>NKZR01001533.1:0-158439 GCA_002370795.1 Metschnikowia sp. 03-147.1 | reverse complement strand
TGATGCAAGTATGTCATTGGACATCTGCTTGATACGTGCAGGATGAACAGACTCATGCATATGCAGTCCATTCGTCCTTCGCGTTCAACACCAGTTGCAAAGATCTTATACAACATCACCATGAGCAAATCAGATTTGAACATACGGGAAAGATTTAGGGCTGCTGTAAAGGCATACGATAATATAGAGAATTCACCAAAGCGGCATGACTCTGCGAGTTTCCAGGATGACATCACTGAAGTGCTTCGTGAATTCTCCATCATTCAACTGATATGTGATCGAATCTCCCTATTCAGTGCAAATGAACCTCTTAGTGACATCAATACACAGTATCTCCCATTCGCTACAATTGAATTTTACCTAGCAACACTCTTTCAAAAGTCTCTTGCAGATACCAAAGGCGAATTCATAGAAGGGGAAGAGTCAAAGCATATGTGCAAGACGCAGAATTTGGAACGGGCAAAGGCGCTGTATATTACTTACCTTCAACAGGTGGACTCATTTGGCGGAGTATTGAGTAAAGAACAGCATCTTAGGCTCGAAGCAATCAAGAGTTTTAATCCATCGAATGAAGAATTGCTAGATGATAAACGGGACCCGGCAACAAGGAGAGCGTTGAAAATTGCCAACTTCAGGGCAGAAAAAGAGCTTCGTGACAAACTTTTTTTGCTTGAAGATTACCTGAAGTTGGATACATATTATCTGGAGGGAAATTTCATCTACGACGAGGACGTTGTGCGGCAGATGTTCATCGACCAGATGAAACTTTTTTCTATTCGTTCTTTTGCAGGCTTGGAGCTGGTCGCTATGGAAGGACTAGTTTTACAACAAAGAAGTTCATTTCTAGAGAAGATCCAGACCAGAGAGATAATAGACAAGAGAGTCAATAATAGTACCGACTCAACTGGGTATACCAATAAGTTAGAAAAAGACCCACGCAAACAAGCACACATTTCTGAATTACTTGGCAGACAAGGCCAAATTCTTCAACCGTTTGTGATCACCAATAACAAGCAAGAGCTACAAAGAAGAGTTTTTGGAACAGGCCAGGTACTTCCCTCCATGTCTATTGAAGAATACTTAGACTATGAATTGGCGAACGGAAAAATGGCCAGCAATATTGACGAAGAATTAGGTAGTAGCGAAGAGGAAGATAGTGACAAAGAGTTGAGAGAGCGAGAATGGGACGATTGGAAGGATGAGAATCCGCGGGGAAGCGGAAACATGAATGCTAATCTTGGCTGAACTATCTACTCGCTTTCCATGCTAAAATTTACGAACATTATTGTTTACTAAGTAGTATTCAATCCATGAAGTCTTGCTCAAGCTCCTTGAGCCATTGGTAATATTCCACGTTCAACTCGTTGATTTTCACAACACACAAGCGATCGCCATTTGGAATTCTTCTTCTAATCCAGCGATCTGTGTCATCATCGAATGTTTTGAGTGTGTTAAGGATGACCTTGTATAACTCCAATATCTTGAGCTTGAATTGCTTGAAATCTTCCACAACACCTGAGTTCATAACTAAGCTATCCATCTCTCCCCTGAACCTGGTCACAAAGATGTACAAGCTTTCGACTGCGCCCCTTTTATCACCAAGATTTTTTTTTAACGGCGAAGCTCCAAAAAGTCTCCAAGAAAATAACAACTCATAGCATTTTAAAGCATTTGCGAGAATGAGATCTTCATTAGCAAGTTCAAGAATTATTGAATCAACAAGTAGGTAATTTGAAGCGAAAAATTCAGTAAAAAGTCTCTTTGTATCGTAGTGCGCCAAGATAGCCCTGATGAGTTTGGTCATAAAAGCCCGAAAGTCTGATTTATTGGCCAAAGTCTGCAATTGTGACAAAGAATCAATAGCCTCGTCAAACTTTTCAATATCGACCGCATCACAGAAAAAGTTTCTGAGATAAAGATTTATGAGTTGCATCCTGCTGTGTTTTTCAGATAAACCCTCTTTCTGATTACTCAGATGCTGTAAGATATCGATAGCCTTTTTTTCAAACTCAAGAGATTTGAGAAGATATTGGCCGTTGTTATCAATGTTTTCACCACACAGTTTCATGAGTTGTGACAACAGGTTGAAATAATTTGATTTTAATAGCGATTCGTTGCTATTTTGCTTGAATATCGACTTCAAAAAAGCCAGGATTTTTGGGCTTCCTTCAAGGGAATTGACGAGTTTAGCCACAAGCTTTTCATCGCTCATAACATTCTCGAAGTTCGAGTAATTTGCAAAAATATCCCGAAAGTCGTCAATTCGATTATTGATCAAGTAGATAAGACCAAGCAAGAATATATTCAATGAATAAGACTTGTCCATTATTGGGGCAAACTTTTCAAGAATAATCTCGCCTTCGCCTCTGTTAATGAGCTCAAGGACGAGGTCAAGGATAAATTCATCTTGTCTTGAGAGAAGAATATCGTTGCAGTAGTAATCAAACGCAGAATTCCAGTTTTTCTTCAGCAAAAGTTTTTGAAGTTGAATATTTTTGTCGACAGCAACAGGCCAGAATATGCTATTTTCCACTAGACATACAGACCCCTTTTCAAGTTCTCTCAAGCCGCCTGTGGAAACGAAACATAAGCCGAATATCTGAGTCAATAGACTGTACTTTTTGAACCGATCTAGGATCAAATTTAAGAATTTTAGCACTTGCTCATTGACTTCACATAAAAGTAACAACACAAAAATGGCTATCAAAATAGACTCATGTGATTTCTTGATACTCTCAAAGGTATCAACAACAGCCAACCTCGCCAAAAGCCCGCTGCCTTGACCTGCAAAATTCATATCACTGGCATTATTCTCGTAGTGATCAGTAGTGCTGGTGAGCTTTTTGAGTTCGTCCAAAACGTCATTAATGGATGCCAATTCCTCTGTTAACTCATTGACTTGACTCGCTGATATTTTGTCACTAAAATGTCTTGTTGCTAGCTCCGAGGCTTGGAGAGCATCAATAGGATCGACCGTATTCAATATTTCACTATGAATTGATCGGACAGTCTGAGTTGAAAAAATGGCGGACACTCTCTTGAGCAAATTCGCGAGTTGGGAATTACTGTGCATAAATGCCTCATAATAATGAGGCTCACCAAGAATTTCTATTCCATTGGCCTGTGATGTTAGCAAGTAACCTTGATATTGTAACACAGATAAAGCCTCTGAACTGGTTTTGCGGAATTGAGCACAAATGAGTGCGAATTTGAACCAAGATGATCTATCTGAAACACCTTTGTTTCTGCTAGCACCATGGATGGCTTGTTTTACTCTTTGCCGCAAAGAATGTTCTCCTTTTGAGACCATGGGTAGTCCACAGCTTTGCGAAAACACCTCCAAGGCTGTTAGAATAATAGGCTCATCATAAAGTCCCGAGTTAAACAAGGTATTCATGTGAGCCTCTGGCTCAATATGCGCATTCAATTCAGTCAAAATTGTGGGGTTGGATTTGGGCATAGACGAACGTACTGCAGTCAAGCTGGAAGTAATTTGCAGCTGATGGTAACATATAGTCATGCTAAAAGTGTGAGACTTCCAGAGAACTGCGTAGCTTAATTCACGATCCTTTTCAACAATATGGAAGTCTTGGACCTTGAATACCTGCATATCAGCCACAGATGGTTGGTAGTCTTTTCTGAGAAGTTCATCATTCAATGTTAGGCTTGAAGCTTCTTGAAGTTTTGCATCTGGCCCATTATTTTGAATGATGAAGTTGATAAACTCATAGCCAAAGCGTGTGGCTTTTCCGTCAGAAACAGCCTGGTTTGGCAATAAAAGTGAAAGATTTTTTCCTTTTTGAGACTCATACACCTGAAGATACTTATTAGGGAGTGTGGTGAGCCAGTCTGAAGAGCTGTGCGAGTCGGAAAGTTTGAGTTGATCTTGCTTTTGCTTGTGTGTTTCCATGTCCCAAATCTTCAAAACCTTACACACACTCAAGGTCACAAATTGGGTATCACTAATCGGAGCCAAATCAACCACGCAATTGGAAGAGATACCGTCAACTAAAAACTCGGTATTCTTGGAGCTCAGAAAAAAACCTCCCAAAATATTAAAAGACATCAAGGGAATGATGTCACTAAAGTTGAAGATGTCAAATGTTGACAATGGGCTCGAACGTGTGAAATGCAAGAGTCCTCCATCTTTCATTGACACTATGAGATTCCGTGGATCCAAGTGTTTGACCAAGAATGGCGGAGACCGAAGTTCGAAGGAATAAGGCACCGAAATCTTGACCCAATCACCGAAGTTATCGAGCACCAAGCGGTTTCTAGGGTTTCCAATCAAGAAATCGCTAAGCTCTATTCTCAAAGAAATCATCAAATAATTCTGATCAAGAATATCGATCAAAATGTAAGGCTCATCTTCTGTGATCAGGGGAACAAACTGATAGGTAAAAGTATCTTTGCTAATGAGCGGATGAGGAAGCGAGATCTCAATGACTTGCAACTGCACACCTAAGGAGGTCGCTTCATCCACAAGTAACGGAGTTAAACGAAGCGTCCTCAAGTCCTTGGTAACACCAATCTGCACCACCGTGAAGAAAAGTCCGCTTTGAACTGAAATGTCTAGCAACTCACTGAAACCATAGTATTTGCTTTCAAACTTTTCACCCTTATTGGAATACTCGATTTCGTTGGCATACTTGAGCGGTAGCCTCACACTTCGGGTATAAAGATGCGATTCGTAGCCTATTATGCTCGAATGGCTGTAGACATTCATAACACTTTGGATATGAGGGAATGCAGTGTTTTTTTTTCTTATAACCAGTGTCAACGCGGTGCACAGATGTTGTTCAGATTGGATGAGCACCGATCACAAAGCAATACGACACTAGGTGTGATATCTTTAAAACTTCGGCTATATTTCTGAAGAAATGAGATTGGTATTTTTCCTTGAAAGTTCGTAAACTTTGGATGTACAATGAAGAAGCTTTTTTTTTTTTGGTTCGCACACATATGTATTACGTTAAAGCTCACTTTACCACCACATTTACTTAGCAATCACCATGTCGTCCACCATATTTTATCGATTCATGCATCAAACTGAGCAAAGCACGATACATTTTGATGGAACAGGGATAAATGTTTTTGATCTTAAACACGAAATTATAACACAGAATCAACTTGGCCAAGGCCAAGACTTCATGCTTCGGCTTTATCATCTGGAACAACAGGATCAAGAGTATGAAAATGACCAAGATGTTATTCCCAGATCCACATTTGTTCTTGCAAAGAGATCTCCCATTTCTGTGTATAATGGTAGGTCCCAATCTGCGGCCAGATACGTCTCAGGGAGGCCCCGAATTAATCGCTTTAAGCCTCAAGCTCTAAGTACCACGGGTGCACTCCAGGCTAAACCTGACGTTCCTATAGATGAAACTATAAGTGAGGAAGACAGAATCAGGCAAATGTTTGAAAATCAGTCTAATGTGTGGGCACAAGCTCAAGATGAGCTCTCGACCCATAAAGTGGTCCATTACAAACCAGGCACGGAAGACCTACCTCCTCCTGGATACGTGTGTTACAGGTGTGGAGGTAAAGACCATTGGATCAAGAATTGTCCTACAAATTCTGACCCCAATTTTGAAGGCAAGAAGATAAAAAAAGTCACGGGTATTCCAAAAAGTTACATGAAAACGATTTCGAAAGAGACTGTCGAATATAGGCTACAGAACCCAGAAAGTAACGAGAGCGGAATACACACAAATGACAGCGGTGACTTAGTGGATGCTCAGGGTAACACATATATGGTCACTGAGGACGGAGATTACGTGATGACTTTTGCAGACTCTAAAACTTGGGCCCTGTATCAAGAAAAGCAACAGAGTGCTCACCACAAGGCGCAGCTACAACGTGACGTGGATGTATCCAAGAAGGCCATTGAGGATAACAAGCCACAATTCTTAAATCCGCTCCCAACACAATTTAAGGTTCTTAAACCCCCAATAAGTATGACCCCTTGTTGTCAAAGCTTCGAAAGCTTGAAAAAGATGAAAAACTACAACTACAATCAAGTTGATTTGGAGCAGCTCCTTATCGACAATGATTTCCGCTGTCCCAACTGCGATAAAGAAGATATCTATTTGGACTCTCTTATTCAGAATAAAGAATTGGAAGCAGAATTGAAGGACTACATTAAGCTGATCGGTTTGGAAGAAGAGGCTACAAAAAGACCTTCTGAAGAAAATGAGAGTCACGATCCTAAGAGAAGTCGTACAGATGGAAACCAAATGATGCAACCGGCAGGTTTGCCGTTCCCAATGATGCCACAGGGAATGTCGTTCCCGATGATACCAATAATGGGAATGCCGCAGAACATGAATGGAGGCCAGCTGTAGGTTTTACGTATCTACCCTCAACATGAAGTGCTATTTTGTTCGTTTCCTGTCTCGATAAGGCTCAGGGAAGTTTTTTGCACGTGATGCAATTAACATTGCGAAACCCTAGTTACAGTTACCCGCAAAATCAAGTGAATGCATATAGTATTGAATAAATTTGATCGTGAGAAAAACTTTCTGGGACACTTCTTCTACCGTTTACTTCTTCGGCAAAGCATCACAAGTATGTTTCAAATCTATTACATAAAGATGGTGAATTCTTGCTCTTTCAGAGCAAATTCTCGGTTCAAGGATGATTCAAATAATCAAATCAAACTAGAGTTTGTGACTTTTAAGAATGATCAGAGTATTATTAAACCACTGACGAGTCGAATTCTTTGAAACCATCAAATTTCAAAACATTATACTAATTTTAAAAGGCTTTCTTTGCATAAAGTATGTTTTCAAATCAAAAGCTCTCGAGCTTCATTCCGAAATTACATTATGATGATACAACAAAAACAAAGCTGGAATTACCAACTGAATCTCTCTGATTGAAAAGTTTTTGCATTATTACTGAACTTGTAATTTTTTGACATTTGTTGATTTCCCAGGATAGTAATACTAACAAAAAGGTATGTTTTAAACCAGCAAACCATTAGAGGAAGAATTACTGCACTGGGCACTGATATTTAATGAGTGACAATGCATTTTCGTGGGCCTCAGAAACCCACTTTAACTGATTTTGAATTTTAGAACACCAATTTATGTGTGCAAGATTTGCTAACATTAAGAAGCGTATGTAATGGTCAAGCATTTGAAGACTTAGTGATGAGCTCTTAGATGACGAGTCTGAATCGGGTTTCCCGTTGAAGACAAACTTTTATAACAACCATTCATGCTTCTCTGAACAAATCTTTTATTCTATTTCGAGCTTTTAGTCGTGTTTTATACTAACACTACTAGGATTGTTGAATAACCCGACGTATGAATTCATCTCTTTGATTTTCCAAGTCTTGGCTACTGTTTTCTGTGCTTTACATCTAAGAGATGAACTTGAAAAAAAAGACAAGCATATGTCCGAGATTCTAAGAAGACAAATTTTCGCGTCTGATAGATACGAACATAGAAAATGGGAGCCGGGATTTGGAGAATAAATTAGCCGACTTTCATCCACTTAAGGTATGTGTTTTTAATTGAGCCAAATTGGCTAACTAGATTCATGCAGAAGTATATGATGATTTACCACAAATTCACGACGGTCTACTGTGTACGGTGACTTGTAATTGCCCTACTTTGATGATATAATCGGCCCTGACCGGCCGTGGTTCCTGAACTGCTACAGCTGATGTAACTCTGGATATGAGAATGCAAAAATTACTAACAAACAGTATGTATAAGAGTAAATTGCAAACACAAGATGAAATCAAGTGATTATGATGATAGTCAGCTCTTTGAACGTTGATGAAACTCCTTAAATTAAAACGATTTGCATGTCAGTCTGATTCAGCTTAGGTCGCTTGTGTAAACAGTCTGAGTAGATTTTTACTAACATGCAGGTAATTTAATAAATAATTTAAGCAACAAGAATATTATCGAAGTAGCTGGGCTAAAAATGCTCGGAGGTACATGTTTTTGGCTTTTCGTGCCCTAGAGTGCACTCACTATTGCGAGCGGGCCGGTCTCTTTTCAGGGCGCGTGTGAACTTTTGCTAACCTGCGAGGTGCTGGGTGCTACATTCATTAACTGCAAACTATCCGTCTGATCCCGAGCTTTCGACTACTGCTGACTATAAGAAGTATGCCGGGGCAGAAATCAAAGTCAAAACATCCGCCAATAAATCCACCAAACTACGCGGATATAGAACCTCCGTTCCTGGAATCCGTCACACCGATAACCTCGCCAGGGATAGATCGTTCTGTGAGACCAAACCTTTTTAAGTCTTTCTCCTCTTCAAATAATGTCAATGAAAGCAAAAACAAGCCCTATCGGCCATCAAGGTCTTTACAAAACCAGATTGATAAATTGGGAGAGTCTGCACCAGGCTTGGCTGCTTGTAACACAGAAACGCGAACGGAATACTTTGATTTATTACCTTCATTTCAGATGTTTCAATCCATTGTGACAAGGAATGATTTCGAATTTGACGAAGGTAACCTCGGGGTACCACCAACCTACGATCCTGTTTCTCCGCCTCTTTCTTCGGATTTTCAGTCAGGACGGGATGTTGATAACCTCCTACGATCTGTCTCTCAAAGCTTGAACTCAGCTTCTCTAGGCGATGATTACGATGAAGAGTTGGAATGCGAGGGGCAGTATCTCATCTCCGACAACGAGAACGAGAATGGTCTTCAAAGACGTCGTAACCATGAATCTCGTTTGATGTCTCCAGTTACAAGTCAAGATTCCAGCCAAATACAACAGACTCGCTCTGGGGGCCGGATCACTCACGAGAGTTTTGGACACTCAGTACTTGACAATATTGATATGCTTCCTCATTCCAAAGACTCCCCACTTTCCATTGAGATATTTGTTACCAAAGGTGTGCCTGCACCAAATGAACCTTACGAGTCAGAAACAAAACTTAAGGAATATTCAACTGGCGATATTGTTAAAGGGTTTGTCATAATCACAAATACTCTGGATCGTGATGTTGACTTTGGGCTATTTATTGTAACTTTAGAGGCCACGATTAAAGCTGTGCTACCCAAAGATACCAAAGTGCTGTCTTCTGCCCGGACAATTTTGCAAAAAAAACCATTGAAGATGTACGACTTGCATGCCAGTTATAATGAAGCAGCAGTTCCTAATGCCGCTGGTATAGAGTATGAATTTCTTTCTAGGGATGAGTCAGATGGATGTCTTATTGGACTACCTGACGATAGAATTTTGAAAGCGAAGCAAAAGTACAAAAAATTTATTTTGTTCAGATTCCCGAGTATGTTGCTCGATAACTCCTGCCCCCACGGTGTATTGAGGCATACGATGCCTCCTCCATCATTTGGCGTAGACGAAACAGCATTTCACAAAAGAGCAGCTTCAATCGAAGTCGACAAAGCCCTTGGATATGGATTTTTGAACGTACGTGGGTCTCCAATCAAGGTAAAAGACTATGCGTTTAGTGACTTAAGCGTGTCATACACGATCGAGGCGAAATTCATCGATAAATTGAATACCAAAAATCAAAGTTTGGCACTATCCCCTAATGATATCAATGCACCAGATAACGACTTTAAGTATGTCATATCCAGAAGTGCTCAATTTTTTCTTCGCTATGTACCTGACGTGAAAAGCCAGGTGGACTATCATAGCAAGGCATACAGCATATCGGGACAAGATACTTTTGATACAATTGGGATCAATGGTATGTTCTATTCCAGCTTAGCAAAGCGTCAGACTTGGCAATTTATCGAGCACATGAACTCAACCATAGAACAAGAAATCGAGTCCGCATTGGACAAGAGGGAATTTTCTGGAGACGACATCAAACGGAAAAACCTTCGACGCTATCGTCGTGCAGACAAAGAGTTCGGTAGCAAAATAAAATTGAGCCAGGTAGACAGTGTCAGTGACATGTTAACGGCAGAGAGACTTCAGAGATATGACAGAAATATGGTTTTATTCACGCAAAATACGGTTACCATATTTGGAAAGAAAAAGAAAAGACTTTTACTGCAATCGTATAAGATCGGTGAAATGATGCTATGTGTGAGTGTACCTGACAAATTGATACCATATGGATCGCCTAAGTTAATTCAAAAGTATAATGATGGCAAGCGAAATGCTACATCTATCTCACCTGTCTCATCCTTTAAAGAAGAAACTCGAATGATGGACTTATACAACCGAAAAGATGACACATTGATCAAGAACTTGAATATTGAGCTTTTATTTAAAGCGACAGATGATAATGTGAGACCACCAAGTATTTCGCTGATAGATTTCAATGTGGTTGCTTGGTCTTATAGAACAGAATATCCCATTAACATCTCGTTCGGACATGATTTTTTTTACTCCAAAAGCACCATTGCAGGTGCTGTTATTCAGCAAGACGACGTGGAAAATACCAAACAAAACTTATCACAATTAAAGGAGGTCGTGAATCACTTTATTTCATTTTTGAAAGAAACCAAAACATATATTTCCCTGAATACTTACTCCTATTTGATAGGTGTTAGTAAAATGGGCATTAAGAAGGATACAATAAAGGATTACTTTCAGAATTTGAATTCCAACACCACAGAGTTGAATAAAGAGAATTGGAGGGGAGAGAAACTAAGCGCACTGTCTACAACTTGGTCAAAGAATTTAACAGTACCTTTAAAAATTGTCAACAAGCATAATGTCACTCTTCCACCAAGTTTTCAAAATTGTTTAGTCGGGAGAGTTTATGCACTTCAAGTATCTGTCAACTTCAAAGGTGGTGAAGAATCTCAAAACACTTTGAAAATTGATGTCCCAGTTCTTATAGGCTGACACTGGGCATAGCTTGTTCTTAAAATGTGTATTTGGGTAAGGTTCATGAGCTGACATGGTGGGGCTAATCAGAGCATTGAAAGTGCGCATATTTCGTCCATAGGTTAAGAAAAACAAGTTTCAAATGTCGATTGCTTGCTAAAACGTCAGAAATTAGGGCTTCTTTTAACATAGTGGTCTTGGCTAAATAGATTATCTCAACTGTGGGAAGGCTCTTTATCAGTATGTTATTCAAAAGCATCAGGCAAAATCCAAATGCTTTGCAAGCAAATTGTAACGAAGCCCTTGAACCTTGTGGTCATCTGTAATTGACTTTATCTCGTTTAAATCTTTTTTGCTTAAAGTCACAATCAGTCCAAAGTTAGCATCAGCCTTTTCAATAGAGCTGGCGCTGGGAATCGGGAGAATCTTTGCAACAGTTTTGATTCCGTTGAAATCATTTTGACCGCTTATCGAGACAATCCAAGACAACGCAAAACACTCAAGACTCATACCCTTCTTTTTTGCAAATTCTTGGAGTTTGAGAACGACTTTCAGATTCGTGGAGAAGTTCTCTCTTGAAAATTTGTCGCAGTGGTTTCTAATATCACCTGGTCTGTGACACAATTCATAGAAACGATTCAAGTCGTTGGCAGCTTTATCAGTCAAGAAACCCCTGCATAAAGGAGAGTAAGCAATTACTTGTATCCCTTTTTTCGAAAGTTCTTCCAAGACTCCATTTTCAAGAATGTCTTGACACAATAAGGAAAATTCAATTTCAACACAGCTGATAGGAGCGATGCTCAAAGCCTTTTGAATAGATCTCACACCAACCTCTGAGAGCGATATACCATCAATAACGCCATCTTCCACATACTTCTGAATGTAGGATATGCTGTTTTCATATGGAATGTTGGGATCAACACGAGCAATTTCGAAGACCAATTTTGGCCTCTTCGACTTATCTGAGGGGAAAAAAGAGGCAAAGTTCTCAATGGATCTACTGATTGACTCATTAGACCCATCTGGGGATAGGTTCTGGATATTAATGGCCCCTTTAACAGAAATTACCATATCTGGGTATTCTAGGCCATGTTTGGTCCAGAACTCCCGTAGATACCTTAGATTTATATTGTCTGGTCCGTAAAATTCACCACCATTGATAAATCTAATGTTGTACTTGTCCGCAGTATGCTTGATGACCTGAATTGACTCTTCAATCGACTTGGGATGTGGTGTCCAAGTCAATGACATCGAACCAAAGCCAAATTCTCCAGGAATAGGAACTAAGGCGCCACTCATTATTAGTGTGTGTTCGTAATTTGATGAAGTATGGCTCAAGGAATATCGAACCGCGGGTGGCAAGTTGCTGTTTAGTCAGGATGAGCGTGACTCGCCCAAGAATAGCATAAGGGCATCCTGAGATGAAAAGACTTACTTAAGCAGAAGTCTTTTGAGGCAGAAAATCAATCCACTAAAGACTACTACAAGAAACTCTACAGGTCACGGAAATGATTTATATGAACTCATGCAATTTCACAATAAAGTCTGCAGAAACAGTATTTTCTGTAAATTAGACCCTTTCATAAGATCGAAACATATTAGTCGCCGGGTATGAACTGTGGAAATTCTAAACAAATAATTATACTAACATTTGAACCAAGATTATTTCTATAACCCATTAATTTTGAAACCCATTCATTTTCGACACATTTGCCTCGGCCTTTGCAAAAAGTTGATTGGTTGAGAAATCATCCCAATGCGGTAACGGCGTGTGGATGCCGCGGTGAGTTATCTGAGTCAGACCAAAATTTTATCACTTTTTATATCCGCTTCTTCCTTTCCACTTTCACAAAAGCTTTTGGATATAATTAAACTTTTTCAAAAATGATCGGAAATTTGTCGAGACGTTTGAGTCAACAGATTTTTGCTCGTTCCCTTGCAACTGTTGCCCCAGTTTCTAGTTCTTCATTGTTAGATAGAGCCACACTCACGATCAAGGATGGACCAGTTTTTAACGGTTATTCTTTTGGTGCCAATAAAAACATTAGTGGGGAAGCTGTTTTTACGACATCTCTTGTGGGCTACCCAGAGTCTATGACAGACCCTTCATACAAAGGTCAGATTCTCTGCTTTACACAGCCTTTGATTGGGAATTACGGTGTTCCTTCGTCGACCCAAAAAGATGAATTCAACCTCTTGAAATACATGGAGTCTGCTCAGGTTCAATGTATTGGGATCGTCGTAGCTGATGCTGCTATGCAACACTCTCATTGGACAGCGGTCGAGTCTCTTCAACAATGGTGTCAAAGATCTGGAGTAGCTGCAATCACTGGCGTTGACACCAGACAATTGGTTACCTACTTGCGTGACAAGGGGTCTTCCTTAGCGAAGATAACCATTGGTGAAGAATATGATGCCGACGAGGATGCGGCTTTTGAGGATCCTGGCGCAGTTAATTTGGTTCATAAAGTAACCACGAAAGCCCCATTTCACGTCTCATGCCCCGAGAAATACAACAAGGAATATCATGTTGCAGTAATTGATTGTGGTGCCAAGGAAAACATATTAAGATGCCTCGTTGAAAGAGGAGCCTCGTTAACTGTTTTTCCTTACAATTATCCAATCCACAAAATTGCCAACAAATTTGATGGAGTTTTTCTTTCTAACGGACCTGGTGACCCAACACACTGCTCTCAGACTATAGAAAACTTGAAAGAGACAATGAAATTACACGAGGAGTTGCCCATATTTGGAATTTGCTTGGGTCATCAATTACTTGCCTTGGCATCCGGAGCCAAAACTGTCAAGTTGAAATACGGGAATAGAGCACATAACATTCCTGCTTTGGATGTTTTGTCTGGAAAATGCCACATCACCTCTCAGAATCACGGATACGCTGTGGATGCTTCGACATTACCATCTGACTGGACACCTTACTTTACCAACTTGAATGATTTATCTAATGAGGGGATGCAACATGTGTCTCGTCCGATTTTTTCTACCCAATTTCATCCAGAAGCAAAAGGCGGACCTTTAGATACAAGCTTTCTCTTCGACAAATTTTTCAAAAACATGGAGATTTATAAAAAGAGCAATGAGGTTCCAGACATCAAGAACTCCTTGCTTACGGACATCTTACCAAAAGAGAGAGTTTTGTAATTCTCTTTTTAATCATAAGATATCATACATACGTAATAAAAATTATTTGCAATACTGTGGTTTCTCTCACTTTTTGTGAGCTGATTTATTGAACCTAACACAGTTCTCGTATAAACCTGTATGGAATGAGTGGTTGACCGAAAGCATCGAGCAAATATGCGCTCACGCGATGGGTGCAAAATATCAGGTGATCTTACTCGTATACGTAAACGATGATCATAGGATAAGAGCGATCCAAAATTCCAAGCACACCCATTAGAATAAAACATCAAGTTCACAACTAGTTAGAAATGAATAGAAGCTGCATTCACAGCGACGTTTATCGTGGAGCAATCGCTTTAACCGAGAACACCATTTCGGGCATCTTTAAAGAAATGAATCATGAGACTAACAGCTCTATTTATCTTAAACTCAATGTTGTTGAGCGATTATGGGCAACTTGGTATTTGTATATCGGAAACGATATCTTAGCAACGGGTTTGTTATTTTTCCTCGTTCATGAGATCGCATACTTCGGCAGATGTATACCTTGGTTCATTATTGATCAAATCCCTTATTTTCGTCGTTGGAAAATACAGCAAGATAAATTGCCATCAAATAAAGAGCAATGGGAGTGTTTCAAGTCAGTTTTGAAGTCACACTTTCTCGTTGAGGCATTGCCTATTTGGTTATTTCACCCTTTATGCTCCTCTTTGAAAATATCAATTCAAGTGCCTTTTCCCTCAATGTCAATAATGATCTCGCAGATTGCCATCTTTTTTATCTTAGAAGATCTTTGGCACTACTGGTTTCATAGACTTTTTCACCACGGTTGGTTCTACAAAAACATACACAAGCAACACCACAAATATGCTGCTCCTTTCGGATTCGCAGCTGAATATGCCCATCCTATTGAGGTTATGGCTTTAGGAGTTGGCACAGTGGGGTTTCCAATTGCTTATGCTTACACAGCTAAAGTAAATGAGAACTTGCCAGCTCTTCACCTTTTCACCATTACCTGCTGGATTGTTTTGAGATTGTTGCAAGCTGTAGACTCGCACTCTGGGTACGACTTTCCATGGTCATTGAACAAATTTGTTCCTTTTTGGGCAGGTGCTGCACATCATGATTTACACCATCATTACTTTATTGGAAACTACGCTAGCTCCTTCACCTGGCTTGATTATGTCCTTGGAAGCGAATCCGGGGTTAAGGCGAAGACCAGGAGAGAGCACAAGAATATCAAAAAAGCTGAAAGAGAAATTAGTAAAATCTAGCAAATATTAGAATATAGCTCCTTTTATTACCCCTATCCCAGTAGATAGAAAGCTGTACTTCTTCCCCAGAAGGATCGCGGAGGTTTAGGCCTTTAGCCCTAATCGGCACGTGCGAAACTTTTACCACAACAACTGTTTCATGTTAAACGACATTAATTGATGCGACATCAAAGCGACATTTCTCAATATCGATTGATTTTTATATGCCGGTGCACGTAAAATTTTTCATACGGTGCGTGCGACATCGATTATTTGAGTTACTCTCGCTTCAAGAACTTCTTCTTTTGATTGAATACCTAGCCAACACAATCAAAGTATGTACCTTCCTCTGAAATAGTGCAATATCTGATATGATTGCCGAGGGTTTTATTAAGTGAACTAAGATGCATTGTGGAGTTTGTGTGAATCAGCAAAGTTACGCTAAAAGTTTGTTTCTGGTGATGAAGCTCTTTCAATCGACCATGTCCTGGTTTATCTATAGTGAATAATCTCTTTCTGACCATCTCGAGCATCCAGCAGTGTAAGTCTTCATACTTTTAATTATTTTAATACTAACAATTCTTAGATGTCTAGATTTAACGAGTATCAAATTATTGGACGTCGTCTCCCCACCGAGACAGTTCCGGAGCCAAAGTTGTTCAGAATGAGAATTTTTGCTCCTAACGTTGTCGTCGCTAAGTCTCGTTACTGGTACTTCTTGCAAAAGTTGTACAAGGCCAAGAAGGCTTCTGGTGAAATTGTTTCTGTCGATATCATCTCGGAGGAAAACCCAACTAAGGTCAAGAACTTCGGTATCTGGATCAGATACGAATCCAGATCTGGTATTCACAACATGTACAAGGAATACAGAGACGTCTCTAGAGTTAACGCTGTTGCCACAATGTACCAAGATTTGGCTGCTAGACACAGAGCTAGATTTAGAAACATCCACATTTTGAAGGTTGTTGAGTTGCAAAACGACGATGATGTCAAGAGACAATACGTCAGACAATTCATGACCAAGGACTTGAAGTTCCCATTACCTCACAGAATTCCAAAGTCCAAGAACTTGTACGAATACAGCACTCCAACCACCTTCTACTAGGTGTGCTATTTCGACTTTACTTGTTCCCTCATCCTCGCACATCTATAGTAATACATGTGAATATAATCTAACTGTAAACATTTGAAGCGGCACGTGCGCAGTAGGAGGCGCACCCTGGCTAATCAAATTTTAATCGTTGACCTACAAACATGTCACTTTTCACAAATTTTGGTAAAAGATTGGAAGGAAAAACTGTGCTTGTTACTGGTGCTTCTTCCGGAATTGGAGAAGCGACCGTGAGACAATTAGCAGATGTCACGAATGGTGACATCAAGATCGTTGCTACTGCTAGAAGATTTGATAAACTCCATGCCTTACTGAGAGATTTGAAAGCACAATTCCCACAAGTTCGAATTCATTGTGCTCAATTAGATGTTTCAGAGCTTGACAAAATTCGCCCTTTTGTTACTCTGCTTCCTTCCGAGTTCTCAGACATTGATATTCTCATTAATAATGCTGGGAAGGCACTCGGCAGGGAGGAAGTTGGGGCAATTGCTGATACCGATGTGAAAGAGATGTTTGACACTAATGTCTTGGCTCTCATCACCATGACGCAAGCAGTTTTGCCCATTTTAAAGGCCAAAGGTTCTGGGGATATAGTGAATTTAGGCTCAATCGCTGGTCGTGAACCCTACCCCGGCGGAGGAATCTACTGCCCTACTAAGGCCGCAGTGAAATCTTTCTCGCAGTCTTTGAGAAAGGAATTAATAAACACGAAAATCCGGGTCATTGAAGTAGACCCTGGGAACGTTGAGACGGAGTTTTCGAATATTCGCTTCAGAGGTGACTTGGAAAAAGCTAAAGCGGTTTATGCTGGAACGGAGCCATTGGTCGCAAATGATGTTGCAGAAGTAATTTTGTTCGCTCTATCAAGGAAGCAGAATACTGTTATCGCGGAAACTTTGCTTTTTTCGACAAACCAAGCTTCGGCTTCCCACTTGTATCGCTCGTGATTACACAAAAAATCATACTAATGTAGTGAAATGCATAACTGTATTCGTATACCTTTTCTAGCACCTACCTATGCGCATGCGCGCCTTTTGATATCTTCATAATACTAACAACTAATACTACCAAGATGACTTCGAAAGAATGGAGGAATGCATCATTGAAGCTACTAGAAGAACCCAACAATTTTTCTCTTTGGCAAAACTTGATTCATGCTGCTGAAAATCAAGATAAATTTGTCGACAAAACCCTGGGCGAAACAGAATTGGAATTGCTTCGCAAATCTTATAAAGCATTTCTCGAAAAATTTCCCCTAGCTGTGAACTACTGGATATCATATGCCCACTGGGAAATGAAATTGGGAAATTGTGAGATAGCGAATGCTATTTTTTTAGAAGGGCTATCTTATCTTGGGCATGACTTAAATCTTTGGGTGGCATACTTACGATATAAGCTCGAAACCATTACAGACAATACTCAATCCTTATTGGAATTGTTTGAGAATGCCAGAATAAAGATCGGCAATCATTTTCACAGCTGCGACTTTTATTCACTATATTTATCTTTCTTAAAGACATACTCGACAAAGGAAAACAGATTCTATGAGAAATCAGCTTTGCTTCTTCGCCTTGTGATGGAAATACCCCTTTACAGTTACGCTGCATTGTTCAAAGAAATTATCGGCTTTGTAACCGATAAAAGGCATTCTTTAGAATTCTTGAGCAATTTTTTTGGCGAAGCGACCATGACGGAGTTGAAGTCTCAGCATCAAAATAAAAGACAGTTAATCTTGGACCATTTACTGTCACTATTACAAGATGCATATGTTGTTAACCAGTTTAAAAGTTTGCAGTTGTTCAAATTTGAACAAGAATTAGGTGATAAGTGTTCTTTGTTCAATCGAGAGAGTACAACTCTGGCGCAATTAGAAGCGTGGAACTCTTATTTAAACTTTGCGGAGCTGACATATCCTTCTACGTATGTTACTCAGTTGTATGAGCGAGGTCTCATTGCTAATTCTAACAATGTTCAACTCGCAAACAAATATGTGGACTTCATGGTTCTATCTAATAGTTATGGTCATGCCCGAAATGTTCTACGCAGACTCATTTCTACTTCAACAGGAAGAAATCAAATTAATTTACTTCTTCGCTTAGCTGATCTCGATATTATTCTGGGGCATGCAACGCACGCCAGAGATATGATTGTCAGATTCATATCTCACAACTCCAAGATTCCTTACAGTATCTTCAATAAGCTTATTGATCTTGAAATTTTCATAAACGACCGTGATGAAGTGAGAATATGCTCGCTCGTGCGAGAGATTATTTCAACAACAAGTTCGACTTGTTTTTTCAAGAAGATTCTCACTCTTTCGATTTCAAAATCAGCTTTGCTGAATTTTTATTCATATTATCTAAGAGAGGATTTGATAAGGTCTTCGCGTTCACTCAAGTTGCAAAGCTGCGAAGAATTTTTGGAAGGGGCGAGAAAATACTGCACTGACTCAGATCTACAAAAGCTATTCAAGATTGAATCATAAGTTTGCATTTTCTGGACCGAAATAAGTGAAGTTCCACGAACATAAAATACATGTTATGATAGTCAAGACCCAGAATGATATAAGAAAAAATCCGAGCTTTCTATCTATTACCCAATTGTTCAACAGGATGTAACTTAATGTAAGAAGGGTAACAATGTTAAGGGATGCTAAACTGACATAAAGCTCCCGGTCTAGTGTTATTGGTAAAAATTGGTTCCAAATGTCTCGGCTTTGTTGGCCTCGACACATCATGAACCATAATCCATTGAAACCGAGGCCTATCAGGATCAAAAGACAACAGGATCCCAAACATGAATTAATACCATGGGATGGACTCAAATTTACCGCAAGTGAGACGTTCATTATAATATCGTTCATTGAATTCAACAAGGAGAATACAATCAATCCCATAACATACTGAGAAACCTCCCACATGAGACACAAGTTTCTCAAGAGTTGTATTAGAATCTTCGTCAATTTTGTGACTATTATCACTGAGTTGGTTATACTTGACACATCGATAAGTATATTGCACAATTCATGATTCATGAATCCAGGTGCAAATTTAAAGCTAGATACTCCAGCCACAAGGGGAACAATTATCCAGCTCTTCATTTTGATGAATACCCAATTTAACAAAAAAAGACATACAAAAGTAATCCATACATGAAACGCATGCGATGCTAGTAATCGAGATCGAAAAGAATTGGACGAATGTTTCATCTTCAGTAAAGTTTTTTTTGAAACTGGTATCACGAATGTAAGAGTCAAATCCAAAAAATAAGGTACGTATCCCATAATGATTACTGCATTTAATGATGCTGAATTTGGAGAAGAATCTTGGTTTTCATTGGGGGTCATCAAGCTTGATGTTTCAACAACCTGGTTCATCTTGTTGCCAGTTGCTGACTCGAAGTCTGTTATGCCTGACTCAGTTATAGAAGCACGTAGCAAAGTTGATATATACAACAAATACATTGATATCAAGCACACGCACTCCAATAATGTAATTCTGCTATCAGAAACGATGTATGTCATCATAATCACTAAAGCTGAAACATAGCTGTATTCCCTTAATAACCCCATCTTGTTCGTCACAGCAGAAGGGGTTAAAAAAGCTATCATTCCAATTATCACCGAAAATGTAATTAAATTTGCTCCTATTACCTGCCCCATAATGAGATCAATTGAGTTGCTGTTCATGCTATAATGATAATTCAATATATCGGGAATGCAGTTTAGAGCAGGAATTACAACGTAGCTCAAGCAGTTGTGATTAACGCCTAGAAGGTCTGTAAAATTGGTCACTGAATACAATAAGTAGTTGGACAGAATGATACTCAAGAGAGAGATCAAGGTTATGATCACTATCAACATTACTACCGAGTAAATTGCCCGTGCCAATGGCAGATCTGAATGTGAGCAGAAAAACGAAACTGTTATGAAGTAGTATTCACTATCACAACTCGCTCGAATAAATTCGCAAATTGTGGAGGAATTAGAATTATTGACGTCACATGTTGTATTGTTCATATTAGGAATAGTAGGAACAAACAAGAACAGAATTCCAGTGTAACTTTTTGTGTACTGCACATTCAAAACCAATGACTATTGCGGCGCTAGTCAGCTTGAAGATAAATTTTGAATTGCTCAAGTTCAAGCACGCGCTTCGCAATTTCTATGTCTTCATTGATGTCTTTAATTAAGTCATCAATTTTGTTAGTAATTCGCTTTACGAAGATCTTCATCCTTTTATAACATACCTTTCGTCGTATAATTTAATTCAGGTCTCACATATCCTAGTATGATGACTTTGATTTTGGCACCATAGAAATCATTCTCAAATTTGTGAATTATGTGCACCTCCGCGGCTTTCTCAGTGTTGTTGTAATAAGGGTTCCATCCAACGGACATCACCATTGCTTTGGTTTCCGTATCCTTTCCCTTCAAATCACAACCGTTTTTAAACTGTATGCTTCTGCTGTTAATAGACTCTGTCCTTATTTCAGCTTCCTCATCAGGAATTATTTTACAGACACCGAAATATATACCTGTCTCGAGTGAGTTTATTGCTGTATTTATGGGGATGTTTGCAGTAGGAATTCCGAGCTCAGATGAGCCTCTTCCAAAACCGGCAATGACATGTGAGGTGAACTCAATTGGATATGGTTTATCTATGGCGTCAGGAATGTTGGTGGCTGGTCTCATGATTGTAGTACGAAGTGAGTAAGTAGAAATTACATAGGCGCGCGCAAATGGCCAGGATGAATTATGCGCAGGTAATACTTTTATAAGTAACTAGATTAAAGTAGTCTGTAGTTTAGGCTAAAATCTGGATTCCAATTCCTGCAACAAAGTATTAGTGTCCTTTGCGAAGGCTCTAATACCTTGGGACAATTTTTCAGTGGCCATGGCATCTTCATTTAATGCGAACCTGAACTTTGCTTCGTCATTGATGAAAGAAACCTTATCACCGGCGACAGAACTGGCTTTAGCAGCATCCAACAATTTAGGAACTTCATCAGAAGAGTTCATCAACTCTTCCAATAACTTAGGAGAGATCGTCAAGAAGTCACAACCAGCCAAAGCTTTGATTTCACCTGTGTTTCTAAAGGACGCACCCATGACGATAGTCTTGTAGGAGTGCTTCTTGTAATAGTTGAAAATTTCCCTCACAGAAATCACACCCGGGTCCGTCTCGGCATCATAATCTTTACCGGTGGAAGCTTTGTACCAGTCCAAAATTCTACCAACAAATGGAGAGATCAATGTGACCTTAGCTTCAGCGCAAGCGACAGCCTGAGCAAAAGAGAATAACAAAGTCAAGTTGCAGTGGATCCCGTGCTTGGATTCCAATTCTTGAGCAGCCTGAATACCCTCCCAAGTGGAGGCAATCTTGATCAAAACTCTCTCCTTGGAAATACCAATTGACTTGTACAACTCGATAAACTCAATTGCCTTCTTGACAGTAGCATCCTTGTCAAAAGATAATCTAGCGTCGAGTTCCGTCGAAACTCTACCAGGCACAATGGCCAAAATTTCTTTACCAAACTCAATTAACAATCTGTCCATAGCAATGGAAGCTTTCTCTTTAGGGCTTGAGCCTTTGTCATCAGCGTACTTGATGGCAATGTCGATCAACTTCGAGTACTCTGGCTTCTTAGTGGCAGCCAAAATCAAGGATGGGTTGGTAGTAGCATCTTGAGGGGTGTATTTGGCAATAGACTCGAATTCACCTGTGTCGGTGACAATAGTGGTACCTGTTGCTTTTAATGATTCTAAAGAGTTCGACATTTTGCTTTTAAAGAAATGAGTGTCTCCGTAAGTGGCGAGGGGATCCCTCAATATATATAAAGTCACGAGAACTCGCGGGGCGCGCGGGTTATAGACACTCGCTGCAGTATAGAATCGCAATCCGTCCCGGGCTGGCCCTCGCATGCGGTCCGAAGATCTTAAACCAACAATATTAGTAGTGAAACAATCCACAAATCACCCAAAAAATAACAAGGGATCAAATTAAAGAACGATTTGTCAAACAGAGTAGACCGTGCTTTTCAAATTGTACGGTTTTCCTACCGAGTCTTATTGCGAATCCGGAAGATGACGAGAACTTTGAGTGCAGGCTGCGCAGGAGCAATTAACGGGGTGTTTAAGAGGGGCTCAATAGCAATGACAAACGAATCTCGAACATCAGATGTCAAAAATCAAACGCTTATTAATCACTATATTAGCAAAAGATGGGAATCACCAAGTGTTGCCCGTGAACAGCGGAAATCCCGTTGAAATAAAAACAGAAATAGGTGATTTTGCCGTTTCCGTGTACATTAAAGACTTCGATGGATGCCAGCGACATCGGGCAAACAGTTTGAAAAATTTTGGTGACGACTTGTATCTAAATGGTGACAAGGCCAAGAAAGCCCTGGATTTAGTCATTAACGATCTTCCGAACTTAAGACTCTTGGTCAAGTTCACTCCAAACTCTGACATCAACGGCACAGAACTCTTTTTTGGTAATGATTGTCCAACACCAGTGCGGGAATATATACCTACTACCTTACTCTCTACAGGGATTCGATTCTTTTCATGGTTCGTTAACCCAACAATCATCCAAGACATATATTGCGATCAACCTTATTTATACGGGCTCGCATTAAATAGCTTCACCAAGATTGGATCCGGATCAATCGACCTCGGCAACTTTCTAAACAGTTCCGAGGACAACTTTGATGCAAGTCTAAATATACCACCACTTCCAAAAGACCGTTGCAAATACTTCTGCAAAACCTCCAACGCTAACCAGTTTACTTTTAAGAAGGATGAAGAATACTTATTTATGTTTGACACCAACTTTGTTAGTATCGGCAACTCCGAGTATAATGTAGCAATTCCAACCTACAAAGGCCGAACATTTAATATCAATGTGCTTCGGTACGCAAATGAAAATTTGAATAATTTCAACTGGACCATCAAACGAGCAAATACACAAACTGTTCAGGAAGGAGCTAATTCGGGTAAGCTCGGATTACAACTCAATTTCAAACTTATCGACGAAGATCAAAATTAAATAAAACCAGCTTCTGCAGAAAGATATTGCAACGTTCCAATGCGACCGATTGACAAAACTCCGAGCACTTCAACTATAAGACCATCTCCCATGTAGGACTCCAAGCCTACTTCATGACTTCATTCGATGTCAATCGAAACTATTTGAATACCGTGGAAAAATGCGTCGAACTACAGTCGCAGAGTTGAACAAAAACAGTAATATCAAATCCTTCGAACAACCGCGAACAAATACAGAGAATAATACAAAGTTCAATTCCACCCGTTTTGCCACTTAATTAGTACTGCGAAACTCCCAAACATTGTAGCACATCAGACGCAATAAAAGCCTTTAACTTTTCAAAAAATAGAATTCCAGTTGTTGTAAAACATATTATTAAACGGTACGAATCATTAATCACAAAAAACTGCCTCACCTCAGGGATACTCCGAGAAAACCACCCAATATAGTTTATGGGTATGTTTATCCAAAGATTCTTCACCGTGTAGAAAATACCAACAATGAGTTAAGAACCCGGAAGCTCATTTCAACCTATACAAGATGGAAAACAATACAAAAGAATATTTGAATGTATCCGATATTCTTACATATTAAATTCTCCGTAACCAGCTACAAACAGTCACCCTCTGCCTATGTACTAAATCTAAACCCTAAAGCAAAACCAAATAAATTCGTTTCCTTGTTATTCAGTGCCCAAGAACTTGTTGGCAATTGTATAATGTACTTCCAATCATTGCAACGTTTACCTATACTAGTCTGGTTCAAATAGTTTGTATCCATACTATATACTTAAAATTTATATTATCTCGCGAATGAGTCCGCACCAACTACAAATCGCCTCCACCCAGCCTTCAACACGGCTACTTTTTTGTAGTAAAAACTGCCAAGTCAAGCTACCATCAAAATTACCAATAAAAGAGAATAACTTAAAGCTGGCGTGTATCACACATTTTATGTCGCCTAGTTAATTTCGGAACTAAGTAGAATAGATTTAAACATGTAAAAAAGAATTCACAAGAATTGATTTCAAGGCTTCAGGATGATTAAAAGTGAATCACAGAGAATGTTACTGTTTTAGTTCACTAACTTTCTGGTCAAATATAGCTAAAACTACGTCAATTCTATTTAGTTGTAAGAACAGTACCTTACACATCTACGGCAGGTTTGCGAGAATTGTATAACTCATCAAAAATTATTCTATTTTTAGAAATTCCAATTTCTTTTGATTTTTTTCGAGAATTTTATTTTTAACAAAGGAAACGATAATTGTTATGGCTGCTAGAGTCTTCAATCTTAAGCATAGTCGTGTCCCTATTGTCGGCGATCTTGGTAACCAAGAATGTAATGTGTTAAGCGAACGTTGGCTGTCTAAGTTTTATGATTTAGATTTCCAATTCGTTTATATTGCGGCCAATAATTATTATTGGATTTATTTTTTGAAGTGGTAATAATATTTATTGTATCCTTACCATGGTTGATATTGGATTGAAAATCATTTCTAGATTTTGTATTGGTCAAACAAAAAATGCATGAATTGTATGGTGTTTGTGTGATAAGGAAATTCGTATTATTTCTTCGATATTTAGATAGTTACGTACATTTGCATAAATGATTTTTCCAGTCATACGACCAGGTCGTAGGATTGATTTTATTGCTGGGGTCTATTGGCTGGGGTTGGAGGATTAAAGTACCTTATTATTTGCAAACCAGTTTTTCAGATTGTTGTTTTAGAATATTTGTTTCCCATTGTTTCATTAGTTAATGGTGTTTTCGCAGATGCAGGGCCTTTCAAGAGTATTCTAGTCAGCGCTGGAGAAGAATTCCTATCGCACTAGCCAAATTATTCAGTCAAAGAATCAAGTTGTTGTGTACCAGATATTAAAAACACCAGTTGACTTTCGTCGGTTTTGAGCATTGATTGTCGTTGAAAGACGCGAAAAGGTAGGACATATCAGGCAATGGACCAGATTTACGACTTGAGAATATCGACGTTTAATGAAAGTTTGGTGCACGTCATTTGTCTAAAACATTTCGCTAGTCTGGTGCAATCGTAGTGCCGCGCTGATCGGAATAATTTCGAAAAACACTGTATCTATTAAATATACGTGTTGTCGGGGAAGTGTTTTGGGTGAAAGTAAATTGTTTTGGTCTATACCCAGTATTATTAAAATATGCCATGGAAGGGATTTGAAAGGAATTCATGGTTAGGAGTCGAGCCAAGCACACTAACGTTGAAATTAATTTGATTGCCCTAGGTTACTTGTTTATTACACTCTTACTGTAGGAGCGCCGCAAATTTTTGTAAACGTATATATGCGGGTTTAAAGTTTTTAAAGTTGCATTTTAGAGTTTTTCTGTGCAATCAAACGTTGAAGCAATTGCAAATGTAGTGATATTTTGATTACTCGTGCGCAGCCAAGTTTGTTAAACGGAGAGGGCATGTTGTAGTTATTAATTTATGATTTAACTGACTTTGTTCGATAGTTGTCACCGCGCATGTTAGTCCACAGAACATGGCAAATGTATGAAAGGAAAGCTCGTAAAGGCATCAACTTCTGTCTAGGTGTCGGGAAATTGGGTGGTTACAGTGATTTTCAAAACTATTCCAATCAGTGCGACAATCCGATTAACACCACACTAGCTAAAACATTCAGGCGAAATGACGTACACCAACTTTTAATAAACTGCAATATTCTGAAGTCATAAATTTCGACCTTTATTTCTTATATGCTACTCTACATGTTAAAGTCTTTCAACTACAATGAAAAGTTAAACCCGACATAAGTCAACTTGTTTCGTTATGATGCGGTAGTGAACAACTTGATTGTTGGTAATTTGGAAAAACCCTGAATATGATTGCAAGTTTCGGATTGAAAGGTTTAAATTGCGTTAGTGCTTTTTTTGTGTGTTACAGAGATTCAATGTAAGTAAATAGTAGCGGACAGATAATTTTAAGTGGAAGCGCATGTTTATTTCATGAGGAAGGTTACTTCATAGTGCAAAATTTAGCACGACGTTACAAAAAAGTTTGGAAACAAACTAGCGGTGTTTCATTAAGTATTATGGGGTGGAATTGAGAATTTGAGATATTCAAGCCGTACTCGCGCAAAGTGCAGCTCCTACTTCGCTGCCATCGGTTTCAAGTTTCAAAAAGATGGTTTTATTGCACCCTTTCAAAGGGCCAATCGCATTAAACGCCTCGAGTATATGCTCCCTGAAGCCGGGATAAAATTCAATGATGGATCCAACGCATCCCACTTCGAAATCTTTATTGTCTTGGCGATACTCGTCTTTGACGCGAGTTACTATTGCCGAAAGAGGAATTGCGCTTAAATACGCAGCTCTTTTGGAAATAGCTCTTGTCAATCTTTGGATTGCTTGTCTTTCTCCCATGGTCGTTGATAAATGCCATTCATTCTGAAAGACTGTTTGTATCTCATCAAGGTTTTCGGAATCGTCAACTTCGAATCGAGCCATATGTTGCGTCAAGATAAGGAAACGTTGATTGAGTAGGTGACTTGGTGGGAGAGTCTTAGATTTTGCCATGTTTTTCAAAATCAAATTCTTTTCATGAAGATCCACAATAGCGGCCCTCAAGATCTCCCCCAAGAACATTCCACTGATTCGTTTTTCAAACAAATGATATCCCCGGTTTGGCGTTACTTTGTCCACAAAGTTGTCATACTTTGTAGCCGGTAGAATATCTAGTGAGTTGTCAAACAGCCCCCACTCCATGTTGATTACCATACCTTGCGCTCCATCAGGCAATGTAGCACCAGCCAATTTGGGTATGTTAGATAGCTTTTCGTAGTATGCACCATTTGTTCCGGTCCCGAATATTGCACCTATCACAGTTCTCGAATTAGTTACTTCGGAATTGTTGGTGTATGACCGCGCCAACAAAGTTCCCACCGTGTCGTTTGTCAATGCAACAATAGTAATTGGCAAATTTAACAGATCAATGTGCTTTTGAAAAAACTCGACTACATCTCTTCCCACACAGTCAGGTAAATTATAACCTTTAGTCCATCGAATGAGCTTGCCACGGTCTATCGCTATTTGTTCAACTGGAAATGAAAAAGTGAACCCCATCTTTAGAACAGTTGATTCTGCAATCGACTGATGATGAGTGATCAAAAAGTCTTGTATTTTGTTTGCGAGAAATGAAAATAGGGCGTCAGAAGTAGAGTTCTTCATTAACATTTGGGGGACTGGATATTTTGATTGTTTAGAATCGAAAGAATGATCACCATGTAGATCAATGGAGCATACTCTGAAATTTGATCCTCCTAAATCAGCTGCTAAGAACAATCCAAGTTCCTTGCCCGTAGGTAGACTAGTAACAAAACTAGGTAGCATAGGCATGTAAACTCTAGCTGCGTCTTCATTTGTAAGCCCAGCATCCATAGAAGTAAGAAAGTGATTTTTGGCTTTAACTAAAAAATTGCGATCCACGCTAAATTCATTCTCAATTGCTTTAATGGCGATTTCAAGCTCTTCATCCATAATTTTCTTTATGATAATTTCAGCCTCCGTGTCTCACTTTTATTAGTCTCAGTGAAGCAAGGACTCTCTCCCCGCGGTGTGCATGCATGCGGAAAATCAAGCTCATTACGGGAACGGCATTTTGTGCGTGTCCAAAGGGACGAATGTCGAGACACCCATCGATGAACTTGCCTTCTAACTCTGTGAGACTCATTTGAATTTGAATGCATCATGGATCATTTTTAGTAAAGTTTTCAAAAAGTTACCTTATTAGAGAATGATGATAGACTACATAGAAGAGCGGCGACTATGATTGAAGAGTAACTCAATTGCCTGATCCCTGAAAGCATTACCTGACTGATCGATTGTGCACAGAATTTTTACGCATTTGCAAATCAATCAAATACAGTTTATTCAAAAAGTTTGATAATCAAACAGCTAAAGGAAATTCGCCTGCCCATTTCGCAATTTCTGCCTTCACGGTGTCTAGCCTCTCATCATCTTCATTCAAGACCTTATTTTTAAAATCCTTCAATTTATTCGCATCCTTGGGTAATTTTGCCTGAATTTCTTTAGCGTAATTCACGGCAAAATCAATGTAATCAACAATCCTCTTGAAGTCGGTCTCTCCTAATCCTCTAGTAGTCATAGCAGGGGCACCAATTCTCACACCTCCTGGAACTAAAGCAGATTTATCACCTGGAATCGAATTTTTGTTCAAGGCAATGTTGACACGCTCACAAATGGTTTCCACACGCGCACCGTCGATCTGCTTGTCTTTCAAGGATACCAAAACCATGTGTGAGTCGGTGCCGTGGGACACAAGTTGGTATCCCTTAATTTTGAACTCCTTTTCTAATGTCTTAGCATTCTTTAACACCTGCTCTTGGTATTGTTTAAATTCAGGTGTAGCTGCCTGCTTCAATGCGGTTGCCAAGGCAGCGATCGTGTGATTGTGAGGACCGCCCTGATGTCCAGGAAAAACAGAGAAATTGATGGGGTTTTCTAAATCATACAACACTTCTTGGCCAGTCTTAGGGTTGATAGATCTAACGCCTCTTCTGAAGAATATCATAGCTCCTCTTGGACCTCTCAAAGATTTGTGGGTGGTTGTGGTTACAATGTCTGCAAATTCGAATGGAGATGGAATAACACCTGCAGCGACTAAGCCGGAAATGTGTGCCATGTCAACAACCAAATAAGCGCCAACCTTGTCAGCGATTTCACGCATTTTCTTATAATCGATCAAACGACAATAAGCTGATGTTCCTGCAACGAGAACCTTCGGTCTGTACAAAACTGCGGTTTTCTCTAACATGTCGTAGTCAATCAATCCAGTTTCCAAGTCAACCCTGTAAGGCATAGTTTCAAAGTAAGTAGATACTGCAGAGATCTTTCTAGTATCAGTTTGGTAACCGTGAGACAAATGACCACCGTGAGGCAAGTCCAAACCCATCAATCTTTCATGAGGCTTCATTATGGCTTGGTATACCTGTAAATTAGCAGGAGATCCAGATAATGTTTGAACATTGACTCCCCATTTGTCTGATGATACGTTAAAGGTTTTCAATGCTCTTTCTTGACACAAAATTTCCATTTTGTCAATTTGCTCGTTACCTCCGTAGTATCTAGCACCTGGGTAACCTTCAGAGTACTTGTTGCACATTGGAGTTCCTAAAGCATCGAAAACAGCTTTCGTTGTAAAATTTTCACTTGCAATCAAAACAATTGAATGTCTTTGTCTGTCTACCTCAGCTTTGATGATGGCATCAACCTCAGGGTCAGTAGTAGCCAAAGTACCTTCGACTAATTGTTGGTGGGATTTGGGTAAAGCGTATGACATATCGTTTTTTATGTGATCAAAAGTGCTAAGAATCGCTGAGGGTGGAGAATTCTTTTTAAATAAAAATTATTCCCCATGCAGTGACTCTTTTCGCATATCGGAGTCAAGCTTTTCTATTTCGAATTTCGACGGAAGGTCAGAACGAGCGGAAGCTGTACTGCGCATTAGCCTACAAATGACCTCGAGATTCTTTGAATTAATTGATTATTCACAAGAATCAAAGTAACTTTACCTGTTTTTGTAAATTTCAAAAAGTAGTCCTTAGCTAATTTAGGAAACCGATGAACTAATATAGCGTGACCCTCAACCGATGCGAAATGGCGAGTTTTGGAATGACAACACACAAACAACTGAGACCACTAACTGTAAATAGATAAAAATTGTAGTAAGTGTAGTGGGTACTCACTAGGAACAAAGCAATCGGAACTATCATCAAAAATTTCTTTGTTGGAGTATATTGATCGCCATTATCTATTTGTTCCCACATGGTCAAATTGTCGTACGCTCCAGAATTAAACTCGAATGGAACCCCTTTCACTTGGTGAAACATTATGTAAGACCCAATGTTATAAGTCACAATTGTCATCGTCCATCTCCAGTCGTTATCGAGAGTCGTTATGAAGTCGAAGAATAACTTCAAAAAGATTATGAGTACTATATGTATGACCCAGGCCCCCTTGTAATTTACCCAATCAGCATTCAAATTCGGGTTTAATGATTGATCGATTTTGGTATCCAACGTGTCCGGTTCAAGGTGCTGAATCAATGAAGATGATCTTCTTTTTCTGGTATTCACACCGTGGGTGTGTGAAGAAGTTGGGGCAAGTAGTCCTTCTTTGTCGCCCAAACTGGCTCGCCTTGGGCTAGTCATCGTTTTGAATTTTTCGAACTATTCTTTAGTCAATGGCTCTTTCAAGTAAATGAATAGCTAAAATAATGAATCGAGAAGTCTTGGCGGTGTATTCAAATATTCGAGGTAAAAGTACTTCCCGTCCTATAGTTGAGATCACTCGTGTTAGCTAGCTTCGCACTTACCCGGAAAGTCACGTGCTTACTCATGATTCAAAGTTTTTATTTGCAAGTTCACTATAACATAGCTGATAGGTATGAGTGTAGGTACTTTGCTAACAAAAAAAGGAAAATTCAGCCTCGTAAAAAAAATATCGTAGAATGGCACTCACTTGTCGGCAAAATGTGCGAGGCCCGAATTACGAACTACAGCTTCATTAATATGTAATAGAGATGTTGAAAAGGTTTAATGATTGAGAAATCAAAAGTGAATATGCACTTAGTTTTTCACAAAGGAAATCTAGGGTAATCTCTCAAATGAAAATCCCGTTTTAATTCAAGGAGAAAAGTTTGCTCCCGATACTGCTGGTAGGTAATCGCATTGCATGTTCGATAACATTGGTCTCACTTCATCAATTTTCGTGTTTGTCTTCGAGTCGAGGCTTGCGTAGTCATCTTTCACCCAAATCCAATAAAAAAAAATTGTGAAACCGAAACCGTAACATATTCCGTTGAAGCTCGGTAATCACTCGTGAGCTCTACTCTGCAGTCCTCAACATGACCAAAGGCTGTATCATCAGTACGTGAATTTAACCATCAACGTTTACGCAATTAATTCTCGTAAATTTCGCAAGTTCATAATAATAATGTCACGATCAACCTTGAATTCAGCGCTCATCGTTGTGATCGACCTCTATGTGAGCATTACCGCATCTTAGACATGACTACTTGATATGATCGAGACATTTAGTAGAACTTTTCAGCCAGGACTAATTTCTTTTTGAGTAGCATAATGCAAATTTTTTTTGCCTAACCACTAGTAACTGTGACACAAGTATAGACAACTTCTTCTTCACAAGAATCTAGGTGTATCCTCATTATGTATCGGTCAAGTGAATTACAGTTTAGAAATGAGAGGCCTTTCCCAGGGTTTGTCTCTTGCTGGTAAAAAAGCCTTGATTGATGATAGGCTGTTTGTAATCATGTTGTGTATTACTCTTTTTTCTTGCTCTTCTGTGACTGGATGAGCCGGTTCCATTGGAATAAACCACCTAACAGAGTACACATCATCGCTGGTCAAAATTGAGAGCTAAATCGTCAATTAGTTAAAAGGCTAACGTCAAAGTATAAAATTCATATGCAGTTGATAGGTTATAAATTCCTAAAGATTCAAACTTCTTGCTAAAGCAGTATAAGGACTACCATCGAGCTGAGGTTGTCACTTTTCCAGGAACTATACGTTTTAAAGCATTAAATTTCATTTAAGTTAGAATCTTCTTCAGGCGTAGGATTAGGCATTTAAATGACTTCCAGATAAGGATATTTGGCTTTTAAGAATACTTGAACTGAGGGGCACATGAAACAGCTTCCAATGATATAATCCCAAAGTTCATTATTGTTTAATTTATTCAAAACTTTGTCGATAGAACGTTTTCTTCAAGACCACTTGATACACTTGGATTGAGTACTGCAAGTTACATGAGCAATTCGAAACAAATGGTTTCCAGCGTTATTGAGATATGTTTTCACTAGGAGAAAGCGAACATCAACACCATAGCTAAAAAATTAGATTGGGTCTCTAAATTGACAGCATTTCCAGCTTACATAAGAAGTGCGCGCTTCTACCAATTCTAATCGCAGGTATGTAGCGGTACCTCCGAGAAAAAAATCACCACTACTGTGAGACGTGCGTCAGAAAGTCAGCTCACTCAAGGTTCCAGCTCGCAATTTAGCCATTGATCAACTTTGAAGATCCAGCTCAAGATGGGAAAGTCAACTTCTGTTAAGGATGTGTTTTTTTTCATACCTAACTTAATTGGATACGTCCGTGTCATGACTGCAATAATGTCTTTTTTGACCATGAGGCATCACCCCGTATGGACCCTGATATTGTACGGAATTTCTGGATTCCTTGATGCATTTGACGGTTATGCTGCCAGAAAATTTGATCAAGGTACGACATTTGGGGCTGCGCTAGATATGGTTACGGATAGATGTGCTACATCATCCTTAATTTGCTACCTCTGCGTGGTATACCCACAATATTGTATGTTCTATCAACTCTTGGTTTCATTGGATTTGTCATCTCACTACATGCACATGTGTGCCATGCTTTCGTCGGGCTCTTCATCCCATAAAAACGTGGGCAAAAAATCAAAACTTTTGGAATTATACTACACCAATCGAAAGGTTTTGTTCAGTGTCTGCTTAGTCAACGAATTATTTTACATGGCATCTTACTTGCACTATCATGGATATTTCTGGATGGGAACTTTTTTGGGCTGGACAAGTGCCCCTATATGGTTTTTCAAACAGGTTGCTAATTTTGTACAATTAAAAAATGCAGCTTTGATACTAGCTGAAAGGGATGCGCTGGGGAGATCTCCTGAGGAAAAGAAATTTTCTTAAATTAATATAATCGAGTATTTACAAACATTATCGGCGATTCAATTCGTGATAGTTTCATTCAACTACATCCCTCAGGAATGCTCTACTTAAGTAGCCATGACTACATTCTGCATCAAGCCTCTTCGTCATGACATCTAAACCCTTGGCTGAATGAATTTTGAACTCGTCGAAAGCTTCGTTGTTTCGTATATCAGGAATGAGCAGCTTAATGGATGAGACCCTTTCCTCCAATTTGAAGCATTGGTTCAACATGCGAAGGTTGCGCAACTTCTTGAATCCTGAAATACACAAACCCAAAAAGTATAACAACTGCTCGAAAGTGTTCCGTGCCTCAGGGTCTGGCAAGCCTGATTCTAACATAGCACAGCATGATTTAGCGATCTCAAATAGAAATAAAGATATTACATTCGAGTCTCTCACACAAATGACAGCGGGTATTGTAACCAAGGCAATGATATATGCATCATGTGGATTGGCGGTCTCGTTCAAAATCTGTAAAAAAAGCAAGAAGCCTTCAGCCACCAAGGATTTATATCCTTTTATCTTCGCCAATTCCAAGTGTTGAATCACTAAAGAAAACGCTCGATAAGGAGAGCCAGATGTGATCAAGATATGCGCCTTAAGAAAGTTTAGCTTAATGGCATGAATGATGTTCGGATTCATCAAATACCCTTGAAGTGGCATATCAAAATCCCGTGGCTGTAGCAAGAGCAATGCACTAGAGGGATTTCCTTGAGCTATGAGTATTTTTGCAGCAACTTTGAGCTTAGAAACAATGAATTCTGGTTCGATATCGCACATATCGGGGATTGAATATAGTATCTCAGATGCTACTTTCACACGCCCTTTATTAAGCTCAATTTCAGCTTGGACTAGAAGCGTTTGATAGTGAATAAATCTGAATTGAGCAAGATTAGTACCACCGATCGACAATTTTGAATTTAACTCGTCTATAGAGATACGTTTCACACCAATTGCATTGTAATCACGATACTTGCGAAGCTCAAACTCAAGACGATCCTGGGTAGTTCCATAGTCTTCAGAGTAGAATAAGCCAAGTTCAGTGTAAAGGGTACTCAAGTAACGCATACCAACATTATGCCACAACTCTGAGCTGGTGTGACACAAACCTATGAAGCTAGGAATGCTATCATGAATTGATATATATGTGGCTTTGAAAAGACTCTCATAATATTGGATCAATGATCCATTGCAGTTCATGAGGAGCTCTGTCTCAAATCTAAAGCTTATTGCAGCTAACAGAAGTGAAACGGATTGAGATTTTTTGATCAAGAAATCAAGCAATCTCAGTTGATTTCGAATTTGATGAAATGACTGGTTATCCCAGAGAGACGGCTTCTTTCTCATGAAATCAAAGAGCCAAGACAATACATACGTTAGTGTAGCATTATCTTTATTCTCCCTAGCAACAGATATCGCTTCTTCAATGGAATCTAAGGCCTTCCTGTCCTCTCCAAAAAACTGATGCAACGAAGCCTTAGATATAAGCGCGAAATGGTAGAAATATTTCGAGCCCTTGGATACCATGTAATCAAAGTATTGGTGTAATGAATTGAATGCTCCATGGTAATCCCCTGAGTTAAGGTTCTCTAAGTAATCTAAGTAGTGCACAGATGATGTAGATGAAGACTCCATGCTGTCCACTATGCGAGATTTAACACTCAGAGATGCCATTAATTTAAATGAGGAGCGTAAAGAATTTGGTGTAGGGGTTCCAAATCTCTCTAAAAGTGAAATTTGAGTAGTCACCAAAGACTCAAAATCAGAATGGGTATATTGTAAGTTGATTGCAGACATTGGCATTTCAGAGACCGAATTCACAGATTGAGCACAAGATTTAAGCTTTTCAAATAAGGCACTGTCATCAACAGTAAGTGGAAGCTGTTGAGATTTAAAATCTGCACGTGCTAACTTTGCCCACGTGGGGAAGGATGTGGTAGAGTGTCTCTCATAATGGTTTTTAGGAGACTCACTTGGGCTAAATCCTATCCTTTGCAATCTCTTATAAAGTTCTAGAGTGGGTTCACGGAATTGACGTATACAATTTAAGAGCATGGTGGTCTCATCGAAATGTAGTAGTTTTACCGAGACTGTTATCTTCTGTACGTAACGTCCAATAGGCGACCGCAATGACAATGTAGAATATTTTTTAGTTGTAATACTGTGCGTGTCTTCTATAGCCTCATAAGTTTGCTTAACAAGATGGTGCAAGTCATCCATCGTTTTTATTTTCCATATAGTATCGATTATTTTGAAAAGAATTTCATTAACAACTCTTGAATCTGAGCCGTTTATGTGTCCACTTAGCTCCGAATTCTCATTTTCTTTGTATGAATTACCAATAACTTCGCATAATGTGGCTAACGTTGGTATTAGCACTAAGGTTTTGACATCCACTATGGGCTTACCCTCAATTAGCTGTACTAAAAGGACGAGTAAATTCCGTGATCTGGGAAGACTCCCAGAAATATAAAGCTGAATCATAACGAAAATAGATATTCGGAGAGCTGAAAGCTCCTCATTAACAAAATTGTCATTACCAACCATGTGTTCGAAACATCAACATTGTGCTATATCTTTTGGTGCGCGATAATTTGTTCCTGCATTTAAGCAGTTCTTCACACAAAGTTAAAGATGTTTTAAGAAAAGGGCAATCTTAAATCAAAGGCACGGAAATGGGTTCGCTTATTGCAAGCTAGCCAGAAGAAAATCGGACATTTAGCTTTGTAAGAGTCTTAGAGAATATAGAATTACGAGTACCTCACCACCCCACATCAATCTTAAAACTCCGTTCACGTTAGATTCGCCATGGGTAGCACACTACCCATATATAAGGAGAATTGTACTTACGCTGTCCAATAAGACGTGAATGAAAAATGCTGAGGGTCAAGTTACGAGGTCAAATAGGGGGAGTATGTACACCTTCACTTGTCTAAAGCATCAGTTTTTATCCATGGGAGAAGGATCATTAATGAATACACACCCGATACGCACTAGACGTTACTAAAGAATCTTACAGTATGTATCGAACGTAGAATAGTCAGGAACTCCTGGGCTAATCCAAGCGGAAGAACTCCTCACCACTTTATTCAATGAGTGCGTGCAACCCTACATGTACCTAAAACATAAGCACGTAAGATTTCGGCAGTACCCATCCGCTTGACAAAAACGAATCCCTAAAGATGTAATCTAGTCTGGAGCTCTATCGGCTTACGTGATTCTAAACTTCGCCTTGGGTACAAGACTAACAAGACTTAATTTATGTCTGAGTGATCCGAATCTAGACTCTCACGATTATCGGTATACAGTACTCATGTGGCCTTGACGCCATCTTCTAGCATACAACCTCGCAGTCGAGTTTTGTTTTTTTGAAACATTTACATATAATTCTATTAGGCAACAAAATTTTGGAAACGTGTTAGAATTACTATGCTAAGTGGGACTCTATCGCAAAGGAGTCATGCTTGTAGCAGCTTGTTAATGTTGTGGATCGTATCCCGCAACGATGCCTTTAAAAGATATCAAATATATTCGGAAATGTTTTGACGGCTACTGAATTAGTAGTAACTCACCCGTTCAGATATTTTAAGTGATGACAGTTATCTTTCTTAAAACGTTATATTATATTAAGATCTTACAAATGTGCCTAAGCGATAGAGTTCTTGCTTCTTCAAGACCGGAGGCTTTCCTATGAATTCTCGTATAGCTAGTCGGGTTAGAGCTAATCACCCTTGCTTGGTATTTTCGCTTGCAACGCCTTGAATTGCTGTCACACGTTTTTGCTCCATTCCATCCGGGTTGTGATTCTATATATGGATGTTGCGCTTCAGTCCTTGACATTCAAGTGTTTTCGCCCTGTATCGATCGTATGTAAATCGCATGTCTTAAAAAAGCATGTTAGCGAGTCGCGGCCTTCACCACTCTCGCTACGGGGCTAAGTTTCTAACGGCTTCTTGTTTGAATGGATCTGTTCCAGGAACGATGAGCAAACGGTGCTCTGGAATGTACTGTCTGCTACTTCGAGTAGGAACTCGCCCGATCAGTGATTATAGAATAGGATGAGGATTCTGCTAAATACCATTGATTGTTGTCTGAGGCTAAGCTTAGCGATGGAATTCTTAGCCTTTCCTCACTGGACTTTCGCCCGCTCCTTATAACTCCTTTGGCGACCAACTCCTGCGGAGTTATTTGCTCAGCTAACAATGGTGACTCATGCTCAGACGGAGTGCTCATCAACATGTCTGGGAACAAAAATTCAGGCGCAGACCTTTACTGCCCCTTTTCGGTCGTCGGCTGAATGAGGTTTAAACCTCGCCTCGGCAGTGATGATTTTTGCCTTGGTGCTTCTCCCTCCTTAGAACTATCCTTGTCGATGTTCTTGCATACGCGCTGGGCAGTCTACTGTTATGGTATTTTGGTCCTTTGTACTAAAGAAGAAATCTCACGTTAAGCTATTTGAGAAGGGCGTGTGGTCTAGTGGTATGATTCTCGCTTTGGGTTGGCCCCATAGCTACCAAAAATGCGAGAGGCCCTGGGTTCAATTCCCAGTATGCCCCTTTTTTTCTTAAAATGTCGTTTCGGGTAATTTCTGTTACGAGAAATATATTTTTAAAGACTTTCCACATTGAATTCAAAGGAGCGAAATTTGGTGTAGCAATATGCAATCACCCCCTCTGTCCGGGTCTAAACCATAAACATAATAGAAACCTTCTGATGTTACCACATTAATGCGTATAAGATTCGAGGACTCCGAGCCTTGAGATCCAGAAGACGCCACAGAAGCAAAAGAATAATCTTGGTTGTCATTTTTGTTTGGACTTCCAGAAGCATTCACTCCATCCACGTAACTATCGATGACAGCAATAGACTTCACCTCTTTACTGATGGTCTGAATTTTGAGCGATGCAAAATGTCTTGTTGGCTCTAAAATGGATGAGAATCTAGATGGTAAGTAATCACCCATTTTTTGAGCAGCCTTTCTTCCAAGAGTTTGCGAGGACCTTCTTATAATACGAGCAACCGATAGTCTATTCTGATCAATAATTGGCTCAGTCTTCTCTTTTTGTTCCTCGTTTCCACTCACATTTGATGTGGTACTATTGAAAGAGCCTTGTGACATCTTCCTTTGCTTCCCAATATTATCCACACTGTGGCCCATATCGTCATTCTCATCATCGTCGCTATCTCTATCTCTTTCCGCATCGCTGTCATCCCCATCATCCTCTATTACACCATCCTCTTCGTCATCGTCATCATCATCATCATCATCATCAATATGCAAATTACCTAATCGCTTATCCGCACAATCTTCGTTTTCCTCCCTAATAGTTTGATAACCTGATGACTTCGTCTTTTTCTTCGACGATTCTTTTTTCTGCTTGTGCTTGTTTGCTAGCAACTCATCCTCCCCCAACCTGAAGATATGAATGGTCTCGCTTGAGCTTGTTGCGAGCACGTATAGATTATCCTCGCTGAAAGAAAGGGTGAAGATTTTTGTAGGATATGTGCCTCTTCTGAACTGATACAATTTTAATCCTGTTTTCACATTGAATATCCGAACGATAGTGCCCTTGTCTGAAGCTGTCGCCAATAATGATCCATCAGCGGATATACACATTGCAGACAAAGCTGACTTATGTGCTTCAATGACTGCTAGTGGTTGCAAAGTTTCTAGATCAAATATAATCGCATCGCCGACTCTATTAGGAGTGTTACTAACGGACTGAATATTGTTTAGTGCAGAGTTATTGCCTCCATTTGTATTGATTCCATTGACGAGAAGTGACTCATGCGTTATTGTTCTCGGGGGTGATGGATAAGCCAAAAGGCAATTTCCCGTGCTCGAACGATTATTTGACAAGGCACATAGACGATTGAGATTTGGTGAGGTCTCAATTGTATGTAGGAGGTTAAGCGTTTTTACATCGTAGATATAAATTTGCTCCTCAAGCAAAACTATCATTCTTTCAATACCGAGTTTCACCAGAAGTATTGTGGAAGGAAATATTAGCTCACAAATAGTAGTGGATCTTTTTGTGTTCATGAGTTTTAGCTTTCGAGGCAGTGACCCTGGCTGATCGCCTAATCCCACCACTGCCACCAACGAAGTACAGTAGAGCATTTCGACAAGCCCAATTGACTCTTTCTGTTTCGATTGATAACATTCACGAACGTTTGGCTTGCAAGAAAAAATTTTGTAACCATTATCAAGCCCAAATGCTGCACACGAAGCGTCCTGATTGAAGGTCAAATAATTCACATTAATGCCAGTAATAGAAGCGACGGAATCGTCCACCAGACCATCTTGCTCTTGAAGGGACTGATTGTTCTTGTAAGTAGGGCTCACAAGTTGCGATTTCATATCAACAGAGTAGCAAGCTGTCGAATTAGTACAGCTCCTAGGTGTTGCGTCGCAAGCTCATGTTGGGTATGCGGGACATCGGTACCTCCTGGAGGGGACCTGCAGATGCAAGAACGCAAAGTTGAGTAAAATATGTTTTACCGTAGTTCAGTTTGGTGTATACAATAGGAGCGAGTGTGTACATTTCTGTGATCAATCCTTTAAGTAGATTGTCAATTGAACTGCTTACTACCTATGTCCTAACCACTCCTGAGTTATGCATTACCAGTCATTGATGACTCACGGTTTTAATCTTATTTTTTTTTTGCAACAAGGGCTGCTCGAAACCCAACCTTTAAATTGCAATAGTCGCCAATTTGAATGTGAAATTGATGTCTCATTTGTTAAGCACAAATCCCGTTGAATTTCCCTATGCCGTTTTAACTGTCCAAAAACTTTTTTAATATCAGTCATGTTTTGTCTTTCATGACTCAATTTCTATTTTTTAAGCTTGACTTATTAATCGGGTTGTCAATCCTTTAGTAGCAGCTTCTTTTCCAAAGTTTCTATCCCGAGTATTTTTTTTTTGATGGAAAAGCCTTGAAGTCCAGTATAAGCTATGAGATCAGCTACGAGATGTAACTTTTCGCGTCTAAGTCGTTTTTGTTAGAATTTAGGCCGGCCTACTGTTGAGATGTGCTTTGTTCCGTCACTCGCACTCTTCACATCTTGTCACCCCTAATGCTGTATTGCATCAAAAGAAGAATATTTTTACCACCTTTAATTTTCATTTCTCCAAATCCAGATTTTGCAAAAGCTTCAACTGAATAAACTCGTGTGTTTCACGATTGAAACCCTTAGTTAATCCTAACACTATGTAAATTTTCGGGGTACTTTTGTCACTGAATGTGTTAGATCCACCATGAGTAACACCTTACCCATTAGGACAGTAGTAGCTTCGAGTCTACGAATGCCAATGACGGCGCCTAAAGTCACCATAGCACGTGACTTGGACTCATCCATTCACCTTAGTTCGTGATATGGCGCCTAACCGCCTCAGTTTTGACTATAATTACCTAGATTCCCACTTACTGGGAAACCATCAACGACTAAACACCTGATAGGTACCAGACGATACTAAAGAATCTAACAGAATGAAAAACCTTTAAATGACTATTTTTATTAGTTTCTTGTTTTTATCCCTTGTTTCCCGCCCCCAAATGCACATCTTCTTCCCACTAATGGCGAACGCATGAAGTATCTAGTTCTTTAAGAATTTGTTTTTGACCTTGTTTAGGTTTTTATTGAATCCTAATACAATTTTCATTGCTGAATCTACTTGCACGAAAAAGAGGGCCTATCAGCCCTAAAAAGCTAATTTTATTCACCTGTGACAGTAATTTGCACAATATGGATGTGGCGTCTGACATTAACTTCCTATTGTATGAAGTATTGGGTGTCTTACGCACCTAATATTCAATCTAAATTTGGCGCCTCAAATTTTCAAAAAACATTCATAAACGCTACTTTAAAATTTAGGGCCAATATCTGACTACTATCAAATCCACGGCAGGGAGTTTTAGCGACAGTCGATTTGGAAATCGTAATCTTACGGGCATTTTATAAAAGTAAAGCGTCACAAAATCTTGATCCCGATGAAGCTTCGTATATATCACGTGTCTAAAAACTAATTTTGCTTGATCTGAAAGTTGTTGCTGGAGTCTGTGATAGATCATACGGCGCATTGTGTAGGAATGTATCTCTTATGCGCAAAAATCTCCACCGCATCTAAGAAGGCAACTTTTCGGAAATTTAGTCGTACTACGATATGTTTAATTATCGAATAAAGGTTCAAATTATTCATGCCTTTTTGGTCAATCTACTATTTTGGTTTTATGTATTGAAACTGTGGTTTAATATTTTTTGGCATCTGCCCTCAATTTCGCGACGATCTAATTAAAACAACTTGGATCTATCAGGGTCGTCAAAAAGGAACAAATTTCCGAGAGATAAAAATTCTAAGTGAATTTTACCAAGAAAAGCTCGAAAGGTGGTAAAATTTATGTCGCGTTTCTAAATTTAAACTGAACATCCTCTTGACCACTAAAGTAACACTTAACTGGTCACTCTAATTGTGGTTAAATGTTTTGTGTTAACCAGAAGGCAAATTTTTCGAGCATATTTTCGGTAACCCCATGAACTTTGCCTTTTTCAAAAAAACTCTCGGACTTTGGATTCGAACTCAAATACATATCGAGCCACAATTTCGAAATTTGGGGTGGGACGTCAGGATCTTCATCATAGAATGATGCAAAGATTCTGACCGCCAGAAAGGGAAACAGCTCAAAAATTTGGACATCTTCTGCACTTAATTTCTCATGAAAGGCTTCAGGATACTTTCTTTTTTCGCTAACGGTCAATCCCAACTCCTCATATGTTGAGTAGAAGAGTTTCTTGTCAAAATTAGAAGTTCCCCTTAACCTATTAATCAACAAGGTAGTCATATCTGAGCATCCGATGTTCGGATTAATTAAAGTAGTCAATTCAGGATATCTGTTAGCAAATCTGATTACAACATGTCCCCCCAAAGAATAACCAGACATTATGTTGATGAATTTAATCTTGACGTCGTTTTCTCTCATTTTGGCCGTGAGCCTACTCTCTAAATCAAGGAAGCCTGGAAGATATTCAATGACAAGTTTCAAATCTTCTACTGTTCCATCAATTGAGCTCACCATATCCAATGCATGTGTGTCATTCTTGGATTTCCATGTGGCATTTCTCGCTTCGTCAATTTGACGTTCTCCGTGATTTCTGATATCGAATGAAATAGCAAGGATTGGGGCCTGAGATTTCGTAGCGAAATCACTGATGATTTTTTGGCCAAATGACTTAGTGTACGTGTGATTTCCCCCTCTGTGGTGGATCAAGTACAACACATTCACCCTTATATCCTCAGCCGAATCTTCATTCAAAGCTTGTTTCTCAACGTAATCTTGAACCGACTTCAAATTATCAACATGTAAACGAATTCCTGCTATAATCTTTTCGTCCTCAGATATAGAATTCGTGGAAATTTTAAGTTTCAACATCACACTCTTCTCCACTTACAATCCTCTATTAAAGAAAGTGGGGCAAAATTGCGAGAAACTCTTCACGTGCTTTCACTGGTGCTTCGGCACGTGAAAGATTCATTTTGAAGTCATTAGCTTACTATGCCTTTCATTGAACAAAGAGTCCCATAAAAGAGAGAGGAAAATGAAGAGGTGTTTATATGAGTAAATTTTTTTTCTCTAATTACCAATTTAAGTTAACTTAGTCGAGCTTCGAGGGTCAAATATTCGCTAATTCCTCGCTTGCATGTGAGAGCACTCAGATGCATAAAAGGCGCACACAACCCCCAGATTTTGATCGAATCGTGGATTTCTGTTATGCCTGAAAGGAACAACAAGAGAAAGGCTCAAGAGGGAAGGAAAGGCGCATTCAATAACACTGATGTGCCTGAAAATACAGAAACTCTTCAAAGTGAGTTAAATTCTAGAGATTCGTCCCCTTTGAGGTATACCCCAGTTGATGAAATACCAGGAATTGTGTCACGCCTCAAAACTTCTTTCCATAAGGACCGCAAAACCCATTCAATACAATTTAGATTGAACCAGTTGCGTAATATCTATTTTGCGATCAACGACAACATTGACGGAATCTGCGATGCGTTGCAAAAAGACTTCTTCCGGGCACCAGCAGAAACCAAGAATTTGGAATATGCGCCGCTTATGAGTGAGCTAGTCCACACCATAGCAAGCTTGCATAAATGGGCAAAGCCAGAACCAGTGAAAGATTTGCCTTTGAACATGTTGACAAGCCCAGTGTATATCGAGAAGATTCCTTTAGGAACTGTTCTCGTGATAGCACCGTTTAATTACCCATTGTTACTCTCTGTCTCCTCCATTGTCGCTGCAATTTCTGCAGGTAACTGTGCAGTGTTGAAGGTCTCGGAACTCACGCCAAATTTTGCGGCTGTATTGACAAGGATTCTCAGTCAAGCCCTTGATCCTGACGTCTTTGCTATGGTTAACGGTGCAATACCTGAAACAACTGCATTGTTGGATCAAAAGTACGATAAAATTATGTACACTGGCTCCACTGCTGTGGGAACTATCATCGCAAAGAAAGCCGCGGAGACTCTTACCCCTGTTCTTTTGGAATTGGGTGGTAAATCCCCAGCCTTTGTTTTGGAAGACGTCGAGGACAGCGATATCCCCGCTATAGCTAGAAGAATAGTCTGGGGACGCTATACAAATGCAGGTCAAACTTGTGTTGCTATCGATTACGTGCTTACTCACGCGAGCGTTCACGAAAAGTTGGTCAAAGCAATTGTCGATGTGGTCAATAACGAGTTTTACAAACTGTTGGATGAGAATAATACAGGGTACACACACATCATTCATCAGCGTGCATTTGCAAACTTGAAGAAAACAATTGATGCTACAAATGGCAAAATTGTTGCTGGTGGAGATACAGATGAGCAATCACGTTATATCTCTCCCACAGTAATTGATAACGTTGATTGGGAAGATTCGACTATGCAAATGGAGCTCTTCGGCCCAGTCTTACCTATTTTAACTTACTCCTCTTTGGAAAGTGCCGTTGAAGAAGTGATCAAACGCCACGACACTCCATTAGCTCTGTACATCTTCACTTCTAAGTCCATGAAGCGGTGTCGGAATCCCCAGGTTGATCTCATCAGAACTGCAATAAGGTCGGGTGGCCACATAGTTAACGATTCGGTTTTACATGTCGGTCTATCGAATGCTCCCTTCGGCGGTATTGGTCAATCAGGACACGGTGCTTACCATGGCTACTACTCATTCAGAGCCTTCAGTCACGAAAGGACGGTGATCGAACAGGCCCTCGCATCTGAACTTACAATGAAAGTGAGATACCCCCCAATGACGGAGAAAAACAACAATGTTATGCAGGCAGCATTACGCCCTTACAATCAAAAGGTTTGGTTTGGGCGCACTGGCGATGTCAAAAGTGGCCCTAGCGCCATTTGGAGCGCATGGAATACTGTTGGTGGCGTGGGATCCCTCTTGTATCATTTTGTGAAGTCGATGTCTGGGTAACCCACAGAAGCAACGTCAATCTGTTTTTTTTGTAATACTCAATCTCGTACGCCGAAAGCACTCATGTCGTGAATAGAGAAAAGTCTGAAGCACGGCCTAGAATTAAAAGTCAACATTATACTGCATATAAGTCACTTCGAAAATAAAGTCTTGGGTGCACTTTGGAATACTTTGCCACTAAAGAGATGTCTTTGAAAATTAGCATCAAAAACGCCGGAAAAATCCATGAGTTGGAGCTTTCTAGCAATTCTACTGGATTGGATTTAAAAAAGTTAATTCAGGCTAAAACCCAAATTCCAGTTGCTCGTCAAAAGATTTTGGTAAAGGGAGGCAAATTGACAGACGATGTTATGATTCAGGAGCTCAGCTTAAGCTTCAAGGCCCCAATAATGGTTTTGGGTACCCCGGACAAAGACTTGCCCTTGCCTGCTGAAAATAAACAAGTTTTTCTAGAGGATTTGAACGAAAATCAGTTGGTGAAGTTTTCCCAAGACCCTTCGGGCTTAGTCAATCTCGGTAACACTTGTTACTTAAATTCGTCATTACAAGCACTCTATAGCATTAAGGATATTGCAAATAAAGTGGAAGAGATTGAAGCTGGACTGACACCCCTCGTATCGTCTTTAAAGTCAATATTTCAAGGAATGTCAAAAAAACAACAAGAAATAGTCCCTGGTCAATTCTTAATGCAATTTAGAAAGCAGTATCCCCAATTTGCGGAACAAGAAATGGGAATCTTCAAGCAACAAGATGCAGAGGAAGCATTTTCTCAAATAATCAACAACTTGAATTCCGTGTTTTCAATTGACGAATATATCACAGTAAACTTCAAAGTTAAGACTACCAATCCAATCTCGAATGAGGAAGAAATTACTTCAGAAGTTTCACAGAAAATAAATTGTTACATCGATATCAAGACAAACTTTCTCAGAGATGGGATTCTCAACAGCATGAAGGACAAAATTGAGAAATACAGTGAATCATTGCAATCCAATACAGAGTATCAGGTGTCGAAAACAATTACAAGATTACCAAAGTATTTGACGGTTCACTTTGTTCGATTTTTCTGGAGAAAGGACACAAAGAAAAAGTCGAAGATTTTGAGAAAAGTGCTGTTTCCGTTTGAGCTTGATATGGCGGAGATGCTTGATGAGTCAATTAAACAGGAGAAGACTGAAGTCAGAGATAAATTGGCTCAAATTGAGAAAGATAATCTTGATTTGGTCAGAGATTTCAAGAAGACCAAGAAAGATCATAATTTGACCCCGCAGGAGCAACAAGAGGAAGATGAAATGAAAATTTTGTCTATCAAAACTAAGTTCAGAGATGATTTTGCAGACTTGATGCCAAAAAGTATTGATTTGGACAAGACTACTGAAAACCCCTCATCCGTATACACATTGACTTCTGTTATTACACATCAAGGTATTTCAGCGGATTCGGGCCATTACCAGGCTTTTGTTAGAGACGAGAGTGATTTGGACGGTGACCTTTGGTGGAGATACAATGACGCGAAAGTTTCCAAAGTCAACCGGGAGAAAATCGAGACCTTAGCAGGTGGTGGTGAAAGTGACTCAGCCTTGATATTAGTGTATAAGGCTAAGGGTTTATAGCTCTAAAGATAAACGCCAGTGTTGGATTTAATACATGGTAATGAAAAGTTCTATTGTATGTATTCGTGGATTATCACCTACTATTCTGAAATAAGAAAAAGGCCCAACTGACTAGATGGCATGGACCAACTTCTTGAATTCCTCAACTTCACTCCAGCAATTCAAGACCTTTCCTTTGTTCTCTTTCAAGCAAGAAACCACCGATTGTCTAGCTGCCAGGATATTTGCTGGGACGTCTATTTCCATCAAAGCTGCGTTATCATACAAGGCTTTGGTCAACGCATCCAACTTTTCATTGGATAAAGCAACAGAAGTCTTGTTTGTGGTATTTTTTTGAGATACTTTTTTAGCCTTATCCTGAAACATTCTGATCGTTTCGGCCTCCAATTTCTTCAATTCCTCTGCAACACGTTCTTGGATAAATTCCTCGGTGTATTGGGCCCTAGCGTAGTCAGACTCCTGAGACTTTTTTAAGTGGGACAAGAAGGATGCACTGTAGTCCACCGGTGCTACAGGAGTGAACACTTTTGTCTCAGGCTTCGAAGTTGCGGATCCCATACTTTATTCAGTGCCACTTCCCTTTCGTGCTGCAAAGGCTCACCATCTATTGAGATTATTGGTTGGCAAAGTCGTGCGAAGAACAAATCGTATGTTAGGCTTTCAGAATTCAATGAAAGGGTCATCAAACACAATATTAATGAAGACCATTTTCTATTTCTCTTATCACTCTTAGCGAGACGTGATATTGTGTCAACTAGTACTGGTGCCTTTTGTTGCCTGCACTCAAGTTACCTCACACAACCACGACTAGGGAAAAATTCGGTGGTGAGAATACAAACTTCAAGCACTAACTGAAACACAAGATGGCAGTCCAATACTATGAACCCTCCAACTTCGATAAGTTTAAAATGGGCGCTTTAATGGGCGGTTCTGTTGGTGTGTGTGTGGGTGTTTTGTTCGGAGGGTTCACAATCTTGCAACATGGAGCCGGTCCAAATGGTATCATGAGAACTTTAGGAAACTACATCATGGGATCTGTGGCAACATTTAGCTTGTTCATGTCTATTGGTTCCGTGATTAGATCAGACACCGCTTACTTGGCCAATGAGAGAGCTATGATTTCTATGCAAAGACAAAAAATCAGAGAGATTTACGGCATGCAGAATTGAATGACTCTGTGGTGCCTGTGACGCTAAGGACACGACATTCGATCTTTTGAAGTGTAAATAGTTACTGTGCCTTAGAATGGTATGATTAGCCTGTACTTCACACCTGAAAATGTTTACTAGCATGCCTCCGCCACACTAGTTAACCTTCAGTACATCATACACGTAGGTGCGACCAAATTCAGGGACAACATAATTATTTTCTTTGTCGCTCAATTTTGCAAGATCGAGCAACTTGTTTTTTGGCTCTAAGATGGGTTCTGAACTTAACTTAAAGGTACCAAAATGGACTCCAAGCATACGAGGTGATTTCAATTGTTCGGCTATAATCAAGCATTCTTCAGGCGAAATATGCCGGGGTTTTTGATGCCAGGATGGGCAATACTGTCCTATGGGCAATATAGACAAATATACAGGTGCATAATGTTCACCGATCGAGTCAAACAATTCTTCTGAGTATCCTGTATCTCCAGCATGGTACAAGATCGACTTACCATTTCTTCGTAGTATGAATGAGCCCCACAATGACATGTTTGCGTCATAAATTTTTCGACCCGACCAATGCATGCCTGGGACGCACACGATTTCGTAATCATCGGGAAGTTGGCAATCTAAGGACCCTGTTAAAAATGCATTGATTGATATTTTATCCCACCAATCTAACTCAATTACATTAGTGATTCCCTCCTTCGCTAATACTTTTTTGAGCCCCAAAGGTACGACCCAAGTTGGTTTATTTCCTAATTCATTGACTACACCCAACTCCAAATGATCCGGATGGTTATGAGACACTAAGATTAAATTCAAATTGTCATTTGTAGCATATTTGACATTATCAATAGTCATGGGAGAATTGACCAACCGTTTGGGACCAAAGTTTTTAGTGAAGAGGTGATCGCTAAAGATGGGATCGGTCAAGATGTTTAGCCCACTCAATTGAATGAGTGAGCAAGATTGTCCCAACCATGTAAACAATAACTGATTTTGCACCGAAGGATGCATATCTCCAGCTACTTTCAAGGCACTGAAGTCCTTTAATTCCATGCATTTTTGAAGCATGCCGGTGTTCCTCCTCATGTGCTCATAGTTTGGCTTGAATGTCTTCAAGATGTCCTCGACGCGGGCAAACTTCCCATCAGGATTCGGATATAGATCATGAACTTCAATTTTTGTACCGTAAAGACTCTCGAATACCTCTGATATCCTCACGTATATGAATTCAAATGCCGTTTGGGGGCGGTACTCTCCAAAGGGGTTAATGAATACACCATTCACTCGAGCTGACCTGAACTTGCTTTGCCCTTCGAGACCTTGTCTCTCTTGAATAAGATTTTGAGTTCTCGCATATAAATAGGACTCATAGCATGTATAAGAGACGAGCACACCAAGAGTGACTTTAGCAGGTCGGGAGAGTCTCGAGAACATGAGTGCGTTGTGCGGTTTTGAAATGCGCGCTAGAAGACACTAATCGAGTACTTCGGATTGAAAAGTCGCAAAAGGTAATACTGTGTAATAAAGTGATCAAAAATGAGGTAAAAATTTACAGATAATCCATACATACCACGGCCGCTGAGTATTAGTGTTGCTTGACAACACCTGTAGCGCCTGCCTTCTTCAATATATGCTTCTTGTAATCGTGAATGTTACCAGGGAATTTTGTGACTCTTTGATCTTCACTAACCCAGATTTCATTGCACACTCTTTCAATTGTCGCGACATCGTGCGAGACCATCAAGATACCTCCTTTAAAGTTGATCAATGCATCCGCAAGTGCGTCCAAACCTTGAGTATCCAAGTGATTAGAAGGTTCATCGAGAATGAGTATATGGGGTTGGTTCAAACAAAGGGCAGCAAATGCAACTCTAGACTTCTGCCCTCCAGACAACAATTGCATCTTCTGTAAACCCAAGGTACCCGTGATTCCAAATGATCCCAAATGACGTCTGTATTCTTCATCTGACTTTCCGGGATATGCTTTGGCCATCCACGAGACAGCAGAAAGACTTAGGTCCATCGCATCCACATGATGCTGCGCGAAGTACCCAATTCTTAATCTGCCGTTCTTAGTGATTGTTCCTTCCAAAGGTGTCAACTGATCCAAAAGAAGCTTAAGCAATGTTGTTTTACCGGTGCCGTTGCCACCACAGAATGCAATACGCGAATCCATTTGAACATCCATGTCCACATCCTTCAACAAAATTTTGTCTTCAGAATATCCAAAAGTAACACCATTCATTTGAATGATAGGAGGAGATATTCCATCTGGATCGGGGAATTTGAAGGTTACCACTTTGTCATCCTCCGGTGGCTCCAAGATAGGGAGTTTCTCCAACTTCTTGATTCTCGATTGGGCTTCTGAAGATTTAGCAGCATTATATCTGAATTTGTCAATAAAAGCCTGCAAGTGTTGCCTGTAAGCCATTTGATTTTCGTATTCACGACGCTGATTCTTGATTCTCTCCTCTCTTGTGGAATAAAAAGAATTAAAGTTAGACCCACGGTAATAATCAAGTCGTTCGGAGTGTTGGTGTATGATATCCGTAGCTACCTCATTAAGGAAGTCACGGTCGTGAGAAACGACAAGAACTGTTCCCTCGTAACCCTGCAAATATTTGGCCAAATAAGTGATAGAGGGAACATCCAACATATTAGAAGGTTCATCCAAAAGAAGAAGGTCTGGCTCACAGAATAAAGCACGAGCTAAAGAAAGTCTCATTCTCCAACCACCAGAGAATGAGTTGGTAGGCATTCCTTGAGATTCCTTAGAAAAACCTAAACCATACAATATGGCAGCTGCTCTGGATTCAGCTTTGTCCGATTCCATCTCGTATAACTTTTCGTTAACTTCTGCCAAATGTTTGTCCAAGTCTCCTCTTTCGTTGTCCAACTTGAGGACCTCGTTAGAGCCCTCCTCAAAATCTGAACGCAACATCTCAATCTCTTCAACTCTTTCAGTAATTTTCTGCTCCTCTTCCAAGAGAGACTTACGCCATACATCTGCATCTAAGACTGCCTGCAACGCCAAAGTATTGTCACCTCTGAGCTCTTGCTCCACGTGCAAAATGGTAATATGTTTGGGAATGTTCAACTCTCTTCTGGATAATGCTCTTAACAATGTGGATTTACCAATACCGTTCTGACCGACCAAACCATATCTTCTACCGTAAGCTAGCGTCAAACTTGAATCACTAAGGATACGCTGGCCTTCGCCCACATATAAGTCGAAATTGTCAACCTTGATGTCTTTTGATTTTCCAGCACTGGATCCGAACTCCAAGGGATTAATTTCCAAGTAGAAAGAGTCGTAATCGTCCTTCTTATTTGCCTTGAGAAGTTGAGACGCCTCGTATTTGACAAATTGATTGTTTCTCTTTGCGACCTTCTTGGCAATTTTTCTCTCCTGTTTCTCCAACTTTTTCTTATCAACTCTACTCTCGACTTGTCTTCCTGTGTGTGTAATATCTCTTGAGGCACCAAGTAGTGCGAGAGAGGAATTTATATCTCTTTTTGAGTTATTTTTCAACACATTCACGTCCAATAATCTCTTATGTTTATCGCCGGTGATGGCTAATTTTGCCATATTGTCGTGGAGCTTTTCAGATAACTGCTTACCCACCACAGAAATCAACTCCTGGACTTTCTCTTTCTTTCCGCCTGCATCCACAAGAATACTTTGGATAAATGCTAACTCTTGCGAGATGTCGAGTTGTTGGGCTGATACAGAATCCTCGGTGTTGTTGGATACATGCTGTATATAACCCGTGGCATAGCTTGCAACAACTGGATCAATAGAAGGAACAGCCTTGCGAACTTGTAGACTGAAATTTGACATGTTAGCGAGCTTTAGTTAAGTTCATCAATATGCACTTTTTCATTTCTTGTCGAATAGTGGTGCACGGGTCTGAGAATGGCCCTTCACAATTTCGCAGTTTGCCTCTAATCTAATACATTGATTTATAGATTTGAAGAAATAGTCGATACTATGATCTTAGTCAATTCTCGTTGTAAATTACAAAACTAAGTTCTCATTTGCATCATCGTCATAGTTGTAACTCTCTAAAGGATCATCCCTATAGGGAATGCGATCCCTGCCGAGTCTATTGTTGATGGCGCCTTTCAAACCTTTCCACGTAGCCCCTAATCGGCTCCAGATCACTGATTCTTCTTGGTAATCAGCATTAAGTATATCATCTGTGTAAGCATTTTGGTCCAATCGATTGTCAAGACTGCCTTGCAAATATGAGTCGAAGGTGACACGTGCAGGCATGACATCGTTTTGTAGATTAAAACTTCTCAAGCTGACTTGTTGAAGATTCTGGCGTCGATTCAACTCCATAGATACCACTCTTTTGGCCTCTGCAATGAGTAATTCATTTCGGTTGATTGCGTTCCGCTCTAAGTCTTCCCCCATACTTCCAGACCTAAGAGTATCATCATCGAAATCAGCCCAATCATAAAAACTACCATTAATTCCCAACTTGCTCTTAAATCGGTCGTAAAAATTAAACGAGGTCAACAATACCGGCAAAAGCAACAATCGGGGTACCCAGTTATTCATAAGATTGAAAAAGCCAGTAAGCTGAATGGAGTGACCATACCACTCTTCAAATGTCGAGAAACGGAACACAAAAAGTGTGATGAAGTTGTAGGACAAGGGTATAGTCATTCTTGCAATGTATGATGCGTAAAAGCATGCAGATACTGGGTCGGAGTTCCTGGGCACTAAGTGGTACATGTTGAAGACCTTTAGTTTAGCCAAGGAATTGAGGGAGCAAAAAAGCATGTACATGAATATCAAAGATGTGCATGAGACTTGCAACAAGGGATGTTGGCTAAGAGATGACTTATGAATGAGACTGTTAATGACGGATAAATCTGTGGAGTGAAAGTATTCGGACTCAATCACGATGAATGCCATCAAAAACAAAACGACTGATAGAAGCCTTGCCAATATTGGTTTCACGAGACACAGGAAGTAATAATCAATGTGAGGAGGTAAGATACCACTTAAGCTCTCCATTATTTGAAGCCGTTCCTCGATATTCCCTGATGCTTTTGCGTCAATAAGTTTCTGCAACCGTGATATGTGATCTAAAAGCTTGTCATACTCTGCACTATGAGCCAAAAGTGTGTTCAAATTTGATTGGAAGGTCGAAGTTAGCTTATGCATGAAATTATCGGTGATCTGTTTCCTAGTAATTGAAACATTGGATTCGGAAAAAGTATATTGGCGTCTGACGGTGACTTCAATATCCTCCGGTATTTGAGAATAAAGACTGAGTATCCAATCTCTGTGAGTGAAGCTAAGCGAGTCGTTCGGATCTGTATAATTCTCTTTAAGTATAATTACCTGAAGCACCTCCTCTTTGAAAGATATCTTTGTATCTTCAATCGTATCCACAAGTTTAGGAACTTTCAAGTATTGCCGTCGTAAATTTTGAATCAAATTACCCTCAAGCCACCTGTTTTTAGGAATGGAGATTAATCCATGCGCCATGAGCCAAAGCGCAAGCACCAAAGAATAAATATGTGATAAGCCAATAATCATAGACTTCAAGTTTTGAAAGGTTAAACCAGCTTCTAATATGAGATAAATCGCCCCAAGCAAGGATACAGAAAATATAATGGCTTGGAATTTCAAGTTTCGTATGAGAGATATTTTGAGCCGCTGCAACTTCAGATAGCTAGCGGCCCGATAAAATTCCTGGAGAACTGGTAAAAAGAACCATGTTAAAAGAAATGTTGACCAGTAATCAGTCTTCCATAGAAATAAAGTCAAGCTTCCAGAAATGGAGAGAAGTGGGACTTCGCTGTGAAAATGGGTCACGTAATCGATGGGTAATAGAAAAGTCACGGAAAGCGGTATGAAAATGGCCGTGATAAGAGCAATTGAAAAGTACGCCGGGTACTTGAGTAGATTAATATGGTACTGGAGAATGATAAGCGATGCTGCAAGTGCAGCCATATAACAAAGTATAATGAAGATCATGATGCTAAATTCTTGTGGCTTCTCAGGCACTGTCGATCAACGTTTTCCCGCCGGTAGTCAGCCGTATGCAGATACCTATGGTTTAATTGCTGGTTTTAAGGTCAAAGCCATGCATGTAAGTAACAAAACAGTTGGCTGGAAGGCGTATCAGTTGAATTATATGTTATCAGGTTCCCCTCGATGTCACGAGGCGAAACAGCGCCGGACTTCGCGCGACTATTTTGCGTGCAGTAATGGGATAAAGCAAAACGACATTTGCTACATTGACATTCAGGATGTGTCCCAACTTCTGAGAAAATACTGTACAATTCATGTTGTTGAGGGACATTTAAGGACAGTTAGTTACTTGGAACCTCATAATCTAGCGTCATACATTATACACACCTAGTAAACTCTCGCGCGGTGAAGCGCTATCACTCGGCAGCGCAACTCCATGCAGCACGGGTGCAATTCATACTATTTTCCCTCACTCCCGACCGGTTGTTCGGCACATCTCATATCTCAATACCTATACTCCCAAAAGCCACATCATTCATGAAGAAATGAGTGACATACCCAAAGATAGCGAAAATTCAGAGACTCGTTCCCTTGAAGGTTCGAGAATATCTACAGACTATGTAGAAAACAATGCTTTGCTAGATTCTTTGAGTACTGAGAATTCACAAATGAAACAAGAAAAATCGGACCCAAGCCTGATTGAGAAGAATCTCATTGTTCAATCTGATCATGACAGCTCTTCAAACTCAAGCGGGGCACAAGATGCTAAACCCAAAGTTGCAAAGAGAAAATCTGTAGGATTTGCCGCTGAGCCCATTGAAGAGTTGTGGGAGCATCACAAAGAGGTTGAACACCAGCGCCAGGAAAATTCAGAAAGTAATCCTTTCGGAAAAATTCCTCCAGAACTTTCCTATTTACAGAAAAAAGCCCAGGGACCCAAGCCTTTGCAAGGAAGCCATTCTGTGGTCAAGCCAAAGAGAGTGGCGCGACTAGATGACTTACCAGATCTTCCAAGTCGTGCCGTCAAGGAAATTTCTGTGGTCAATAAGAACACCGCATTGAATTTTAATTACCATGAGGTCATATTCCCGCTCCGGCGCGACAGAATCCTAGTGGATGTCAAGTATTCTTCCCTCTCGTCTTTCGATCTTGCCAAGCTTAAGAAATACACTTATAACATCTCCAATGAGAGGGTCGGACTCGGGTACACTTTCGTGGGAGAGGTTGTTGAATTGGGTAAAAATTTTGTGAACAGCGACGTGTTTCAAAAAGGCACCAAAGTTTTTGGTGTAACTAACCCAATTGAAAAAAAAGGTTCTCTTCAGTCATGCGTCATCATTAACTCTAGCGACGTTTTGATTCCCATTCATAATGAAGACTTTGAAAAGGTTGCGAGGGTTAACCTTCATCTTTCTTTGTCAGTAATTCTGTCTGAATCTAAATTTCAAATTAATGATGAGCCGATTCAAACCGAAGTTCCAAAAATAGAACATGATGATGTTCTGTGCAAAAAAGATTTAAAGAAGGGCCCGCCGAAAGCGCTATATGAAATCGAGAGTAAATTATCCACAGAAGCCAAATTCTCGGTTTTTGGAGCGGAGTACTGCAGAGCAAAACAAAGTTTAGAATTGATGGACTCTGTTTTTTGGAAACAAGAATCCGCTAATATCCTTATCAATGGAGGAGATACAAATCTTGGCTTGACTTTGGCGCAAGTAATTGCTTCCAGTGTGTACAGTAGTTTGGAGAGGTTCAATGTTACGTTGATAGTTTTGGAAAAAAATTACCAAGTCATGAAGAATTTCATTGAATCCCTCAATTGTGGTGGCTTTAGAAATTTTAATCTCGTGGCATTTGATATGGTGAATGAAGACCTCTATGTCGCTGGTGAAAAAATACCCATAAATTACAAGAAAGTACCATTCTTCGCTACGGAAGTGTTCGAAAGTATACTCAAGATCATTCCAGAGTCTCAGAAAATTACGAAGAAAAACATTTCCGAAGCTAAATTGGATCTTTTTATTGATATAATTGGAAGTAAGAAAATGTTCCAAAAATCAGTGAACGTTGCAAAGATTGACGAAATAAACTTTCCATTCAAAGCTCGGCTTGAAGAAGGCATGAAGCCAAGCTCAATTTTTGGAAAGAGTAAGGAGCCATTATATATCAAGTTATTGAAACCCAAGAACGCCGGGTCTGCCTTTGTTTCCTACTGCAACTTTTACTTGTCTGAGCCATCATACCAGGTGGACAAAATATTTAGTGGAAGCAAGGGTTATTTAGATCCATGGGGACTGAGCTGGACGCAAGGAATTGCAAATCAATTTGTGGCCAAATACAATTACTTTGAGAAACATGACTTGGAGATCAAAAAGAACTGGGTAGAAGAGGCGTTGCGTTTGGTTATGGCAGGTGAGTTGAAATTTCGCATCAATTACATTGTGGACTGGAGACGTAACTTTCGCAAAGACATAGAGGAATTACGTAAGAGAGACGGGCAAATTGTTTTCAAAATTGAGTCTTATTGATATAATCGCGAATCTTCGAGATATTTGGTAACAACTTTTGTTCATGGGTTTGAGAATACGTTTTATCACCTAATGTTGAATGCTATGTAATGCAAGAATTGATTAAGAGATTCTTTTTAATGTGATAAACAAATATCATTTTGCTTAAAATTCGACACCCGGATTTGTTAATAATATTTTTTCCAATAATTTTCTCGAAACATACAAAGCAAGAGTATTTGTAAAGAATTCTCTATTGCGATAGTCTCATAAAGTAGTGTCATTGAGTGATGCGATGAATTGTGACATCGGCCTTAAAAAATTGTGCATATAGTCCGGATCGCAGTTAAGGCAACATGACTTATTCTAAGCGGATTTTTGCCATATTTAGCATGCGTGCAACAATTTCAGGCGTCACCGTTTCGCGCGGCGGTGTATAGACAAAGCAAACAAGACAGGTATACATGAAAAAACCGCTGAGATTGTTAGATGTATCAGAGTGTAATTTCCCCTGCATCAAACTCCGTCCACCCTCAGATCGACGCACTTTTGTGTACAAAAAGTAAGTTTTGCGAATTCTGAAGGTAGACCCATGCCGTAACTGCTACCGCCGCTGACTTCCCCTAATAGTTCCAAGTAGACAAGCTTTTTTGCCTTGACGCTATAAAAACTACCACAAGTTTTCGGGATTTAGGAATTATGAACACTATAATTGGCAAGCGGAAAAGAGCATAGCTGTGGAATTTGTGTGTATGGAACTCAGTTTCGGATTTGGCCTGATGGTGCCGAGATAATAGGTGCGGTCATTCGCAAGCGAGCTTCCCCTTACTATATTTGTTGTGCGTCGCGCGCCCCACGCATTTTCCCGAGGGCCCAAGCCGGTTGGTAAATCACTTAGGACGCCTCAAAACAGCCTCAGTTTTAGCCAAGCGCAGGCTGACGGCCCCCCAAAAGACTCTTAGCTCCACTAATGAATGGGGATTGGCCGCGGTTTCATGCTAAAATTATTCTGAAACCCCGATAAACTTGCAAAATAGCGCTGTAGAACAGAAATGGCATCCCCAGTCCAATCGCGGGAGAAATAACAACAGTGTTCCTAAAGCGGAAAACTTATTTTTTTTTTCTGGAGCATTACAATAAGAAAGCATCTTCACGAATCTTGGGCCTTGAAATTTCTACTGGTCAGCAAGAAGCTATAAAGAGCTCCCTCAAGCTGCTTTGCCCCGCCCCTTTTACTCTACTTTTTGCTGGCGGGAAGTGAGATCGTCTTTTCCTGAAAGCCGAGCACTGATCCTGAAAATATTGTTTCCCCGATAACAGATTCAATGCACGAGTGAAACCAAAAATGAGTTCCATGAGTGTCCACTACCTTATCAATAAGTTTCTGAACCAAGAAAAACCCATCTCCTTCCGTCGCAAAAGCGATCCTCCCGAGCCTAACTACAAAACTTCCAGCGACGCTGCTTCGCGAGGTTCATTCGCCTCTCTGCATCTGCTCGACTGCAACTCCTCAACGCTACGTCATCATCACCAAACTTTTCCTGGCCAGAATTCATCTGAGGAACAGCCCATGACTCCCGAACAAGCTCTGCTCCCCGAATCTGTTGACACCAGGCGTGGTGTTTCTGTTTCGGAGGCGACGAATGTCATTCCGGAAGCGACGCTTGTCTCCCTATTTGGCCCAGAGATGAAACACCTTCAATTGTCTACTTCGACACTACAGGCGGCACTCGTCCTTCGAGCTGAACAGGAGCGTACAAAACAAGAGCAGATCCGACTAGAGATCGTTTCCCGAAACCTTCTGATCATCGAGCTCGCCGCCAAGAATGACGTGCCACCGCATTTAATCCCGACCATGTGTGTAGGGAATGCTCCTCAGAAAACAACCCTTCCTGGCCCTAGCATTCCTAGTAACCCTCCATCGGGCCATAGAAATCGGTCTTATCTGGGTGGTTCTAACCAGCCTTCTATCCCCAGCTCCAATAGCTCTCTACATGGTTCACCTTACCTTTCACATCTGAACATTACTAGGAATTATGAACATCCAGACAATGCCAGCTTAGTGCCGCCGGCAAATTTTCGGATAGGTACTGGTTCTGCCCGCTTCAATCAACCGCATTCCAACCAAAACCTCAGGCGCCCTCGTTCTCCCGCTAAGATTGGCGCTGCTGCCGTCGCCAACCTAGCTAGCCCCGTGACTGCTTACGTTCCCACACAAAGAACGCTTCCTTTACATCAGCGGCACTTTTCCATGCCTCTGGAAGCCTTGCCTTCATCCAAGAACCTGGAGCGCTCGCAGCCCAAGGCAAAGTACCAAAATCCGCCACAATTCAATGTCTTCAACGGCTCTTCACTGATACCACCTGGAGAAGAGGCTGCAGGAAAAATATCTTCGATGCAAGTAAAACCATCTCCTGCTCAGCCATTGTACAAACAGACCAAGAGCAGCCAAGTGCCATCGCAGGAATCCATGACTTCGTTTCAGCACGTTATACAGTTTCATCATTGGAAGCCAGAGAATCCCAGTCCCTATAAAATTGAGGATCGCAGAGATAGTAACGCTCAGGCAATACATACTCCCAGGCAAGGATACCAGCACAAGCGACATAAATCTAATGAAATGTCGGTGGATTTACTGAGTGATCCAGCTATCGCTGAGTTCCGACAAACGCCACACTCCAAAACTGAGGAGAACGATGGGGACATTTCGATGAATGCGAGTGATGTTGCTGCCCCAGAGAGTCATCTGGACTCATATACAGAGGCGAGACGCTTCACCAGAAATTCCAATAGGGGTAGTGTGGATATTCTATCCACCCGTAGTGAAACATGAACTTGTCTATATTTGGCGCTACTGTTATTGTTGACTATTGATGTACTCTTGATACGATTCTTGGGCCATAACCTCAATCTCCTCAAGATCTAAAACAATCATTTCATCACCGTCCTGAGTTTCGTCGATTTTCTCAAACGTAATGTCTGTTTTGCGAATGGAATCAAACTCCTTTTTGAAGTCATGAGCAAATTGCCGAATGGAGTTCTCTGTCACTTGATCGCTCAATATGTACAGGCAAAGGTCCTCAAGGTAGATCTTGTCATACACGTAGTAAATGTCATGAAATCGAAATAATTCCTTGAGATCAAGCAACAACTTCAACACCATACGCTTACCTGCTCGAAGAGCATAGTACACATCGTTCCATGCTTTGGCGGAGAGCTCGTAATGGCGATGGAACGGGTAGCAGAGCGACCGCCTATAGCATGTGATTATGGCCGCTCTGAGAACGGATTCAGAAGTAGAGTCAGAAATAACAATTTGTGTATCCAAAAAGGCAAATTGCGGTAGTATTTTCCCTATAGTCCATGCACTCTCGATATTGTGTTCTCCTTCATTCTCACGAAGGTCAAATTGATGTGCAAAAAGAAGTGAAAGCATCAAAACATATATCTGTCGCTTATATGCATCGTCAATCAAATATGATTTCCGGGGCAATTGCAACATTTTCTCCTGCTCTGCTTTCGAGAACGTCACTGAGCAAAGAGGTGTTCTCTCCTGCTCCAGCAAGTCCTTCTGCTTCTTGTACCACGAAATAAATTGTTGCGTGGAGGGGGATTTCCATGCCATAATTCCCTTGTAGGTTTTGTCATCATCAGGTGTTGGGTATCTTTCCATTATATAGTCAGCAGCGTAGTATTCCGGGTCAAACTTGATGTTTTCTTTTATCAAGCGCTCTATGATTTTATCATTCACGGAGGCACTTTCGGGGTTACCCACCTCATTGATGTCATTGTGATTGGTCATAGAAACCAGAATTATCTGGTTGTAAGAATTGTTAAAGCCGTACATTGGAGTAAGCAGCTCTTTCGTGACATCCTGCTTGATTTCCCAATCATGTTCCACTCCATCAGCAGCAATGGTAGCCCTTTGATCAGCGGCATCTATTTCCGTAACTGCAGTTTCATGGGTCTGATTGACTTGGTTTTCCATGGACTCTTTAACGTCTAACTCCTCAATCAAAGGCTTTGGCTTAACTGTCTCTTCCTTTCTGGCCAAGAGCTTAGCGGTGAGATCTAAATCCTTAAATTCTTGTCCCCTTATTTCTTTGGGAAGTCTTATTTTGACACAATTATTTTTCAGGTCCAAATCTGCCTGGGCCCTCTCATCATCCACCAACAGATGCGAGAATCTTAGCCTTAGGTAGTAAGGAGGAAATGAAAAGATAAAGATGTTGGAGTCAACGACCATTTCAAGCGCAGGAGCTGAAAAACGCACATGTGAAATTTTGATGGTGATTTGAAGAGACTCGTCATCTTGATCCACGGTGAAATACGGGGTAAGCATTGTGACAACTACTCGAGTTTCTACGGAGTGAAGAGATAGAGATGAGCGCGCACGATCAGGAGACGCTGTGTGGGGAAAAGCGTGTTACAAGAGCAAATCAAAACTTTAAGGTCTCTGAGAGTCGTCTACAAAACGTGACAAGTCTTTCCCTTCAGAGAGGTAATTTTTAAGTGGAACAAGTACTTCCCCTGATTTTGGTCTTTGTTCCAGATTTCACAATTTGCCCCACGGGCCGAATTGAAGCAAAACGTCAAATACATCGCCCAGGCACTCTAAAATATCACCTTAATTTATACTACTAATGTTTCATAAGGTCTGAGAACAATGCCATTCACGCCATTAAAAATGTAGATGATAAAATGAAAAGAAGTCGGAATCATTTATAAAAGATCAGAGTCCGACTCAATTAAACCATCGAAAATCATTTGCGGGAAGTATCTTCAAAGTTGATGATGGAGCGTCGCACAGTTAATTGGATACAAAATTAATTTCAGTTGACTTCAACAGCATCTTGAGACTTCGCTCAATTGTGTATCTTGGTACAATAGTAATTAAATTTTTATTTTACATTCTATACGTTGTACCTCAGATTGATGCTATGTGATGGGTCACGTGCCAAATGTAGTGCGTGCCTATTCGCAAGTCTGCGATGACTTGACCAGTCCATCATCATCAGCCAATGGGGCAAAAACAAATCAGGGGCCAAGAGCCAGGCTCACATACAGAAAATATTGACAACTTTCTACAGAAAACACCAATACAAGAGACAAAGACCCTGTTACCAGAACTAAAGGCACAAACCCTGAATACACCAGAGCAGGAAACACAGACGCTGCAAGAAAAGACACAATCGAATACAGGAACCGAGGCGCTTAGGCCCAGACGAAGGTTTGTAGGGCGTAAGAAGGTCAACGCTGTTGACTCAAGTGCTTTGGTACAGAAACAAAAGCGGCATATTGGCAGAGCTATCAATCAGATTCCCGAGGATATCCTTAACAACAAGGACCTAAATGAAGCTATAAAATTACTTCCATCCAACTACAACTTTGAAATCCACAAGTGTGTCTGGAATATCCGTAAGAGCAAGGCCTCGCGTGTGGCACTCCAGATGCCCGAAGGTTTACTTATATACTCACTCATCATATCTGATATCTTGGAATCTTTTTGTGAGGTCGAAACTGTGGTCATGGGTGATGTCTCGTATGGTGCATGCTGTATAGACGACTTTACGGCTCGGGCTTTGGACTGTGACTTCATCATCCACTACGCTCATCTGTGTCTCGTGCCTATAGACATCACAGAAATCAAGGTGCTCTATGTGTTCGTCACCATCAACATAGACGAGACGCATCTCATTAACACCATTCGCAAAAATTTTCTTCATGGTGACCACATAGCGTGCTTTGGCACCATACAGTTCAATCCGACCATCCACAGTATTGCCGGCAAATTGAGCGAGGATGAGATGCCCATCCATATTATACCTCCGCAGACAATGCCACTTTCCAAAGGCGAGCTTTTGGGTTGCACCTCAGCCAGATTAGAAACCAATGTATCTTCCATGATATATGTTGGAGATGGCAGATTCCACCTCGAAAGTGCCATGATCCATAATCCATCCATTCCCGCTTACAGGTACGACCCGTATTCTAAGAATTTTACGCGAGAATATTATGACCAGAAGCAAATGGTTGAGGTGAGGAAAGACGCCATCAACAGTGCCCGCAATGCAAAGAAAATTGGCCTTATATTGGGTGCTTTAGGAAGGCAGGGTAATCCCCAAACGCTTGACCGCTTGGAATCGACTTTAAAGACCAATGGTGTGGAAGTGGTCAAAATCATCTTAAGTGAGATTTTCCCCCAAAAGCTTGCCATGTTTGACGATATCGATGCTTTTATTCAAGTTGCATGCCCAAGACTATCGATTGACTGGGGATATGCGTTCGAAAAACCGCTACTCACTCCGTACGAGGCCATGGTGATGTTAGAAAATGATCAATGGACCGATGATTACTACCCCATGGATTATTATGAGAAAAATGGGTACGGAAGAGGAAAGATTCCAACGAGACAACATTCATAAGAAGCCTTCTATTCCTCAACTCCTAACAAGGTTGCCACCTCTTGCTCTGTCCATGTCAACAACTCTTCGCGTAGATACTCCTGCACAATTTCCGAGAAGTGTTTATAGAACCTCAAGAACCTTGTAGATGACGTCAATATGATCTCGTTGACTATGATAGGATTGTTCAACTTCATCAACGCCAGTTGAATATCCATTAGCGCAGTAGGTAGCACTCTCTGTAGTGTAGCGTCGACTTTAATGATGCTTTCCTTATTAAAGAGCTTATTTTCTGTGATCGCCTGGAACAAAGAAGTATCGAACATCTGATCATCTGCGCCGTCATCGTCTATGGGACATATCATGTTTACGATATTGTAGTAGTCAGAGAGTTTGCAGTCTGACAAAAGCGACTGAAATTGCGATTTCTTAAGCTCCGTTGCGATGTCATTTATCATATGACTGACCTCGATCATTTTGTCACTTAGCAAGGTAATGGGCATGATTTTCAGGATCATCAAGTCCAAAAAGTTAAGCTTGCACAAGTTGACATCTCTCTTGTCGAGCGTGTCAGAGATCAGCTTCAAGTGCTCATTGAAAACCTCGATCGGGTCATCAACAACCAACCTTAAAAACCGATTATTTTCCTCAGGAGGAAAATCTAGAATGGTACTGGAAGACATGGAGTCGATCAAGGGAATCAAGTCTGAATAATAGCCGATAATCCATTCTGGAGGTTGCAAGTCCAAAGACAAGTCGAATTTGGCCAGATTCGAATTTTTAATGGTGGCAAGTCTATTGATTAGCACAATAACAATTTTTTGTTTCGCCAAGTCAAGAGACTCCTTCACGGCTTCATGCATACTGTGAGCATTTTTGATTTTGGCGAACATCAACAGATACAACTGAAGATGGTCAAAAATTTGATAAAGAATGGGCAATTTCGATTCCGAGGATATCATCAGATCGATCTGAGACTTAGTGGGCTTGGCCAAAGACCTGAGAATTTTCTCCACAACCTCATCAGTAGTACTAGATAAATCTCGACTACCTTTGAACAATCCAGTAATGAATTCAGATTCGTTGACGGTGATCGAGTGCACATACGCCAACAAATCAGTGATGAAGCGGACCGGATCATGAAACGAGTAATACACAGGACGATGGCATGCATCTGAATTTGCTGAGGCTGATAGCTTCGACGAGTCACCGATTACTTGGTTGTTGAACTCCTCAATTAGTGCTGAAGAACGCGAATCAGCAAACGCCTCAATCACATCCTGGAACATGCCTGGCTTATCCTGCACATAAAACAAACACCAATGCAACTTTTCCAATCTATCAGGATCAATTAAAGAATAAGTGTTGGATAGCGATTTGTTGCAGTACTGAGTAATTTTCCGCTCGGCTCTGTTGACGAGTTCATTATTCTGAGCTAAGATCTTGCGGCCTAACTCCGGGTTGTCCAAACCCAAAAGAATCAGACATGACTCACTGATGTCCTTGGCACGATTGAGAGCAGCGAAGAAGTCCTCATTGAGATCGTTGGTACCTAAAAGATAAAGCTCATATTCATTTAGCACAAACTTGGTTTTGAAGTTCACAAGAAGCGACTTTTTCAAGTTTACAAGCGTCCTCTCGCTCATGAGTTTATTCGTTTCATCTCGTATTATTTCGGTCGTCGAAAGGCTCTCAGTCAAGTTCTTCTTGGTTGATGTGATCAAATTGTCCACTGATTGTACTCTGTCGCCCAATACTTTCAATTCCTGGATGGGCTTAGAATACTCCGAAAGCGTGACCGAGTAACTATCGATCAAGTCTTTCTCCACATTTCCTCTGAGACTCTTACGGGCGATGGAGCCCTCAACACCCGAATCAGCCAAGGTTTCCACTTCCGGTATTCTTGCTTCGAGAGTGGAGAAAAGATCACGCATGGAACTATCCCTGAGCCCCGGATTGAGAGCCCTGCCCAATCGTTTCGACAACGCTTCAGACCTAAGATCGTTGGAACCTACTCCAGAATCTTCAGATATTTCATGCGGTATCGAGGCATGTGCCAAGGGCGGTTGGTTCTTTGAAATCAGCAGAAGTGAAAGAGACGCATATTGCTTTGCAACGTTGAATTCGAGATCGTCCTCCTCGCTTGTCTCGGCGAGACCGTCTGTCTTTAAAAGGTTTTTGATATCCTTGAAGTTCGAAAATCTTGCACCAAAACTTTCGATATTTGACTTCAATGGAATAGAGAGCGACGGCTGTGGAGAGGGCAAAGTGTCATTCTCTGTGAAGGTATCAAACGTCACGAAGTCCATTAATTTTCTTATATTGTGAACAAATCATTCTAGTAAGCGCGACTTGTGCGTGCGGGAGGTGCGGAGGTCGAAAAGGTTGCCACGAAGGGCTTGAGCAAGAGTTGTTGCAGAGTTTAAGGGCGAACAAATATTTTTCTGAAAATTTCTGTAAAAAATTTATACTAAGTTATTAGAGAAACTGTCAGATATTGTAGTTGCCTTCCGAAAACATTCGCATGAATGTGGCTGAGAAAAATATCGTATGTTTTATCGAGGTTATTTTAAACAGTGGATTCGGGGATACGGCGCAAATTATCAGAAATAAAAAAAAGGAAAAAAAAAAGAAGATTGAGCAGATAATTTCGGCGATAGAGCAGAATGTTCGAAAAAAAAAAAAAGTTTCCAAGATTCAAGAAAAACTTATCGCGGGAGAGAATTTTCAGTATCTATAGAAAACGTTTTCGGTACCTATATGGAAAACTTAGATATAAAAGGAAAGAATTTTAACATCAAATGATTCCGCAGATTAAAAAAAGCATTTCAGAAGTTCAATTATTTATGTTCTCCCGGAGCTTTACTACGCAGCTCGAGAACCCTATGTTAACAAACTCGCAATTTTCATCACCTCGGGCGGATTTGCGTTGAGAGACAGGCCCAGTCCCACATTTTGGCGCTCGGCTAAATAATCGCAGCCAAGAATGACTTTCTTCTCCATCTTTCCACCAAAAGAGGTGTCAAGGGGCGACACGGGTGTTTCCATTTTCACTGAAACGGGCAAGCAGCTGCGGTTATTGTAAAAGGCCATTTGCGACGCAGCCGTGGCTTCTTGAACACCAGTTCTAGGCTGTGCGTCAATTTTACTCTGCAGGCGGGGCAATATGGGTGACAGAATAGGCATCAGAGGAAGTGGCGGGGTGTCGAACTGCACGAGTTGAAGTATTTCAGAATTAAATTCAAGCTCTCCAAAATTGGGGTCCAGTGGCGGTAAGCACAAAGCCGGAAAATCTGCTCCAAAAATAGGTACAAGGTGGTACCGGATGTAGTATGCGAACCTTGTGGCTAGAATCTTGCATAGTGGATAGGTGATCCAAGTGCCCTGAATTTTCAAGAACCCACCGCGGACTCTCTTAATACACAGTTGCAAACTTCTGGGCGTCGACTCCAATAATTTGGCTATGTCTGCCTTTGCATTGGGCTTGATTAGGATGCGCATGATGCGCTGCTGCTGATACTCGCCGTGTTCCCCACTCGGTTTGTTTTCTGGGCCGAGGTTTGAGCACTGTTGCAAAGTAAAATCCTCTAAACCATAAATTCCCTCTTGTATCGCAGCACGCCAAAGACCAGTCAAGTGCACCATTCCAGTGCAGTAGTTCCAAATGACCCAATGCTCTCCAATTGGATATTCAAACACATAAAGACTGGGGTTTCGCGGGTCTAGAACCGGGGCGCTATACTTTTTCTCCACGATGGTAGGGTAAATCGAATTGGCGATCCGCAACGCAGTGAAAGGCAATTCACCAGTGGACGCAGGCTTAATAGCGTAATTGACCTTTGCAGCGGAAGTGTTCAAGCTGCGACGTGGCTTTTTGGGCTGGGCATCTTTAGAGGGCTTCACCACCTTGAGTTTTTTGGACTTGATGCTGTGACTAGTGGGAGAGGCCGCCACGAAGTTATGAAAGTTATCTGTTCTGCAATTTAGAGGTGAGCCAATACAGAGCCGTGGCTGTGGGTACTGTAAGTGCAGCTGTGCCATGAGACCCACCCTTTTGTCGGAGATAAAATCCGAGCGGCTTCTTTGGAGGTCTGTTCTGTTTTGGTGGAGGTAATTAGCCATGTCTGGTGTTTGCAATGATTGAGAGTATGATTTGTGTCGTATGCAATCGTTTTGTCTTTGTTGATCATAACCTGGGTTGAGTTGGGAGACATGAAGCAGTTGTAACACCTGTCCGCTGAGCTTAGGCAATGAGAGTACCCGACCAGAGCCCAATCCTAAGTCTGCTTGCGAAAAGTCGGAACTGTTATGAGTAATTGATCGGGTGGGAGAAAAATGGGATTCCGTGTGTCTCTCAAAGCGGAGGTCTTTGATGGCAGGCGCTTCCCACACTTTATAATTGCCCACGATGGCATTTTTCGGGTCTTTAAGCTGACAATGTTTCGCAGGACTTTGGCTCTCCAATTGGTCTTTACATTTTGCCGGCCACGAAGAAAATGGAGGAAGGGGGTTGAGCGGAGGAAGCGTAGTGTAATGAGAATCCCTGGTAAAACCAAGCCTCGAACTGTCAGCTGTCGTTCTATTACTCCACATTTGCATAAGCTACTATGAGGACCCGAATCTATTAAAAGGACCATTCTGGGGTGCGGCTGGCAATAGAGTTATATAAGAGACAATTAAGTTGCATCGGGGATTTTTTTTTTTTCTTTTATTGACTTTAGCCAGGTGAAAAACGCAAAAGGCGCTTCTGTCTACCGGTCGCCTGGAGTTCCCTTTATTTCGGATCAGACGTTTCCTGCACTCCGTCCGAGACCCCATAGACTATAAGGCATAGATTCATCATATCAAGCCATTGTCGCCTTGAGACTGAGTCGGTGGCTCGAGATTCCCTGTTCCCTGCGCTTATAGGTACCCCAAAATCATTGACACCAGGGAGTCCTGCACAAAAGAACACACTACAGCCCTCTGCCCGATATTTTGAGGCAAGGCGGTCTATTCGAGGCGGCACATTGCACCTGCTCCTATTTCCCACTCGGCATACTATACCAGCATAAACATACCGGAAGAATACCCCCCGACATGAAACTTCTATCTTAAACCAAGCAATAACCTCATGCATCACACCAACGGAGAGAGAGACCCAGCGCAGGAGACCACGCATAATTGGGTGTAAGCTTAAACCCTTGGCCACCGAAAAAGTTGTAATTAGGGGTAGGTTAAAAGTTGCCCTTTTTAATTTATTTTCCCAAATGCAGGCTGCGGCCTATTGTTTGATCGAGTAGGTGCGCCAGATGAATGCCGCATCAAGCAGAAGAAATGTACTGGCGCGAGCTGAGGGTACTTGCAGATCAGCCGTTCGGTACAACGGTCCGAAGCGTCGGGAGACGCGCCAAAGGGTGACCTTAGGAGTAGACCCTGTTACGGCGGAGGACTCTCCTGATTGCTAAGCCTCGTGCTTGGAAAGATGTCGGTGATGCATGACCCGCACCAATCGCAGTGTAGCATTGATGTCTCAGGCTTTTCTCTGGATGCAGCACAACTCCAAATTTTTTGGGGGCTACTTATCCCCGGCATCCAAAAGGCTTTTAGGTGGGGCACGAAAAATGGGGTGGGGCCGCAAAAAATGATTGATCCGGCCCGGGGGGTGTCACGTTTCTCCTAAGAACAAAAGCACTCCGGTTCTAACTCAAACAATGGATTTTAGTGCCAAAGTAAAATAAGGGCCTACTCGAGATGTTCAATACCAAATCTTATATGGGAGAATTACGAGAATTTTAAAATCGATCAAATTTTTAAAAGTCGACAATTCCCCGTGGATTACTGGCCTGGCCTTGTGGGGAGCCCAATTGCGTCGGGAAAGGGTCGCGGCTTTAGCCCTGCGTCGAAAAGTGCCCCCTGGAAACCCAACAAGTTAAGCTTTTTGTCAATATACTGTCAGCGCTCATGTAAGTTTCCTGTATCTTCTACATTCGTTGCGTCGGAAATAACTCTCCATTTTGTTTTTCGCCGCACCATGCACTTGGTGCGTCTCCAATACTCTAGCATGCGGCTGTTGCAGCCATGCGGAATTGCCGCTGCGCATGTCTAGAACGTGGCTCATACCATTTCCTTTGCGATCGAACACATTTCGCTATGCCGTAAAACCGTTCTCGCATGACTCTCGAGCTAGACTGTCTCAGGGGTGACATTCCCCCGTGGGCTTGCTCGACTATGAATGTGTCATTATATTATGGAACATAATACGATCTAGCCTTTTACAGCTCAGAATTCCAATGCACGTATCAAAAAGCACGTTTAAGGAGCGTTTACTTGGTAGTATGGCAAGTGAATGCTTCTGCATGGTGTCGCGGGTGCGTCTATTCACTGTACAAGATCAAGATCTCGCATATCGTACCCTGCTTACACAGGAGACGCAATGCGCCGCCCGCAGATTTACCTACCGATCGTAAAGTGATCCAGAGCTCTAGGTGCTTGGTGCGAAACAATCATTTTTTCAAGCGGTCTCACGTGACTTACACAACATTAACCTTTACAACCACCCTGGACCCTTCGACATTGTACTTTCCTACACAACTATACAGGACTGTGTGCTGCCAGTCAAGGCCACATAATTCTATTTATATGGGTAACCTCTTCACGTTTATACTTGGTCAGGTACATCATTTCGCTCTTCAGGAGCGAGTGACAAATCCCGCAAGTCACTGTACATCTTCTAACTTGAGGACTTGATTGTTACTGGAGTGACCAATCAGACTTCAAAATGTTTTCATAATCATGCAGACTTCAACTTCTCGGCGACTGCATCCAAAAACTCGGTGGTGGTTACGTAGGCCTCACGGTTTGTCTTGCCACATGCCAAAGCCAAGTCCTTGGTCATGATACCATCGTCCTGAACCGTGGCCACGGTAGCCTCCTCCAATTTCTGTGCAAAATTTACCACGTCATCTGTACCGTCCAATCTGCCCCTCTGAGCGATACCTCTGGACCAGGCAAAAATGGATGCAATAGAATTAGTGGATGTTTCTTTTCCCTTTTGGTGCTGTCTGAAATGCCTTGTGACAGTTCCATGAGCAGCCTCCGACTCGTAGGCCTTCCCATCTGGGGTCATCAAGGCAGAGGTCATGAGGCCCAACGATCCGAAACCTTGGGCCACAATATCGGACTGCACATCACCGTCATAGTTCTTCAAAGCCATAACGAAACCTCCTTTGGACTTGATCATTTGTGCTACCATGTCGTCGATCAATCTGTGCTCATACCATAAACCCTTCTTCTCAAATTCCTGTGCATACTGCTTATCGTAGATGTCCTGAAAAATGTCCTTAAAACGTCCATCATACTTCTTCAAAATGGTGTTTTTGGTAGACAAGTACAATGGCAAATTTTGTGCAAGTGCCATCTTGAACGAAGAATGGGCAAACCCAATGATGGACTCGTCGGTGTTGTACATGGCCAAGCCCACACCTGGGCCTTTGTAATCGTAGATAGTCTTTGTGACTGGCTCACCCCCGGATGCAGGGGTAAAAGTCATCTCCAACTTGCCTGCCTCGGAGACAACCAAATCCGTGGCCTTATACTGGTCTCCGTGGGCGTGTCTACCGATGACAATTGGCTTCTCCCAGCCTGGCACCAATCTGGGGATTCTGGGGATGATGATGGACTCCCTGAAGACAGTACCACCCAAGATGTTCCTGATAGTTCCGTTTGGCGACAACCACATTTTCTTCAATTTAAATTCAGCCACTCTGCCCTCGTCCGGGGTGATGGTAGCACATTTGATTCCCACTCCATAGTCCTTAATGGCGTTGGCTGCATCTACCGTGATCTGATCATCGGTCTTATCTCTGGCCTCGATCCCCAAATCGTAGTACTTGAGGTCCACGTCCAAGTAAGGGTTAATCAACTTGTCCTTGATTCTCGCCCAGATGATGCGAGTCATTTCGTCACCATCCATCTCGACAATAGGCGTCTTCACCTGGATTTTGCCAAGGGATGCACGGCTATGCGATACCAGTCTGGTGGCTGTTTTGTATACCGAAGATCTTAACATTTTTTGGGGTTTGGAAAGTGGGTAACACTGAGTCAGTGGATTTATGCTGCGACTGGACGTCTATTGTGTGCAGCACCGGCCCGCGCATGGCCGACCCGGCGCGTAACCGGCCTTACCTCCGACACTCAATTCGTCAGAGCATGATCTCTATGATAGTCCCTCTTATAACACCGTTTTCTTATTTTTTTAAGGTTGCAGTCAGAACCTCTCAATTCACGTCTAAAAATCTAAACCTTCCAACCCCTATTATCCTCTACACTAAAACCCTAAAGCTACTCTATTTCCACATTCATCTCTGTTTAAGTGGACCCTTTAAACTTTCCTTGATATAACCCTCGGATGCAGTACAAACGCGGTAACCACTTTACATCTTTAGGACCCTACAATACCGACTTGAATGTGTTGATCCTACATATTACAATGTGCTATAGGTACTGCGCAGCTCCCGTGCGGGTGCACAGGTGCAGCGGGCCTGCGTGCATACACCGTGGCATAATGAAAAAGCCTACGCGCGAAACATCTGTCTACTAGCCATTGCTCTCTACTCTTCTGCTTAGCACCCCACACTAAGGACAGAATTCTGCCTCACAGCAAACCAGGCAAATCTGCAGACCACGGCGCATTGATTTTGCCTTTTCTGCATTCGCTCTTTGATCTAGCACCAACCACGTAGAACCACTGAAGAAGTCGATACAGGATAGAATTAGACCACAAGGTCGCATAAATAAAAGGTGATAGACAGTGAGCGAGAAAGAATCAAGGGATTACCAGAAGTGAGATAATATTTATATAAAGAGGTAACTAGTGCTAGTCAAGGACAGAGATAGTCAAGATAGAGAGAGTCAAGATAGAGAGAGTCAACATAGAAGAGTCAACATAGAGAGTCAACATAGAGAGTCATTTAAGAGAGTCAACATAGAAAGTCACCATAGAGAGTCAACATAGAGTGAGCCAACATAGAGTGAGCCAACATAGAGTGAGCCAACATAGAGTGAGTCAAGATAGAGAAAGTCAGGTTAGAGAGAGTCAAGCCAGAGAGTCAAGCCAGAGAGTCAAGATAAAGAGAGGTAAGGATAGAGCTAATCAAGATAGAGCCAGTCAAGATAGAGAGATTCAAGATAGAGAGAGAGTCAAGAGATAGAGAAAGTCAAGAGATAGAGAGAGCTAAGAGACATATAAAGAGGAGCCATATTTAAACCCATAGGCGTCAAAATGGAGCAAGAGCCCTTTAACGGTGAATACTTCCAGCATCTTCTAGCTTCACTTACGCTCAATTCCAGAGCCTTAATTGTGGAATTAACCGGCATTGCGGAACACTACCCCGAGGATGCAGGCTTTATGGTGGACATGATCGAGGAACGTATCAACAAAATTCTTCCCAAGTACAAATTGTACTCGTTCTACTTGATGGATCTGATCATCAAAAACGTCGGCAATCCCTACAATCTTTTGTTTGCCAAGAACATATTCAAACTCTTCACGGAAACCTACTTGATTGTGGACGATACGACCACACGCCAGAACTTGATCAATCTATTCAAGACGTGGATGACGGGCAAAACCAGCGCCGGTTTGGATCTCTTTCCACATGAGGTGTTGCTTCGTATCGAGAAGTTCATCATTCGGGCGACCTCGTTGGGGCTGGCACTGGGTGCCCATCAGGATGGAGCACAACCGCACGCGGCCCGCGTCACTCGTGACGTCATTTTACGGGAGGGCAACTACCTTCTCCAATACATTATTGCCATTGATGAGGACCTTGAAAAAATATTAGCCCAGACGGAGACCCAGAGCGAGAGTGCCAAAAAGCAAGCCGACTCCCAAAAGGTACACGAGCTTCGGCTGAAACGGAACAACATTATCTTTGAGATCAACAGCATAAGTGAAAACGTCATGGGCGAGCGCAAAGACGAGTTCGAAGCCCGGAAAGAGGAGTATTTGCGCCGGCTCCAATGTATCCGCAAGGTCTTGGATCTGCAGAGTGAAGAGCAGACGGCCATTCAAAAAGGCCTTTTTTCGGCATCACTGGAACTGCTAGTGGAACTGCAAGTGCCACTTACACTCCAACTGCCGCGTGAAATAGATATCGATTTGGTGTTGGGCGAAGACGAAGCCTTCTTCGCTTATGTGGAAGCCTGGGGCCGGCCTTGTGTGCACGCCGCTACCATTTTTAGCGAGGAAGCACCGGCTGTTTTTGCCGAGCAGAGTTCATCATTGCAAGAGAAAACTGAATTGGAAGCTGCCTCAGTACCAAATCCTTCGGAGTTGGCCAGCAGTTTGGGAATTAACATCGAGTCTTTTAACTTCGATGAATACAACTCCAGTGTCAGTACTGCAGACAAAGACCTTGATCTTGATGACGATGATGGCTACGACCCGGAGTCCACCATCATAGAAGAGAAGCACAGCCCACCAACGAGCCCGATCCATGCTGGCGCCTTCTATGGTAAGTCCAGTCTCAAGCGGCCCATATCAGGCGAAAATAAGCCCGTCAAAAGGGTCCGCTTCGACGTCTAGCGACAAAACTTCACCTCCGTCGTTTGTACGATCCCGAAGTGGCTCAACTGCGCTAGCCATAGCATAAATAGCATATTATATCGGTCAATAGCTGACCTAATGGAATCAAGAATGAGACCCGAGTAAGAAGACTTTCAATGAAGTTTTAAATGGAGAAGTGTTGAGAGGCATTTAAATCGTTGGAGAGCAACAGGAATGATTTGGTGTAGCTCACCAGGTTTAAGGCTTACTGAGACCGTGGAAATAATTCGACTTTCTTATTCTAGTTAAAGTATTAACCACAGTGTTAACCTCAAAAGATCTGATCATGCTTTGTCGGTATATTTCCAGAAATCTTTTTGCGGAAACAACCGTCAGTACTACCACATGATACATACACGTGAGTCAATATTTTTTGATCTGGCACCTGTTTTACAGTAATCCATGAGCTAAACATCGATGTGTATACATTGCTTAAAGCTAAAACATGAGCCCCAGAGGGCATTGACTAATGTTCATCAGTACAGCCATACCCACCCTTGGCAAGGCTTGAATTAGTCAAAAACAGCCACTTGGTACAGTCTTTAAGGTAATTGAGCCACGCACTAATTAACCAACATCATATAGTTACACAATCCACAGCTGGTTTTGAAATGGGGGTAGACGGCGCCAAAGCGCCTATATTCTAAAACCCTTTTCACGATTTAGTTCCGGCCACACTGAACCACTCACGGACTACATCACAAAATCAGTTATCTTTATTGCTATGCACTCGTACTTAAAGGCATATTCCTCCAGCAATTAACGCTTAAATGTTTCCAGCCTTCTTCATGTGCCAGTAGGCAGACAAGAAAGGAAAGGCAAAGAAGAAGCCAAAGGTTCCCCACCACACAAAGCCAAAAGGAATCTTTCTGTCTTTAACCTTGAAAGGCAAGTTTGAGTAAATGCCTTCTTTGGGGGTACCGTGAATGCTGTTTAAGGTGACGGCAGAGGTCTTGAAAGTTCTGGATCTAGCAGCGAATCTACCTGCGGGGGCTTGGAGGCCTATTCTGGAAAGCATTGAGATGTTGGTTGTGGAAGTGTAGTGGGCAGTTTTTTGAGTGCGATTGACTGGTAGCTCCGTACACCAGACTCGAGATGGGCCAAGTGTTGTTTCGAGGATGCGTGCATAATTTTTGAGGTGATGCTGGGTGGTTGGGGCTATCATAAAGGATAGCGTCCTTCACTAGCCCACTTTCACCTTGTCGACTTCCCCGTTCCGGTCAATGCAAGCCACCGTAGTCTTGTTGATCACGTGCGCACTAGACCTCGTCTTTTCGCCTTCTCTCATTGGCGGCCTGCGAGCTACCCACTTTTGCGCGCCTGTAGACAAGGAAAAAATCAACCCATAACTCTCTACACTTCACCTATCACACATAAAAATGGCAATTGCCCCCATAACCGGAACATTGAGAAGAAAAATCATCACCGATATCTCTATTGGTTTTGCCATCGGATTCGTGATGGCTGGTGCCTACTGGCAGTTTGAGCACAAGCCTATTGTGCAAAAGAGAGACGCTTTTTACGCCAAGTTGAAGGCGGAAAAGGAGGCCGAGGACTCGGCTTGAATGTGCATTGATGTGGCCTTGCGTGATGACATGTTGTGCCACCTAACTATTGCTTCCAAAGTGGCTTAAATGATCACTGAGCCTTTCCATAGTCAGATCCTCAGAAACGGGTGTCAAGGGATTTTAGATTATTTGAATAGATAACGTGATATCGATGCAAAGCTGTAGAGAATTCGAAGAGGTTAAGAGCCGAACAGTCGATGAGTTGGCCCTTGATAATACTTGAATTTTGAAAGATTTGGTGTCACAATGTGAGGTGCTAAGCTTTATTAAACGATGCACTTCTTGGGCGAGTCATGACTATTTATGCATTAATTTGGTGGGGATCTTAAGCTTCATGATCGATGAGGTTATCGACATTTCGATGTACATTGAAAAATAACCTCGTTCGCTAAATTCAATAAACCCGAATACAAGTCTGTCAGCCCGGTCAACCTTTTTTTATAACTTCCACGAGTCCTCCTTATTTTCTCCATCAGTTCCCAATCACTTCGTCTCTTCATGCGCTTAGTGCCTCGTAGAAGTCTGTGTTGTTGGTGATATCAGAAGTCACAACATACAACTTCTGGTCTAGCTTCTGCTGAAGGTACTTGAACGCACCGATCTCAGCCCTCGTGATGCCCCCGAGTATCACCACTATGAGGTACTGCTGTCTCTTGGAGCCATTGTGAGGTTTGGACTTGCGTTCGTCCAGCTTGTCGTCGAGATTCAAATCCAACGTGAGACCCTTGAACATCGTATCCATGTTGAGGCTGCTCCAATTCGGCCGCTTGTAGATGTTATTCGTGGGCTTATACTTCAAAAAACCCCGAAAAAATAGTGACTCGACCATCCGGAAGAAAAGTGGCACGGTTCCGGCAGGCATCGTAAAAGAAGGGTTAGAGTAGTCTTTGATGGTCTCCACCAGAAGATCGTTTTCCTTAACATTGTCCTCCTCAACCGGATGGAGGTTCCAGAACTTACTGATGAGTGTGTAAGTACTTTTGTACACGTCTTGGCCGCCAGTAATGCCCAAGAGCATGAGATCTTCGTAGCGGGCCAGGTCCAGGTCGCCCAATGTAGCCACGGAAGATGAATCTTGCGTTGTAGAGGTGGTTGTGGTTTCTACCTCGGTGAACTTGCTTCCGAAGGAAAAATTGCCGAAAAAGTCGTTGCCCTTGGCGTTAACTTTGATGATCCTGCACCGAAGAAGAGCTGCCAAGGCCATATTTGCCTCCAAGCCGTAGTTGAGCGAGAGTTGAGTTTCGATAGTCAGGAGGTCTTTTGCACGAATTCCGTCGTTGATCAAAGAGATGAGCGTGACAAAGTTAAGTATGATTTCACACGGAAAATTACCATTCATGAAGCTGGTGAGCTCTCGCACTTGCGTCTTGTAATCCTGGTCGAAAATCTGATTTTGGGCCTCAAGCCATTTTTCCTGGAAATCATGCGAGTAAGGCAGCTGTACATTGTGCTTGATTTTATCCAAGACATTCTCGCTGAGTGTGGTGTGTTTCCGAATTAAGTCCTGCGTGAGCTTAAGGTTACCCAACTTGGACACGAGCTTTCGAATCTCGTTAAGGTCGGTAAGGTTGTCCTTAGTTTCGACCTCTGACCTAAGCACACGGGCAAGTTTATTGAGGTTGGCGCCAATGGACAGAAAGTTAAGGTCTTTCGTATTTTGGAAAATTTCGTCGCTTGCGAAAACAGTACTGTTGTAGAATTCGGAGGTGCCCGAGCCGTCACTTTTGAAGAGATTTAGATCACTGAGCAAGCCCAGGTACGTCATGGGGCTCAAAACCAACGGAAAATAGTCTAGATTTCGTTCCAAGACCACCATGTCGGCATTGGCTGAGAGGCTCTCCAAGAAAAAATCACGCTCCGCGGCGGAGAACGTCTTCCCAAGGTACTCTGGGAACTTTTCATTTAAAAGGAGATTCACGAAAAGACTGGCATGGTCCCCCTTGGCGTAGATGTTCTTGAGCTTGATGAGGTCCTTGCGGTTTTCTATCGATGCCACGCTCTTCATCACTGCGTCTAGAGCCGCAGAGACACACTCAAGGGGATTATGGAGATACAGCCATAGACCGGAGTTTGCTGAAGCGCCCGGCACCTCTTTTGCGTATCTGGAGGTGTGCAAAATGAGAAAATCTTCCACCAAAACTGGGCTTGTCCGCCAATTAATGAGCCTAACATTAGACGAGATGCGAATGATGGCATCCAAATTGACCTCGGAGCTTTTTTCAAGTAAACCATCGTGTACATTGAAGAGATCGCGGCTCAATGTGTAGTAAAAGGACCGGCTCAAGTCTTTGACAATTAGTGTAACCTTTCTGTTTCGGCCTATTAGCTGCCAAAGCTGCCTGAGCTGAACAAGGTCATGCAGATCTGAAATCAAGACGATGATGGATTCAAATGCTGTTGCCGAAGCATCGAATTCCGCCTGGTTTGGCAATTCGTCCAACCATAGTAACTGCTCAAACTTGCCTCTTTGCTTCACTACTGAAAACGGTGTGAGGTAGTTCAAGAGACTGGATATATTTTTGGAGACTATGAGGATGTTGTGTTTGGTGTACACTCCATCTAGTGCGATGAAAAGGTTATTTAGCGTGGTTTGGTTTAGCAGCTCCATGATGTAGAGATACTAGCTATATGTGGTAGTCGTGCGTGGATGCGTGTGTAGATACGGTCGTCACGTGCGCACTTCCGTGTGCAGATATCACGATTTATTGGGGCTGTGCACAGACAAAAAAAATCCTTCGTGACTGGTTTACATTCACAATCTAGAGATGAGTCCAAAAAATACCAATGAAATTACGTCCAAAAACAATTCCTGCATACAACACACTGAGTCTATGAGGTTATTGGTGGCTCGATGCCGCGAACAGCCTGGGAAGATTTGGGTTACGGGACTATGCGCAAGACGCATCAATTATTATTCTGTTATGTACAGAACGTACAAATCCATTCATTGAAAGCAAACAATCCCGAGGATTCCATGCGGGCTGTACTAGTCCGGCAACTGTGGAATGCTTCTGAAACATCTTCCGGGGAAACGCCCGGAGTTAGTCACATTACAGCCTCCACGAATCCGTGTAATACCCGCCTATGACCATGTAAACATCAACATGCAGCTAATGATTTGAATACTATTAGGCATTTTTGGGGCTTTGAACTTCTCGGTTTTAATTTGTGCAGCCCAAGCTTAAGCAAAAATAACCCGGAACACGAGCCGTGCTTCAAATTACGAGCCACACCTAGAAGATTCGTCTAACACAAGTCGGGGATTTGTCTACAAGAATCGGCATTTTTGTACCTGCACTTCAGACTCGCTTCCGGCATTTAGCTACACGCGCCCATCGCCAGTAAAGCCAGAATTCTGCAAGGGGTCCACATTGTGCAAAAGAATAGAGCGGGTATTCCTGCAATGAGGTTATGAGCCTGTTGTATTGCAGACAATGCCCTTAAGATGTAGGTGGTGTGAAGTCCAGTCCACCCGAGGCAATTTATGGTCACGAAGTTTCTACATCCTGATGCTTGCGTAACAAAAGGAGATTGTAGCATTGTCCGGGTCTTGATCGTGGTTGTACCAAGGCCATGCGTGAATTATTGACCTGTTGATAAAGACTAGCCTTTGCTCGGGTTCGTTTGCTCCTACTGGTATGTAGGTTTTAATCGTGGTAGGTTTACACGCATGTGCAGTTTTTCCGGGCTTGCGGTTACAGCGGATTTGTCTCGGTTCAGATGCATATCGTAGATGCGAACAGATGCAAACAGATGCAAGCAGATGCAAACAAATGTAATCAAACTTAAAGGAAGCAAACCAGGCAGCAAACCAGGCAGCAAACCAAGCAGCAAACCGAGCGTCAAACTCAGATTCTAAGGCGTCAAGTGAATAAGCGACTTTTTAGCGGCATATTACAACCAAGGTGAATTTACAATCAGTGATCGCCGCATTATCAGAGGGTTTACTTTCTTTGTTGGTGCTTTTTTGCCTAAAGAGATGTATTGATGTAGCGGTGTTGCTGGCCTCTAACTATGACGCTGGCAAAAAAACCAATTATAGCTATTACTGAAAGACAAGCATGTGTTAAGAACTTCTGAGCGTGGGGGATTGAATACAAAGGAGACGCATCAAATGAAAGGAATTTAGGAATTGAAGAAGGTGTTGGCATGCCGCGCATTCAAAGCAACCTATGCCCCATGAATTCATTGTGGTGATTTTCATGAAATAAATACGTACCTATACTGAGTGGCGGTAAGTATACGGAAAAGAGAACCCGGCACCTTACAAGTAGTTAATGATTCTTCTCCGGTTTAAAGCTCATTTATGATCAGACTGCTTTCAACGTAGGTATGACACCCTCAAATTTCTCATTAAAGTTGGCTTGATGGACTCAGGCAAAACAAAGGTAATTGTAAATTTTACAAAGACATTAAACAATATACTGAATCGAATCCAACCAATACACAATGGACCCCATGATATCTGCCCCATTATCTAGAACAATTATGGCTTCTGAGTATCGTGTTTTTTCTGTTTATGCCGCTTCCACCAACTTGCTTGTAATTGTTGCGCTCACTGTCAATATTTCGGTAATGAGAGGGATGGCTAAATTAAATACCGATACGGGCGTATGTAGACTGCAATGTGTATTCTTAAACTCAAAACGTTTTGTTAGGTGTAATTAGTGAGTCATCAACAAATGGCGTTAAATTGTTTAGGCTGAATTTACCTAGTTCAAAGGCAATTCCAATAAACTTAAATTATTCTATTGAATTGCTTCGAGGAACTGGAAAGAAATTGCAAAATAGTCTGTTTGCCTTGAGTAAAACCAAGTACGTCTAAGTAAAGCGCTACACAGCAAAGTGGCGAGTGGTCATCTACACCTGTTCCTGACTATTGGAGCTCACCATGCTTCACATTATAGAGCTGATGAAGCTCAATAACTGCACACGAAGGGAGGTGTTCACTAGTTGAAAGCAAGTTTGGTGATACATAAGCACTAAAAGAGTTGCGTTGCTTTAAGGTAGGGATGACACACTTAATAAACTAAAATTTCTTTACGTGGAAGCAAGCCATGGGGTGACAATTACATCTTGAATACTTTAAAAGTTTTCGCAGAGACATCCAATCAGGTATTGCCCAGTGGCAAGAAGTTATGTCAATAAGCTTAAGAGTATGACTGCTGTTAGAAACTTACGAACTTAATGACCAGTAGTTCCGGCTGCTGTGAGTCCCAGGAATGTTTTTGATGGCAGAATTATTCAATTTGGTACATTGAACAGTTGATGCAATCCGCACATAGAGTCGCTGTGTAGTCCGATCTAGTATTATTAGTGTAGTGTATAATCCACCACAGTAGGTTTGGATCTTCAATAAAAAATACTTTTGCTCATTTTGCTCTTTACTAATTCTCAAGAAAGTCATCTCGTCTGAACTCTGGGTAATTGAGAAGTACGTGGGCCGGTAAAAGAGCGACACCATGTTTGATTATTGTTGCCCGAGATATTAGTTCCGGGGTGATGAACAACAAAAGCCTCAATTAGGGATTCGGTTTTTGATAGGCCGTCCAGGGTATGGTTCGTTCGGTAGCGACTTTTTCACAGCGGATAGATAAATTGCAATACGACACCATAAAACTAAACTACTGAGCAACACCACACTACTTAAACACTGAACCACACTTGAACTAAAGCAACACGGCAGATTTATAGCTCTCCATTACCAGAAGGCGACAATTTTGCTGTATGGTTGTCAACCTGTGCTTCTTAGAGTATTTTACGAGATTAAGGACATGTAATTGAATGTATTAGTTTGTAATTCCTTAAGGCTCCCTTCAAAATGTACACTTATTGGCTTCCAGGTATCACTAATCACTCCCTTAGAGGTGTTGGAAGATACACAGCGGGCTGATCATGCTGTTCGCTATACCCAAAACCTGCCTGGCTCTTGATACAGTCTCGTCAGGAATTTAGTACTTTAAAACGAAAATTTGATATCTTCCCAACAGACTCTGGAGTTATGTCCAACGGAGTACACGTTTTATCTTAGGGGAAGCGCAGTAATCGAGGTGTGTCAACGAGTACCTAGGTCGTGCAGAGTCAGGGTACTTCGTAGATGTGTTGTCAGTAAAGCACTATCTGCAGGTATCCATCGGGTGGAGGGTTTTCACCCATCTCACCAAATTGGCCTTGGTCTGTAAGGAACTACTCACTTATCCCTGAATAGTAAAATGTACTAAAATATAGGTTGAAAAGATGGTTGTAATCCTGTGTTGTTTCACTGATAAAAAGAATAGAGGCACTGCACTGCTATTGGATCCAAACCACTATTAAATTCAGCCCAAATATTTCAAGGCAAAATTTCTTTGAGTGCAAAGTCTGCACTAGCTGTATCTTGCAACTGGACTTCACTCTTATTGGCCTTTTCTACTACACCTGGTGCGATAAAACTTTTCGAGAAGACCAAAAAGACACTAATCCTAAAAACACTTGTCTACTTCAAATACTTGCGCTTTTCGCAGACTATTGTTTAAACTGTTGTTATTCATCTACTTTATTGACCCTTAACAATTGTTGAATTCTCATATGCACCACCTGCATACAGGAGCTACATAGGCTACTGAACAATAGTTACGACTAATAAACTACTGGTTAGGAATATGGACACGTCAGACATGCGCCACGCTATTAAAGAGAAAAATTTCGAGGAAACATCAATGAATAAAGATAACTCATGACCATATATACAATTATCCACGCAAAATCCTACTATTATTCCCTGTTACTGATGACTTTGTTTCATTCTTATTGCATCATCACTTGTACTCTTTCCGTTTGAATGTCAAACATGTTTACCTAGTCTAGGCTTATGAAACACTTAAAAGCCGCTGTTGAATTTTACTCATGGTTGAAGTCCCCGAAAAGGCTTGGATCTAAAGCAAAATTGCTCGACGGAGCGTATTTTGGCCGAAACTTATAGGCTGGTAAGCTTTATTAATCCATATGCATGTACTGCATGTTTCTTCATGCGTTTATGTCTTCATTAATAGTCTTTCAGCCCACAACCACCAATGCCATTCTCTCCAACGCCTGGAAACGTGTACATTTAGTTTATGCTCATTGCTTGCTAAGCTTGCCTCTGCCTCGGTAGGCAGTACACAAAACCCATCTACAAACCCAGTCGATTGTTAGTGACATGACAACCATAGTCTCGGCGTACTGTATATTTAGAAAGACGAGCACTCGGCAAAGAAATAAATTGAGGTTCTGCGTACTGCAAGGGCTTTCTAGATAACATAAGAACCTTTCTTGAATATAGCCGAAAAACATCCAGGTAGAACAAAATCTGAGGACTCTGAAAAGCGGGTAAATCACTGAGTCTTTGGGGTGTACACAGTTGCAGGATGACCTTGCTGGAACAACAAACACAAAAGATCGGATTCATACATGTGAGTTTTGTTATCCCAAGCAGAAACAGTCCACCCCAATGAATGCATGGTTTTGCTTTCGGAGAGCATCGCAACGCACCAATCACACCGGTCGCATCATGTGTAATACCACAAAAGGAGACAGACAGTGACACGTTTCCCAAAGTTTGGGACAAGTGTAGAGCGTCATCCCCTATCTGCAGGTTGTGACTAAGCAGCAAATCAGCTTCCATATCTACATGAACTCGCAAGTGTTGATTTGCCACTCCTTTACTTTCAAGAATTCCAGACTGCATATAAGATGCATGTGGCATTCTTTATTGAAAGAGATGATTAAGGTTAAGCGTTTTTAGGTGCTAATAGGGTGCTCAATAGGCTACAATTAAGCAGTGATTTCAGCATAAATTCAAATATCAAGTAAGCGCGATCAAGTGTAATAGGGTAATGATCGGCCGCTAAGCATGCCTTTATTTTGGGTTGATAGGCATTGTTTCGGCGTCATTCTAGGCATAGAGTTAGCAATTGAAGATTATGCTTTTAGAGTTTTGGCACAGAGGAAGAGTAGGCCTATTTTGGAATAGCAAATTAAGCACTGTGGTGTCTAAACGAGAAGTGGAACGCTGGCCTAAAGGCAACTGATTTGATGGTGTAATGCCAGGTTTGAGAGCACGTGTCGAGCTAGTTCTCGGAGGATCAACTACAACAATTGCCGCGAAACCAAAAGAGGTCATGTGATTACATCAACATTTTTATACTTTTTAGTCTTGCAGTCATGAATATACGTAATTCTTAATTCCTTCTATTGGATAATCTAATGTCGGCTGGTGCGTGTCAGGGTGTACAATTGTAGATTATCCCTTAAGAGGAATGATCTTTGGCTATTTAGTGCGTTAGATTAATCTCACGACTTGCTTTCCTTAAGCCCGGGAGTGTTCTTCAGTCAAGGCTTTTCTGAAACCCTCCCAGGTACACATGGTCATAAGGACGTTAATTATCGAGCAGCGTATGTGCAATTCTCCTCATGGCCATGGCGGATCTAAGTTTCGGACATCCATGGTAGTCTTGTTCATGGTAACGTAATGCATATTATACACTCCAACCGACTAAACTGCGTTCAATTTTTTGCAGATTCTGGGATACGACCTTCTTGCTGAATACATGTCTATTTAATCTATGATCTCGATTCAGGCCGTTCAGAGCCGCTGTCTCACTATTTTTTCAGAACACAAGTTAATCGACAGGTAGGACCTGTGGTTGTCTTTATCTTTTGGGCATCTCTGGCCGAAGCCTCGCCGAAGCCGAGGCCATGTTTTTCAGTATTATTCCACTGAAAGATCGTTCTATTGAATGCAATTATGGACAAATACGCATAAACCCAATAAAGTATAAGCATATACTATCACTTGGACATTCCTTCGAGTTCCCGACAACGTCACTTATACCTGATCAAATGAACTGATGCATTTGTCTTTTCTTAAGCACTGATTCGGGGTCGTCAACTACAAGGAAGTGTCTGATATGTTCCATGGGCAGTGCCTGAGACTCTTCACGTACACTGGCTAACGTCATGCACAGGCACTGGCTGAGACGGCTGAGTCAGCGAGGTCCAGAAAATTTGAGGATATTCCAAGATTCTCCCAGTGGCCAAGTTGGTTAAGGCACAAGACTGTAATGGGATGCATAGGTATCTTGCGATCGGACGTTCGACTCGTCCCTGGGAGATCTTTTTTACCTCCGTTTTGGAAGGTGTTCTGCCCTGAAGTCGTTTATGTTCTGGCATCTCCAGAGCCTGCACACAACACATACGGTATGTAAGACGCCTCACACATCCACCGCCGTATGAAAACTCCAAGCAGAACGTGCTTACAACTTGGCATCTCTCTCGATCCCGTTAAAGTGCACCAATCCCTCCTGCACCACTGTAGCGAAGTGTTCGCCTTTTGTGTTGTACATTTGACCCTCAAGTAAAAAGCGGTTATTGACAAGGCGTACTGCACGGAAGCCAAAAGCCAACCAATCAGTGACGTTGAAGTCGTCATCGTGAAAGTAAATCGAATGGTCCAACGAAACAGAAATATAGTGAGCAGCAGCACTCAAGTCGAGACCCGGAATGCGGAGCACCCGGGCTAAGCGGGTAGAGAAAATCGAGTCTGAAAGAACACCAAGTCCTGCATACTGGAATTGCTTTTGGGTCACCACCACGTCATCATTTCCCAAGCGGACGAAAAACGCCAACCTGCGCTCAGCAGCCGGTATCTTCTCCTCATGCTCGGTGCCCTCCAAGGACACCAACTTCTTGGGAATCTTGTGGTAGAGCATGCGTGACTTGGTCTTGTAGTCGATGGGCAACGCGTCAATGTCCACATCGCGCAACCACTCCGGGTATGGTGTTGCAAAGTGGAAGGGTTTTTCCGGCACAGGCTCATCATCATCATCGTCATCGTCATCTTCTTCGGAACCGGCCCGGTTTCTCGCCGCTTCCTCCTTCTCCTTCTCCTTCTGCACATAGGCCTCGTACACCTCCACACTCTTCTTGTACGAGTTCCGCTTGGTCAATGACACCGTCGCCGCAAACTTCAAGTCGTCTTCCTGGTAGCCCCGCACACTGCGGTTGCTAAAATTTTTTCCGGTAGAGACCGCCTCCACCTTCCACACCAAGGGCACGTCATCGCTGACGGCCTTCAAAAAGGACGAATGGCACGCATTCGGCATGAACCCTTCCGGGCTGCTGCGAATGGCAACGAGGATGGCCTGGCCCACCAAGTTGCCGCCATACACACCTTTTGCCGAGGGGTGAGGCTTTGTCAAAGGGTGCAAGCCTTTGTAGGTATCCGGGCCGATTTTCTCGACTTCAAATAGGTTTTCAAAGTCAGGCATTGCAGTCAGTCAATGAGATTGAGGAAGTCGAAAAGCACGTATAGGTTTAGCTGAATGAAATCAAAGGATTAGAATTGATTGGCACAATTATGAGGTATTCTAGTGTCAAGTCGCTCAATTGGGTTATTGAGTTAGATAAGTATATTGAGTGTGAACAATGGGTTTGGATAGCCGATTGAGGAATGAGTATGTAATAGGGTATGGAGCAGTGAGTATGTGGATTGAGGTCTGAAAAAATATCCGACTTGTTCAATTGAGAATGTATATGTAGCTGAGTATTGGTAGTTTATCGAGTAAGTGTACCGTGTAATGTGAAGGCAGATTGAGCAACTGACTTACTGGACGGTATTTATAAGGATGATTAGATTGAGATCGAATCAATTAGATAAGTTAGATTGAATACAATGGCCTAGGATCGATTGTTGGAATGGGACAGTTTTATATGTTGAGCAAATGCTTCCGCTCGCGGTGGGAAAGGCAGGTTTAAGAGAAAAAGGTCGTTTTGCCGCTCGTGCATTCGTGGAGCCTGTGATAATGAGGCGACTCTCCGCTCGCGGAGTGTGCACATTTCCCGATTTGGCAGGTCCGGATGGTGGGCCCAGGCACGGTCTGCGGCACTTACCGCCCGGAGGTGGGTACGCTGGCATTGGGCGTGGCAGGAGGTGTGCTGACTTAGTTAAATATGCAACCTGCACACAAATCATATGCACTCCCTGCACTCCGTAGCTTAGTTGGCCTGACAATGCCCTTCAATGCCAACCCTGCTGCCGCTACTCGCGCGGGTAGATATGCCTGCTGTTTCGGCTTGGACAGTAGTTGGCCGAGCGGAGGTATATGCAGGCCCCTATCTCCGGTCACTTGCCGCCTTCATGCAACGCACAGCCGTTCGGTTTGTTTTGCTTGACTTAGGCTGTCGCCTACGCTCGTGCCTGAGTCAAAGTCGAGTCGTGCTTGGCTCGGACGCTGTCTCATCATGTGCCATGTTGACTGAGGTTGATATCACCCTCGTAAGACGTTCCCGTTCAGCCAATGTTGCTTGTTCCTATCCTGTTGTATCGCCTGTACATTCCGTCGCTTCGACTTGTTCATTTATCCGCCCCTGTCTTTGATGCACCTGGGTGTGGCGTCGTACCCTTTTCACGTCACGCTTTGAGCACGGCCTGCAGACAGGCTCCGTAAATCACCCCAGTGATCCTGAGATGCACGGAGGCTTCTTTGGCGGTTTGAAGCGAAGCTGTGTGCAGGCGAAAATTACTTAGCGGCTTGTGAACACTACGGTGTAGTCGGAATTATATGGTTGGCATGCATGAGAGGTGCCCCTACTACACACAAGCATCATGGCTGCATGCAATTCTAAAGACTGTGTGCAGACCAACACTCCCCAACATTTCCTGATCATGGTCCAAACACCTTCAAGTCTACACAGTATGCGCATCAATGTGGCTAAAGTTGTATATTATGATTGTGCTTTATGTGTATCAGAGCTTGTATGTGCCAAGCTTGTTGTCGTGGATGAGCTTCAAGGGGAACAAGCAGAGTGCCTCCTGCAGGACCGTGGCCACCAACCTCTCGTCCAACGTGAAGTACTGGCTGGTAACCAAGACTCGGTCGTTGCTTAAGCGCTGGAATTTGTAGTCCAAAAACATCCACTCCGTGGGATCAAAGTCTGTGTCGTGATAGTAGATGGTGTGGTCCAAAGAAACCCGGAAAAAGTCGGTTTTTTTGTATTCGAGGGTAGGGAACACCGCCCGCAGGACCGTGCCCAAATAAAACGAGTCCGAGACGTATGCAAAGTCTACCATTTTGGTCATGAGCTTGTTGTGAGCTTTCTCCACATTATCATTGACCTTGAAAAAGAGCCCAAACTGCCTCTCCGCTGGCGCCGGCTCGCGATGCTTCTTGGAACCCCGAAACGTCTCGGGCAAGAGCACATGCGTCAAGTTGCCATTGGTGTGTTCTAGAGCATTCATGTCGTCGAGCTGATCTTTGTACTTGTAGAACGTGTAGTGGGGCTTGCGCAGGAACTCGAACGGCACCTTTGTCCTTGGATTTGCCTGCTCCTCGGCACTGAGAGCTGCAAAGGCCTGCTTTCTACGCCGGATGTTGTTGTTCCTGCAGAAAGATGCAAGCATAGTGAAACAGACCTGGCTATTCTGATAGCACTTGACGAGCCGCAGGCAGAAGTTGCGGCCCTCGGACGTCTCCACTACTTCGTAGCGCATCACCGTATCCATCAGCCCTGCCTTCAAGAAGTACAGATGCAACAGGTGGATTTCAAACTCGGGATCAGGGATCAGCTCCCATGCTGCTCGCAACGCCTGAGCTACGAACTCCCCTCCATACGTTCCACGAGCATCGGAACGGAACGGCTCCAAGGGGTACTTGCCTAGGAATTCCGTTTCAGATTTCCTGATTAGGGAGAGCTTTTCCTCCATCTTGCATACCTTGTCGTTTTCGTAGACGTCTTTTAAACTCATGCTGTACGAATTTCGGGTCTGATCTTGGTCAATTTGGACTGGATAATAGTGGCCAGAATAGATGATTCTCACTTGCTTCAGAGTTGGTTCAGAATCGCTCTGCGTTTCAATGCACCAAGGTACGTGTTTCAAGACTTGATCCTGTGATCTGTGTGGTCCTCTTGATGGCCAATTGATTCGGTGGAGAACGTGGCCTCGGAGTTCTGGGGCATTGATACACTTTTATAGGCGCGCCCCGCGGGTGAATGCCGAGGGTTTGTACATGCATGAGGGCAAACACCTCGGTTCGCGAGATTGAGATAGGCACGATTCCGGAGACACTCACCTACGATTAGATACGGGCACATAGCACGGAGACGCTTAACTGGGGATATGCCGGAATACGGCCACACCAATTTCCCTTCTCCTTCATTGATTCTGGCGTTCCTATGGTAATAGGAAATGAAGACGCTTATTATCGAATTAGCGCTGGTGCATGAATGCCCGTTTCACCTGCAGACCCCTGCCATAATGCATTCTTAGAAGAATCGGTCTTGCCTTATCTTCGTCACAAATTCTATTTTGGTATCACCTCATCTTCGCCATTTTTCTTACATCTTGTACTTCTCGCCCATAACGGCGGGAACGCCGGGCCTCATGAACGTCAAGCCCTCTTGCACAAAGGTAGCCACACAGTCACCGTTCTTGTTGTAGAAATGCCCCCGCACCAAAGTCCGGGCGTTGCTCGAAACCTTATACTGATAAGTCAAGGTCAAGTAGTCGTTGAGCACGTCGAAACTATCAAAGTCGTCCAAATGAAAATACACATTGTGGTCAAGCGACATGGCTTCGTAATGGAAGATGTGAAGCGCATTGAGCGTCACTGCCAACATGTTGCGTGCGTCTCTGGCGGGGTCGTATTCCTGGAGGGCGTTATATTTTGTCGGGTTCCAGTCCATGTGCAAGGCACGTGCCATGGTAGTAAGGATGGCCGCGTCGGAGAGATCTGCCAAGCCCACATAGTTGAACATAGGGTTGTCAAAATGCTTTTTTTGCGGCTGGTGGAGCTTGCTCCAGAGGGTGATCCAACGCTCGCTGGGTTCGGTATGCTGCTCTTCAGGTGTCAATGCGTAGTCTAGGAACTCGTCAGAATATGCATTGTTGATGAAGTCCGTGTGGTAGCATTGGTGAAGCTGCGATGGATCAGGGTACTTCTTCTGGAGGTCCGGGACTTGGTGAATGTAGTTTGGATGCGCTGCTGGTTGCTCCCGCTTGGCCCCTTCGCTTTCTCTTTTCTTCTTGACGAGAGAGAACGTTGCAATGTAAGAAACTCGCTCTTTCTGCACCACTTGTATTTGACGCTTGCAGATATCCTCTTCGTCAAGGAGCAGTTCAACCTTATAAGTACAGGGGACTTTAGTATCCCCGGCCCGTAGGAAGTGCGAGTGCACGGAATGGGGAACGAACCCTGGCGCAGATTCCATCGCCACCAAAAGCGTCTGTGCAAAAGTGTGCCCACCATAAGTTCCCCGAGCTCCTGAAATGGGCAATCTAAGGGGATACACGCCCTGCCACGTATGATTGTTGACTTTGTGGACTCTCAACGCCTCCTCAAAATCTATCGGTTCAGTCATACTAATCAACCAGGCGTCAAAGAAATCAACAGGGACAATATCCTGGGGTATTCAAGACTCGATTTTCCAGAGCAATGTTATTTTCTCTGAATTGCACAATACTCAATTGATTCCTAAAGTTCAAGCTAGTTTGAGAACGTCCTTTGTGGGAATTGTCTTTTTGAATTAACGGATTTTTCTTGTAAGAACAAATAGTCTCAATTCTGTTTTTGGTAGTTACACTTGTGAGGGGCAATGGTTGACCTGTGTAATCTTCATGTGTTTGTAGGCGTTCCCCACACTTCGCATGTGAGCGCTGTTGCGACGAAACCCGTACCTCAAAGTGTATGCTCACACGGTGATGTTTCGTGCTGAGTGATCAGCCTTGATGGTCTGTAGTTCCATAGTGACGAAAAGTAACTTCATCCTTCAAGCTGGCAGATATGCATCAAAACCTTAGGCTTTAAGCGAATCTCACACCCTAAGCGATTTTCATCTCAAACTCCTCCTTCTACTCGTCCCTAGATCTTCATATGAGAAGCCCCTCATTTTGATGTACAAGTCTTCGGCGAGGGATTATGTTCTGCAATGCGATTTCATCTTCCACATTTGCATCGGTCACTCGATGAATTATGCCCGAGGATTTGTTTGTTTTGGGATATTTGGGCACAGTCAACGGGCTTGATGTCTGGTTTGAGAATAGTCTTTGCTTCAAAACAAAAGCACTATCTTCTTCATCTTTCGGTAAATTTTGGCTCCGAACCGAGAGCCCGATCAACCTTCTCTGCGATTCTGTAAGAGGCAAGTCCCAGCACTGATCCTGAGGTCTTAGTAGCTTCAACAAGTTGATAATGATCACCGCAACCAAGATCCACTGAAAGTGAACCACATGGGAATAAACCTTGTATATGGAGATTCTGGCATATTCCACGACGGCGGTTACCTGAAGTCGTGTCCACCATGTGTTTCTGTACACTGTGTTGACATCGTAGTACTTAACGCTGTAGAGCTTTATACAGTAGTCAAGCAACAAGAGCGACAAGTGCAACATAAAGAGTCGAGCAACGTTTTTCCACAAAGTCTTAAATTGCTTTTCTTTACTCACTTGTCTTCGAAGAGCCTCCTTCACTACAGGACTAGTCCATTGTCCTGAAGCTGTTGCTGCAGAGTAATCATTCTCATCATCGTCGCTGATCTCATCAGCATGTGCATATTTCACTCGTTCCTCGGAGATAATAATTGGGTTGCGGCTCTTCTGAGGTAATGGGGGAGGGAGATAGTCTTTCAGAATTGTGGCGCCATTGGACGACACAGACTTAAAGAATAGAATATCTTCGCTGGCCCGTTTCTGGTTTTCTCTGGCAAAAAGAGCATCCCTTTCGGCAAGTTCCCGTTTTTTTTTGAGAAAGTTCAGGACTGGATAGGAAGATTTGAAGTTTGACTGGGAGGAATGCTGGAACTCGGAAGTGATAGGCGCTATGACCGAATTATGTACACGAGCCTCGTTGACAAGGTCATTTGGCATTTTTATGGAATTCACAATAGCATTAGGCCAAGATTTAGTTGTAGAAGACTCGTGCCCTGTATGGAATCCTTCGGATGTCGTGGAGTCAGACATCTTACTTCGAGGATATCATCATCAGGGGAATTTTTGTTGTGAGTCGCGCTCTATATGCAGTGCCACACTCATGACTGGTCACGAAGAATAGTCCAAATTGAACGGTTCAGTTATCAGGTGGCAGAGGGGCAAGATGGTTGGCCTCCCGTGTGCACATTGAAAAGGAAGTTTGCAGTTTTTCAAGGAGTCTATGATGTGGTAAATCTCTCGCGCTGTGAGATTTTGGCCAAACTTCACGCTCAGCCGACATGCATGCAGAGCAATAGCATCAAGGATGTAATCGGGGATTTTTCTTATGGAGTGGAACCAATTTGAGGTCGTCTGAGACTTTAGTGAATCAGTCTTGTGGGCAAAATGTCGCAACATATGCATCTTCAAGTATGCAGCAGATGCTTTGTTAAGGTAGTGATTGAGGTGGGTAACGGTGAGATAGTTGTTTTGGATGCGGTAGTCAATTCCAAAGGATACGAAGTTTTTCTGATTTTTTCGAAAGTAGCAGATTTCCTTTTCAATTATTGGAAACGCTAGCGGATAATCAAGCGCAATGCGCAAGTCGATTGCTGGATTCGCAACCATTTCAATAAACTCCTTCAAAAAAATCTCTAACCTCACGCGTTCATCACAAGCATGTGGATCAATCGCTAGTAATTTAGATCCGCTCGATGCCAAAATGAACAGACTCTCCACTTGAGATATGATGCTCAACTTCGACTCTTCGATGTCTTGTTTGTCGATATGAATGTCCAGGAAGTACTTGGAATCCTGTTCACCTTGAAATAACTTGGGACCCTGTTTCATAAATGCCCTTTTTTTTTTCGGCAGTGGAGTCGGCTTGTTAGTCAATAACTCTTGTATAGTTTGTACTAAAGTATCCCAAATATTCAGGAGACTATCAGTATTCAGACTACCGATGCTGATGAAGTAGGAAACTTGCTTGGCAGGAAATGAAGCTTTGAATATTGGCATTAAAGAAGCTTTCTGATTCTTGTTGAGGGCCACTCGCACGCCGTTTAGAAAAACGAGTTGGAGGTTGTAACCTGAAACACACACTGTCCCATCAAGTGCAAATACGCCTGAACTAGGCAGACCACAAAACTTCTTGGAGTCAGATCCACCAAAGAAACCAACAAATAGAGCATGAAGCAGCGACGAGGTGGAATTAACGAGCCACTCCACTCTCTTTTGATGCACAAACCCTACCTTAATATCGAGTGGCGAGTTTGCCACCACTTCGCTGAAAACCATCATCTTCAAATCCTTCTCCAACTTCTCCCGTGTGAGATTCTCCTTCACGTACCTCGACCTAACTGGCATGTACGCAAAGAGCCTGCTCACAATCACCACAGTTCCTCTCAGAGGCGGCTTTATCTCAAAGTAGTCCATCAACACATCTATCAAAGACGCATTATTAGAGCTGGATACCGCAGATGCAGACTCATCATGAGTGGCAGATGCTATCACGAAGTTAGAGCACATACCAAAGATAGTGCCAATCGAGGCTTCTTCATACCCCACGGGAAGGAGGAGGGCAGGTTTGCATCCATCCTCCCGATCGGGAAAGGCACCCAAAGCTCCCAAATCAGTCTGACTCTTTGCAAAATTTGGCATCTCACGCTTACTGCAACATCCACGGCAAGATCCGGTAGCCAAGATTTCATTGAATTGTGTGCGCTTAGCACTTGCAGACAGTGACCCCAAATCTTTGCTAAGGACGCTGCACGCACAATTTTGATTGGAATACAAACAGGCTGCCTTCTTTAATTCTTGACACTCGACATCGCCTTCGTGCACAGTATCCTCCCATGTTCTATTGCTCCGTTTCAGGTGTCTCTCCTGTGGCACGCAGTCTGCAATTGACAAGAGCTCATGTCTCCCGAGTCCCTTTCCATTATCCTCCATACACACACTAAGTGTTTTCAAGTCTAATTTGATTGTCACTTCACTAGCACCTGCTCTTATGCTGTTTCGCAATAAAGCTTGTATGACTGCTTGAATGCCGTCGAAGTAGGCGTGGGAGCGGATTTTCTGGGCCGAGATGGCATCTAGTTGATGGATTAATCTCATTGCATGGTGACTAATACTCCAGATACAGGTTCTGCTCCTATCCTGAACCTGCTGACCTCTGCTTTGCGAGTGACTATGGTTTGCCCCGCGGCTATCAACTGAGACAATCTTAGTACTGCAGAGCGGGCGGTGCTGCAGAGAAGCTGCCCCCAAAGCAGCACTCTGATCCGTGAACGGCATCCTGCTTCGGAGGCTGCAGGCATCTAGTGACCAACTCGAGATTTGACTTATACCAGCAAGGCACAACGGCTTTAGCTTTGAGATTCATAAGGTTTAGAGGGGCATCTGCAGCCACAGCACTTGGAAAGGCTTGTGTACAGGAGCGTCATCACTCACTCGTATCGGAATCTTTGTTTCCCCAACATTTGACTAACTTCACATGACCCAAACTTTCGATCGTGAAGACCACCTCCGAAAAGGATCTGATATATCTCCAATCCAGAGCCTTGTGGCTGGCTCGATATCTGGCGCTCTAGCGAGGTAAGTATCCTTCAACTGTCGATATTGGGACATACTAACATTTAGAGCAGTGACTGCACCCTTGGACACGGTCAAAATCCGTTTTCAGCTACTGCTGATACGTCATGAGCATCAAACAAGCAGCCAAATTGTGGTGAATCTATTGAAAAACGAGGGTGTCAGGGCATTGTGGAAGGGCAATGTACCAGCAGAGCTTCTCTACATTCTCTATGGAGCTACGCAATTCACCGCGTATTCAATATTCAACAATAGCTTTTTTCATCTTCAAGAATCCTTGGGAGTTTCTGTCGGTGCTTCCACACATTCATTTGTTGTTGGATGTGCCACAGGTGTGGTCAGCTCTGCGGTAACGTACCCCTTCGATTTGCTAAGAACCCGGTTGGTAGCCAACGATACCAAGCTGTTTCTATCTATGTTCGGAACGTGCAAGAGTGTATTCACAGAGCGAGGATTGGCGGGGTTTTTTATTGGCATCAAGCCCACTTTGATGTCCATGATAGCCAGCTCTGGTATCTTTTTCTGGTCATATTCTTTGGCAAGAACGGCATTTGCAGATCTCGAAAAACGGACCAAATTTCACTTCTGGGGTGTTGAAGCCATGAGCGGGCTCGTTGCTGGAGTCACGTCGAAAGCTCTCACTTTTCCAATGGATACATTGAGAAAGCAAATGCAAGTTAATCAGAATAACCTAGCCACGCAGCTTTTTTTGAATCAATTGAAAACCCACGGTATAGCCAGTTTCTACAGGGGGCTTACTATCGGCTTACTCAAGACGGCACCCACGAGTGCTCTTTCCGTGGCATTATATGAATACGCCATTACAACCACTAACCTTATTGCAGAAGCTCTTTGATTTGATACCAGCATTTTCACGAACGTTCTCAATTTGTTGTCCATGTATCCCCCAACTTGCTCTATCACAGTGCCTCGATCGATAAAAGACATGAAGTTTGTGAGCCAGCTCACGATTTTCATGACTCAGACACCATTCTACACCTTGGGGAAAAAAAGCTCGTCTTCCTGAATAGAGCTAGAACCGCCGCCGTTCTCTTCAAACTCATTTTCCTCTGCTGAACCGTCTGCTGAATTCAAATAACTTGGATCCAAGTACTCGATAGACTTGGTGAACAGATTAGGCAGAATATATTCCAATTCTGTCTCCAAAATAGGAGAGCCCGAGTCTTTGTGTGACACACGTGGGCTACTGTTTTCTGGGTTGAAGTGAAAAGATGCAGAGTTTGAGAGTAAATTGTGAATTCTAAAGTCGATTTGACTAGGTTTCTCTTCTAGTTGGGACTCTGCCTCGCCTTTTATTTTGGAAGACGCGTTAGCGAGTATCCTAGTTGCATGCAGAGAACCCTCTTTTGACTTGACCTCTTCATCGGAGAAAGGCCTGGTGCTCTGTGAACGAACATTTGACAAGCTTCCACTTCTCTTGGAAACATTGTTGTTGGAATCGGATATTTTTTGATCTTGAACCCTGGAAGTATTATCAGAAATCTGCTTCAACTGTTCCTGGATGTATATTGGAAGATTCTGTCCCACTAAAGAACTTCTTTTCTGGCGTAAAGTGGCCCTGGAATTGCCCTGAAGAGGGGTCAAAGCTTGCTGGGGCACTTTCGGTGCAGAGGAGTTGCTCTTTAAATGATTCTTGGCCCGAGCCAGAAGTGAAGTGAAACTGAACCTTTGGCGAGTCTTTTTTGAATCTCTGATTGGCTGATAGTTTCCATCCATATGTGTCACTTTTGTCAGAATGGAAACATCCGATATGGAAGTTTGAGGAGGTCTGCTCAATGATAGTCTTTTGGTAGGCATCAATGCAACTGCGTTATTTTCTTTTGTTGGGTACTCAACTACTTTAGGATTATGCGACATGTTTGTGTCGTTCAGAGGGACACTTCCGTCCACATCGGAGTTTAGGGGCAATTCATCATTGGTGCCGGATACAAGAGCAGCCTGTTTTCCCTGAAAATCTTCTGGCTTTAAGGGATGAGACTCCTGCGTCTTGGCAATGTCCTCATATTTTTCAAGGTTCAAGCCTCTAATGAGCTCATTGACATCGTGGAAGATATCTGATGAAGGATTAACTTTGACTAGGAGATGGCTCTTGAAATTGGGAAATTCCTCGAGCCAGGAATTGGCGTTAATGAATGACTGCACCAATGTGGGGTCCGCCATACCAGGTGCGAGTGCTGGTGCTGGAGGTACCCCTGGGTTGGGTGCGATAGCGGGTCACGTGATAATAGCATCAATGTAGTTTGGCTCTGATCTAGACTCATGCAATCATCCCCGGCACTCTCCCAGAGAATGAGGGTCGGCAACAGGCTAAAGTATCATGAGATTCAAGCAACATTCAAAGTGGTTTACGTCTACAATTAATTGTTCAGCGATTGATTAAAAGCAACGCCTCAGTCCATACACCTTTCACGCTGCGGCATCTAGCTACTGACAAGTTGCTTCTCGTTGAAGCTCAAGGATTCTAGGATTTATCTTGCTGTGTGGTTGCACGTAGGCGCCTGGGCTGCCAATAAGCGTATCAGTCAGCTGCTCCACGTTTTCAAAGCCAGCATACAAATGGGCCTCATGCACTTTGGTCCTGGGAAATTTTGCTTCATGCACATCATTTTCGTTCAGGTGGCTCTCACATAACAGAAATTCGTGTGTGTCCGAACTCAAGCATACTTGCACAGGGTTGTCATCAATTGTCTGCAAAAGCGGTTCACAGGGTCCGCTTAGTTGGATACTTTTACAGCGCCTTCTTCTCTTGGTCACTTTCTTAATGCAGATTTTGAAGGTGCTTTTTTTCTCTATGCAGATGGAATAGCCCCGGGGTTCTTCCTGCAAAGGCGAGCTGGATCTTGCCAAGGGATTGAGGTGCTCGAAGAGAGCCTTCCAAAGCGCTTTGATTTGAGCAAAAAGGCCCGGCGCGGCATTGGCTTCGATGGCGGATGCAAAGCTTCCGAAAGCAGAGCGATCACTACCGCTGTAGAATTCGATGAAGCCGGCAAAGTCTTCGCTGCCGAGATCGAGCGTAGAGTTCGGATACAGCGACATTGATGGCGAAGAATCATGCTCAACCTCGTGGTCCAGCACACAGGAGGCCATGGTAGCTCAAAACAACGCTGAATTGAGCTAGAGTGTATGAGAGAGTTGATCAAGCAATTAAATCTGTCGAGGGTCTGAATAAATTGAGCAAGTCCTTGGGAGGTCCAATATTAAGGTCTGTTCTTAATCTGGGGGACTATCTCGATGCCTTTTTGGTGAGCTTACCGAGCAGAGCAAAGTGTCGACTCCTGACTGGAGAAAGACCGAATCTGGAAGTGCGACTCAAAGCAACAGAATAGAATATGTGGTTTGGTTCAGCGTGCGTGAAAGTTGTTTCCAATATGTATTGAAGGAGAAGCACTTGGATCCACACAGTGCTGTGTGTGCTCGTATAGTGTTTGGTTCGACTATTGCAGGTGAATGTGGTGAGCTCGGCTACGATCATCAGCTACTTCAACTGCCGACCCCTAGATCACTTCCTGGGATTGTTAGGCTGGGGTGACGATTGAAAAGGCAAGTCCTAGAACCTCAATCCTGGATTCTCAATCCTGGAATCTCGAATTCTGAAATCTCAAGCCCTGGAAATTTTAGACCCTGCAAATTAAACCCTGAGACTTGCAGAATTCAAATTGTTAAGCTCGAACTAACGTTCACGAGATGTTTTCGACTGAACTAAGGCCTAAGTGCAAGTCTACTTCAAGCGTCTTTTGAGCTAGCTGTCTTGAAAAACAAGACAAAAGTGAATGTGTTAAGGTTTCTCCAAATTTCTCAATCCACAAATGTTTTTGGGCTGGAGTCTTTGTGCAACTTTTGCACAGATTACATAGCTGGCATGCCACATACTCATTTGGTATGCACGCGAAAGACTACGCCAGAGTCGCAGAGAGTAAGTGGATATGCAGACAATCCCAACATCCAAGCCAAGGCCAAGAACATATTGAAGGGAACGCCATATGGAGGCTTATCTTATTAGGAAATCTGTTATCAAAAGAAGGTCAGAGATAAGGGACAATGTTTGAAAATACCCCAAGTCAAAACAAGGCCAGAAGATTAAAATGCAGGCTTAAACCAAAATACCCTAAAAAGACCAACAGAAAGTCAAGCCAGGCCTCAAGAGGGAAGGGTCAAGGCGAGAAGCTCGTCGACCCAGGCCATTTGAAGGTTGGGTCACGTGACTGTGTATTGGGTGCTCCCGAGAAAGTGCCTTCCTAAACGACTCCATGGGATGGGAACGTATTATGCATCTTGGTGCATGCCGGATTCACCACTTGCAAGCAGAAACATAGGCCTGGAACCCTGCCGTCTTTGCTGTTCACCCGTGGGCTTCCTTCGGCTCGAGCCAATGTGGTCATCACCTATCCCAGTCTGTCAGTCCCTTCCAGACCACCAGTTCTGTTCAGTATGCCGTGCCTTGGGTCAGCCACTTGACACTTGAGAGGTGGCCGATTACCACCCGTGACATAAACGTGACTTGGAGTAAGCGCGTCTTGTACAGGATGTGTGTACGGGTGTGCGCCCATGAAAAAGTCGCCTCTTGAACAGATCATCTTCTTTCACAACTCCCAACGCAACTAATGTCGGAGATTGTTCACAATCCCGCCATAACAGCGGCGCAGCTCTTGGCTCCGAAGCCGCTTCCTGCACGCTTATATGTGTGGCCATTTGGAATCATCTACCCGGCTTTTCTCCAGGTTTACTTCAACCACTACGATAAGTACATCGGCGGTTCGGAGTGGACTTCGGTGTACATTATGGGGCTTGTGTCGCTCCATTTGTTGGTACTCTTAATTCCCCAGTGGAACATTGATATCAAGGCCCAAATGGACTACGTGCCTGTGCATTCTATTGAGGAGGCCTCCCATGTGAAAATAACGCCCGCCCCCAACTCTGGCGTGGGTGAAGTTTGTGAGATCCAGCGTGAGATTTTTGCTGGAAATGAGAAACAGGTGTCGTTTTCGTACCAGAAAAGACGCCATTTGCTTTTGGAGTCTACGGGTAAGTTCTCACCCCCAGAGTTCAAGATTGACGAGTTGCCCAAGTTGTCGTATTTTCAGAAACATCGTGGGTTGTCAGGAGATTTGGGAAGAATGGTGAGAAACTATGGCTTGAACAAATTCGATATCCCCATTCCTTCATTTCTTGATTTATTCAAGGAGCATGCTGTGGCTCCGTTTTTCGTGTTCCAGCTTTTTTGTGTGGCTTTGTGGTTCTTAGATGAACAATGGTACTACTCGCTTTTTTCGGTTTTTATGTTGGTGTCCTTCGAAATGACCACGGTGTTCCAGCGTAAAACCACCATGACCGAATTCCAAAGTATGGGCATCAAGCCCTTCGATATCTACGTGTTCAGAGACGGAAAATGGCTGCAAATGCAAACCGATCAATTGTTGCCTGGTGACATTGTGTCGGTAACCAGAACGCACGATGAGAGCGCCATTCCTTGTGACTTGTTGCTCTTGGACGGAACCGCCATCATGAACGAGGCCATGTTATCTGGAGAGTCGACTCCCTTGTTGAAAGAGTCAATTAAATTGAGGCCTGGAGATGAATTCTTGCTGCCCGAAGGCTTGGACAAGAACTCTTTGTTGTACGGAGGTACCATGGCGTTACAGGTGACTGGACCCACGAACTCTGACCTTCCTAGTGCACCTGACAATGGTGCTTTGGCTTATGTTTGCAAAACGGGTTTTGAAACAGCTCAGGGATCTTTAGTGAGAATGATGATCTTCTCCAGCGAAAGAGTTTCTGTCGGAAACAAGGAGGCATTCTATTTCATTTTGTTTTTGTTGATTTTTGCCATTGCTGCTTCGTGGTACGTGTGGGTGGAGGGAACCAGAATGGGCCGTATCCAGTCCAAGTTGATTTTGGACTGTATTCTCGTGATTACCTCCGTGGTGCCCCCCGAATTGCCAATGGAATTGACCTTGGCCGTTAACTCGTCATTATCTGCCTTGCAGAAGTACTTTATCTACTGCACCGAGCCATTCCGTATCCCATTGGCTGGAAGGATTGATGTTTGTTGTTTTGACAAAACTGGAACATTGACAGCTGAAGACTTGGTTTTCGAGGGTTTGGCCGGCTTGCAAGAGGGTCTCGTTACGTGCGATGAAGCACCCTTAACCACATCTTATGTCTTGGGATCTGCCCACGCATTGGTGAAATTGGACGACGGGGATGTGGTTGGTGATCCGATGGAACAGGCTACTCTAAAGGCCGCTAAGTGGACTGTCGGCTTCAAGGATGTTGTGGAGAGAACTGCCGGTGGAAAGGCGGAGAAAATTAAGGTGTTGCGCCGGTTCCAATTCTCGTCCAGCTTGAAAAGATCTTCGGCCATTACGTCCATCTCTACCTTGCCAAATAAGCACTTTGTTGCAGTTAAGGGAGCGCCAGAAACCATCAGGTCCATGTTAGTGGACGCGCCAGAGAACTACGAGGAGTGTTTTAAGTCTTACACCAGAGCAGGATCGCGTGTTTTGGCGTTAGCCTACAAGCACTTGGACGCAGGAGTCAACGTGACCAAGGTAGACCGGAAGAACGTGGAGAGCAAATTGAATTTTGCTGGTTTCATCGTGTTCCACTGTCCGCTTAAGAACGATGCCATTGAAACGATCGAAATGTTGAACGAATCTTCCCATCGCTGTGTGATGATTACTGGAGACAACCCATTGACTGCGTGTCACGTGGCGGGCGAAGTTGCCATCACAACCAAGGAAGTGCTTATCTTGGATGCTCCGGAAGAGCACCATGACGTGGACGAGGAGCATAATTTGGTTTGGCGCAATGTTAATGAGACCACGGTGATCCCTTTCAAGACAAAAGACCCGCTTGATTTCGATTTGTTCGAAAAATACGACATCTGTGTTACTGGATACGCGTTGGCTAACCTAACTGAACACCCTCAGGTGTTAGACTTGTTGAAGCATGCGTGGATCTACGCTCGTGTGTCGCCTGCTCAGAAGGAATTCATCTTGACGTCTCTCAAGGACATGGGCTACAACACACTTATGTGTGGAGACGGTACTAATGACGTTGGTGCTTTAAAACAAGCCCACATTGGTGTTGCCTTGTTGAACGGCACGGAAGAAGGCATGAAGAAGATTGCCGAAAACAGAAAAATCGAAACCATGAAGACTGTTTATCATAAGCAAGCACAGCTCTTAGCTAACTGGCTGAGACCGCCACCACCCGTGCCTGCCCTTATTGCCCATTGCTACCCTCCAGGTCCCTACAACCCACATTACTTGAGTTCAATGGAGAAGAGAGGTATTGAGATCACGCCTGAGTTAAAGCAAACCGTGGAGATTGCCATGAAGAAAGAAACGCTTCCCATCGAGTTCGTCAAGGACGACACAGGAAAGGTCAATGCTTCTTCAATTGCCGATGGCTTTTTAAGCTCGTTGAATGATGCCGAGGGCGAAGATGAAGTGCCAACGTTGAAGTTGGGCGATGCTTCGGTGGCTGCTCCGTTCACTTCTAAGTTGTCTAACGTTTCGGCTGTCACAAACATCATTCGCCAGGGCCGCTGTGCCTTGGTTTCCACGATCCAGATGTACAAAATCTTGGCGTTGAACTGCTTGATTTCTGCCTACTCGTTGTCGGTGTTGTACTTGGCCGGAATCAAATTCGGCGATGGCCAGTCGACAGTGTCGGGAATTTTGCTTTCGGTGTGTTTCTTCTCGATCTCGCGTGGAAAGCCGCTCAACAAGTTGAGCAAGGAAAGACCCCAAGATGGTATCTTCAATAAGTATATCATGGGCTCTATTTTGGGCCAGTTTGCCGTGCACATTGTGACTTTGGTGTACATCACTCGGGAGATTTATCTCTTGGAGCCCAGAGAGGCGCAAGTGGATTTGGAGAAGAAATTCACACCCTCGTTGTTGAATACCGGAATGTTCTTGCTTCAGTTGGCCCAGCAGGTTTCGACGTTTGCTGTCAACTATATTGGCTTGCCATTCAAGGAAGGCATCAGAGATAACAAGGGAATGTTCTATGGTCTTCTCGGCGTGGCTGGTTTGGCGCTCGTGGGCTCTACGGAGTTTATGCCCGAGTTGAACGAAGCGATGCAGTTTGTGCCCATGGACCTGCTCTTCAAGACCAAGTTGACCAGCTGCATTGTGATTGATTTGGGTGCTACGTGGTTGATTGAGGTGGTTTTGAAGCACTTTTTTATGAACTCCGGTGCAGCAGATATTGCCCAGAGATAATGCGCATCAGTCAGAATGGGCCAAAAGCGCCAAGTCCTGGTCCCGATCGAGGGCCTGGACCTTGAGGGCTTTGATCTCTCCGAAGTGCAAGATGGAAAACTTGTTCGGGAGAGACCTTGAAATAGAGGCGAGGGCATCTCCGGCCTCGTTGTCGCTTATAGAATGAAAAGTGGAGTCTTTAATAATGGACACGACTTTCAGGAAGGGGAGAGTCTTTTCTTTGTCGGTGCGGGTCAACTCGTAGAGAATATCGTAGACCGCCGGAAGCTTGCCGCGGATGTACGTGGCGTATGCGGCCTCGGGCGACGCCACGCTCTTCTTGGCCTTCTCCTTGAGCTTAATCCGCTCGAGAAGAGAGAGCCCGGAGGAGTCGGCCGGCGCCTTGAGCTCAAAGCGCCGCGAGGCCTTCGTGAGCTCCGCCCGGGCCTTGGAGACGCGATCACGTGATTGGGTTGAGCCACGTGACTCCGCGCGTGATGGGCCGGCACGTGCTGTATCGGGCCCGCTGGTTCTGCCGGCCAATGTTCGGAGCGCCGCCGGGGGCGCTGTGGTGCTCTTCGCGAGCCGCCTCCTGAATGCCGCCTTGCGCTGCTCCAAGGACCCGCTCAAGGCCTTGGGCGTAAGTCCCACAGGCGGCCCGATGCAGTACGCATCACGTGGCGCCGAGTACGAGACTGTCCATACGGAAGCGTCTACGCCCAATATGCTCTCCACGGCAGTTTGTTCGATCCGCTTTTTCGATAGACTCGAGGCGCTTGCACATAACTCGTGGACCGCAGGGTTGGTGGTGTTTGTGAGGTAATGGAGCGATAGTGAGGTATCTAGCGCAGAGAAAAGGGCAGCGAGGTCCATGGCAGAGGAGAGCTGAGTGGCGCAGGGTCGGCGTGGGTGGCCGGTTATCTGGAGCAGAGCGTGGATCGTGAGTGCCAAGGTGCGAGAACTAGAGCGATCAGTCACGTGCGACTCACGTGAGCAGCGGGTCTGGCGCTGAAGAGCAAGTGGATGTGGGAGCTATGAAGGTGTGGTGGTATGAAGGTGTATGTATGGAGTATTTTCAGTACATAGAAGGAAGTATGTGATATAGAAGGAAGTATGTGCATAGAAGGAAGTATGTGCATAGAATGAAGTATAAGGCGCAGAAGGGCGTGCAAGTGGATCCCAAGCGCAGTGAGCTGGGTACTAGCCATGGGGTGTTTGCAAGGCTGAGAGGAAGGTGGCCTTTGATGCAGTGACTGTGTATTACACATACGATAATGATATACTCTTTTTTAATGACCTGGGGTCAATGGCTGTAGTGCCATCGCAAGCTCATGCGCTGCCTGCTGAAGAGCATCGAAGCGACTGCACTTCGTCCCTCTTTACCGGCAGGGAAAAGCGTGACAGACAGTGAGGCCCAATTTGGCAATGAGTTAATTGGACTTTTCGTAGTAATCACCATTACATTTTACAAGTACTGGTGTTGAGGACACCTTGAAGATATTCGCAGTATATCACCCAAAGTGTGCGCAGCTACAAATACTGCCGTTCATGGTCAAAGAGAGCAGCGTAGTATCCAAAAATTGCAGGAAACGTTAGTTTCAGCTAAGTTACAGAATATGGAAAGTGGGCATGGAATCACAGACAGTCTAATAGGATATTGGCAAGGAGAGATAGGAAAAGGGAATCGGTAAGACCGCATCCGGTCATATTAGTGAGACAATTTTGTGTCATTACAGTATTAAGGTTTCGTAGAAGGAGTGTTAAAGTCTCAAATGTCTTATGAAGTCAAGTCAAAAGTGCCTGGTCCATTGCTCACGTGAAAAGGCAGCTGTTGCCGACCGGTGAACTAGGTCACGCGAGTCCTGGCACGTACGCTTGCCCAACGCACGCCGCTTGGAGCTAGCCAGAACTGAAATAAGCCTGCACGTAGAACCCAGTGTCACGTGCTTTCACTTGAGGCCACCCTCTTGGTCTGAGGGTCGAGAACCGGCGACCTGCTACTCCTGCCGCCCGGTGCGCAAAGAAGTTTCTCACGCTATGCGCAGTCGGCATATAATCAACTGCATATTCCTTCGGCGCACGCTTGCGGGTGTTCTGTACAAGGGACTGGTCTGAGGAACACACCCGTACACCACAAAAGCCCAATTCAGCGCCCCAGCATGGAGCAGATAAGGGATGTTCCACTTTTGTGACTACGGCGATATTGGGGGCGCTTCATCTAACCTCCCGCTCGCCTAGGAGGCCTTGATCAGTCTCGCCCGCGTTATCGGCTGTTTGTGTTGGGCTGTACAACTCACCGCGTTTTCGTCCACCGTCTACATCCTCGTCTATTCCTACCCTGTCGTGCCCAACTACCAGCCTTCACTCCTACACTTGCTCTCTTATTACATGCGTATATTTCTATACTCTACTTCTTCTCATCCTTGTTCTCCTTCTCGTCCTTCTCGTGATCCTTCTGGTAGCCCTTGTAGGCGGCAGTGGCCTTGTCCTGGAAAGAACCCTCGGTAGAGTTGTAGGTCTTGTAGGCGTCTTGGGCGTCTTCGCCAAGATCCTTGTAGTCAATCTTGCCGTCCTTGCCGGCGAGTGCCTCTTGTCCTTTCTTCAATAAACCGTTGAAATCCATTATGCTTGAGGAATGAGGGGGAAACACCGGGTATTTATACCTCGGGTACGACGTCGGCCACGCGAATCCACGTCTATGTGCACTCCAAGAATACCTGCACAATTCCTTCGAAACGGCTCGCCTGACGTCACGCGCACGTGACACTTGTTCCCAAAGTTTCCCTTCAATCCACCCATTTCGCCTCTGGGGTTATCCTAAAACCCTTGCGGTGAAAATTGATGTTGTCGCCATTAACCACCTAGAGCTTCAACTTCTCTAATATTGCGATGGTGGTTTCGTAGCCCTCGATCTCGGCCTTGAAGTTTTCCGCCCGCTTGTGCGCAGCCTCCTTGGCCTCGGCCTTGGTCTTGTCGGTGAACTTGCTCATGGACTCGTTCAACTTCTTTTGCAACTCCTGCACGTTGCCCAATTTCTTGCTGACCTTGCTGATCTCCGAGTCGATGTCGATCTTGCCCTTGACCATCACGTGCACGTTGGTGGAGGCGCTGACTCCATTCAAAGCGCATCCACTTGGGACTGCGGCGTTTTCCTCCAACACCTCGATGTTATCCACACCCTTGATGAGCGAAACTATGGATTCTTTTTGGCCTCTGCAAATCTCTCTCACCTCCGCGTCGCTGGTCTCAACAAACACTTGACCCTGCTTCAAGATGTTGTACTGGGACAACAACGACCGAGCTCCCTTGGTGATGTTCAACACCAATTCGTAGGCATTCAAAGACTTCTCGTCCTCAAATCCGCTCTCGAATACTGGGAATGGAGCCACGGTGATGGAAGGAATGCTCTCGCCTGCTCTTCTGGGTAATCTCTGCCACATTTCCTCTGTGACGAACGGCATGAAGGGGTGGATCATTCTCAAGGCTGCATCGATACAAGTGTAAAGGGTGTCCTGGGCCGACTTCTTCTGCTCGGCCGTTCCCTCCTGAATTAACGCCTTGGAGTTCTCGATGTACACGTCACACAAGTCGTACCAGAAGTTGTACACGGCAGACGTGGCCTCGGAGAACTCTCTCTTGTCCAAGTGGACATTGACGTTCTTCGAAGCATCAGACAACTTGTGCAAGATCCATTTCTCCACCAAGCTCTCGTGACCAGACTTGGCCGATGTCTCTGGAGGAACGTAGTCGGGTCCCAATCTGCCCAACACGAACTTGGTGGCCTGGTAAATCTTGTTGCAGAACTTTCTGTAGCCCTCCACTCTCAAAATGTCGAGATTGATGTCTCTGCCTCCAGTGGTGTAAGCACACAAGGCGAATCTAAGAGCGTCAGTTCCACACTCGGGGATACCATCGGGATAAGATTGTTTCTGGCCGGCGGCGGCCTTTTCAATCTCCTTAGAATCCAAATTGCCCACCTTCAATTTTTCGTGCAAGGCTTGCAACGACACACCAGAGATCACGTCCAATGGGTCGACCACGTTACCCAATGATTTGGACATCTTACGGCCCTGGGCATCTCTCACCAAAGAGTGACAGAACACCTCCTTAAATGGCACTTTGCCGGTCAATTTGACGGTCAAGAGGATCATTCTCGACACCCAAAAGAACAAGATGTCCCAGCCGGTCTCCAACATGGAAACAGGCGCGAAGAGCTTCAAGTCATTAGTGTTTTTGGGCCATCCCAAAGTGGAAATTGCCCATAATCCTGACGAGAACCACGTGTCCAAGACATCTTCGTCCTGCTCCAACACGAACTTGACATCTGGAAACTTGGCCTTGGCCTTCTCCAAGGCCTCCTCGTAGGTTCTTCCGGCAATCCAGTAGTTGTTGTCCAAACGGTCGCCTTCTTGACCTTCAACGGCAACAAAGTAAACTGGCACTCGGTGACCCCACCACAATTGTCTGGAAATACACCAGTCTTGGATATTTTCCATCCAATGGAAGTACTCCTTCTCGGAGGTCTTTGGGGTAATGGAGATGTCGCCGTTTCTGACCACCTTCATGGCCTCCTTGGCCATTTCGTCCTGGCGAACCCACCATTGAGGCTTCAACAAAGGCTCAATAACATCTCCTGATCTTGAACACAACGGAATGGTCATCTCGTTGTCTTTCTGGTCCACGTACAAGCCCAAGTCCTTCAACTTAGAAATGACCTTTGCTCTGGCATCAAAACGCTTAATTCCCTTCCACTCTGGACCACAGTTCTCGTTCAAAAGTCCGTCATCCGTTAAAATGTTGATGAACTCCAAGTTGTGCCTCTTTCCGGTGTTGTAGTCATTCTGGTCATGTGCAGGCGTGATCTTCACTGCTCCCGTACCGAACGACATGTCCACGGCCTCAGAGTCTGTGACGATAGGGATTCTGCGCTCCAAAAAGGGGTGCTTCACGAACTTTCCGTGCAAGTGCTTGTACCGGGGGTCTTCAGGGTGCACGGCGACACCGGTATCACCAAACAAAGTCTCTGGTCTGGTGGTGGCCACAGTGATCTTCTCGTCAGAGCCCTCCACCTGGTACGAGTACGACGTCAACACACCGAACTCGATTTTGTCGTCGTAGTCTGGGACCGACAAGAGCGTCCGGCCGGAGATGTCCTTGTTGTCCACCTCCAAGTTAGAAATGGCAGTTCTTAACTTGGTGGACCAGTTGATCAAGCGCGATGCACGGTAGATGGTTCCATCCTCGTGTAACGTCACGAATGCCTCGGCAACAGCAGCAGATAAGTCTGGGTTCAAGGTGAAGGCCTCTCTGGACCAATCAAAAGAGGCACCCAATCTCTTGACCTGGTTCTTGATGCGCGAGTGGTACTCCTCCTTCCACTCCCACACCTTCTCCACGAACTTTTCTCTGCCGTAGTCGTGTCTGGTCTTTTTCTCAGTTTTCCACACCTGCTTCTCCACCACCGATTGCGTGGAGATACCGGCGTGGTCAAAGCCGGGCAAGTACAACACAGTCTTTCCCTTCATACGGTTGTAGCGGATCAAGGAGTCCTGGATAGCGAACGTCAAGGCGTGTCCTATGTGCAAGGCGCCGGTGACATTGGGTGGTGGTGCTGTGATGGTGAACACACCGGCAGAATTGAGCTTTCCGCCGTCCAATTTGGGCTCGAAAAATTTCTGCTGCTCCCACCAGGCGTACCACGAGCTCTCGACGTTTTTGGGGTTGTAGGCCTTGAAGGCGGGGTCGTCCAACGACGCCAAGACCTTTTTCTCGCCAGGCTTTGTGACATCGGTCCATTCAGGGACCGGCTCCACAGGCTTCTTTTCCTTTTTGGGTTTTTTGTCTGCGGTTTTCTTGGAGGAGTCTTCCTCCTGCTTTTTCTTCTTGGCTAAGAACTTGGCCATTTTCTCGGCTTTCTTCTTCTCCTTCTCAAGCTCCTTGGCAGTTTTGACCTTCTCGCCTCCTGCGGGAGCAGGGGCGGGAGGAACCACTTCTTTTTCGGACATGGTGTGAAATCGGCGTGGGGTTCGGGGGACTGCTAGAAAGAGCCTTTTAAAGACCATGCGGTGGAGGATGAGGGAGAAGATTTTTTGAGTCACAAACCCGTACACCATGACTGCACAGGGCCTTTTCCCTCCACCCTGTATCTGCCGCCAGTGCCATGGACCCTCAAGCCTTGAGAATCGCTTTTTTCTATACTCCCTTCCAATTGCTCGTGTCTATGTGTGCAACGCCTCGTGTGTAGTAAGTCCTGCATATAAAACAGTCCACTGTGGGTAGGCCCTTCAGGTTAAGGGTGTCAAGCGGCGGCGCGGGCAATGGGGCTTACGAGTTGGATGATGTTTTTGATGGTCGCTACTAGGCAGACATACCGGTGCTTATTCAGCTAGACAGCAACACCCTCATACAATACAATCATAAGTCCACTTTCAACGTACCTGTGTGTGATTGATTTTGCTCAGTTGTAGAACCGATATCTTCGTGAGGGAGTGGATACCACACCCGAGCCAGCTAAGCAGTTCTCCAGAGCTTGGAATGTATGTACTGCATATAACGACCCAGTATGACCATGGTGGTGACTCTTCGGCACACCTTGAGACAGCGAGTGAAGAAGGTAGATGAGCCATAAGGCCACATTTTAATAGGAAAGTCACGGTGAAACGTGTCAGGCATTACTGCTGGAATACTTATGCCCGACATGGAATACAAGTCACGAAGCATAGCCCTTTGTCCGCAGAATTTGGGAATGGAGGATACAAGGAGCTCGACAGTGAAATGGTAGCGGAAAGCAACCGGTGTATTCAGAGCTCCTTAAGTAGATGTGTTGACAAGATCTGGTTTCTCTACAAGTACTCGCACAGTAACGCACCACGCATTAAATCGATTAGACTCCGAACGTACTGACTCGTTTTCGGTCAGTCACTTCAGTTTTTATAAGACAATTCTGGGAATAGCCGTTTGACTGGCTCATATACGGGTTTGATGCTGGATCTGCAGGCTTGAGGAGAAGATTTCTAGACGCTAAGAAGCTTGCGATAGTAGTATAAAAGCTAGTGTAGCAATTGAGAAGACTTTAACCAGCGAAGCTAGAGGTGCTACTTTGCATAGTCTAGGGAAAGGTAAAAACGACTGAAAGGGTCAGTGTGGGAGATAGTAGGAAGTATTAGAGACTGTCAAGTGTGGTTTGTTAAGTAGTGTAGTGTGGATTAATATGGTAGTGGCGTGTGGATTAATATGGTAGTGGCGTGTGGATTAATATGGTAGTGGCGTGTGGATTGGTGTGAATTTTCCAAGTATTGTAGCATCACAGCTAACTAGCCAGTCATTCAATAAAAAATAGTTTCTTCACCGCTATTTAAATATCCACTGCAAGTGACCTGCCATTCTCGCAAGCTATTTTAATGTTCCTCTGTAGTTGATTTAAATACTTGTTTCGAAATCAGACAGGAATGCTTCTCTGTGTGACTATGTAAAAACTGTTAAGAAGTGTCGTGTCGAGTTCAGAGATGGTTTGTTCAGGTTTTCATCATGGTGAGTATAGGTTGAGTCTGCGTGTGGGTATGCGTTGATACGATTTACATTCGCAACTTCCTGTTTTGTGTCTAAATTTATGTAATATGTAATATTTATGTATATTTATGTAATATTTATACGTTCATGTATTATGTGTTATGTGTTACGTGTTACGTCTTTATGAATGTATGTGTTATGTGTTTATGAAAGTATGTGTTATGTCTATATGAATGTATCTGTTATGTCTTATTACAGTTTAAATGTTACCTAAATTTAGCATCTATTATTCTTTCTGCGGACTTACCCGCTTGTTTGTCCAATGACTCCGGCACATTCGCCCTTGTGGTATCTAAAGGTGTGCATACTGCCAGGGCCCGGATCGGAAGGCCCTGCTTCCGGCTATAGGCGGCTCAGCACTGCATCTACTGTCCAATTCGGCAATACCGTCAGGGCCTACGCCCAGCATTCCAAATGTTCCTGTGATAGTGGTGGACACATGACCGCAGTGTAGAAGCGAGAGCCAATTCATCACTTCCGTCTCCTGTAGACGCTGCGCCGAGAGCGCAGCATTTGCTTTTCCGGAGGTTGTAATTGCTCCCCGTGTTTCACCGTCCTAGTCCCAGAATGTAAATTTAGCACTTGAATTGTTGATTGGCTGCCCTCGATTTGCCCGAAATCCTGGCCATGTCTCTGCACCTCGCCGCCAGCCACCTGCAGTGGTAGGACAGCTACAGCCCTGGGCCGGCAACACGCATATGGGCCTCTGGATCGGCGGTGATCTACGAGGCGGCACGGCGGAACACTAGCGGCCCGGCGGAACACTAGCGGCCCGGCGGAACACAAGCGGCCCGTCCCGATGCATCCGCACTGTATACAGGGCGGCATATGCACGCGCACGTACTCCGGCGCAACTTTAAATCACGTACGAGATGGGCTACCCACCAGTCATGTGCCAGCCATGAGTCTCCGGACACGCCGCTAGATGGTAGACCGCTCCCTCGATTTTCCCTAAATAATTTCATTCCGTGTTTGGTAGTTGCAATCACATACCTTGTGACTTGCATCATCTTTCTCATCCATCCGGCATACTGAGAAGAAAAGACCTTCCCCACAAACAAGTCCCCGTGTTCTTCAAGCGCCCGTTTTCTTCAAGCCGCCGCCCTTCAAACCGCCATTCTTCGAACCGCCGCCCTCAAACCGCCCGCCTTACCATAGGCTGAGTCCGCTGATTGCGCGTTGTGTACTCGGTGTGGTGTGCGGCGCGAGGGCCGTGTGCAGGCTTGACGAGGCGAGCGCGCAATCTCTCCAGCTCTCTCTATTAAACCTCTATTGTTCTGCAAAGAAACCAACGGTCGCATCCAACTTTATTGCAGTTGATTCGCAGCCGCTGTCAATACTCAGATCAGTCTACCTCACAGTTTAGCAAGTGTCAGTCTACTACACAGTTTAGCAAGTCTGCCAGCCCCCACTTCACACCACGGGATATTCTTGAGCCGGCCCTCAGCTCACCACTCCAGCCTCCACTACTCCAGCCTCCACTGCTCCAGCACTCCAGCACCAGCACTCTCCCCACATGAGCTTCTCCTTCGCCGCTTGGACCCCCACGGCGGGCTACCCCACCACAACGCCCACCTCGCTCAAGTCCGTGGCCGCCACCGCAGCCCCTGTCTTGCTGTCAAAAATCAGCTCCGCCTATGAGGTGTTGCAAACCGTCACCTACATCGGAGACGCCGTGGACCCCTCACAGGCGATCCGCGGTGCCCAGGCGTCGTTGGCCATCATCAGTGCGNCACAGGCGATCCGCGGTGCCCAGGCGTCGTTGGCCATCATCAGTGCGCAGAACCAGTTGGCCACGGCCACGGCTTCGTCGGCGCAGGCGCAGGCCTCGCAGGCCATCGCCAATGCCATGTACAACTTGCAGCAGTTGGCAGACGACGAGAACATCTACGGCATCCACCTCAGCCGGCCGGGAAACGTGATCTACTTGGTGGTGTTTGCGTTGATCACGCTCTTCAACATCGCCATGCTCTACCGCTCGCGCTACCACTGGTACAACATCACGTTCATCTGCGGCTATGCGCTTGAGTTCATTGGGTTTTTGGGGCGTGTTTTGGCGTTTGGCGATAACACCAACATGAACTACTTCATCATGCAGTACACCACGTTGACCATTTCGCCAGCGTTCATCATGGGCGGAATATACTTCATCTTCGCGCAGAACGTCACGGTGCACGGCCGCGAGTACTCGATCTTGAAGCCCATGTGGTACTCATACTTCTTTCTCGCGTCGGACATCGGCTCCTTGGTGGTGCAGGGCATAGGCGGTGGAATGGCCTCGGGCGCCAACAAAAGCCACACGGACCCGGCCCCGGGCACCTGGACCATGTTCGGCGGTGTGCTCTTCCAGGTGGTGGCGATGACGGTCTTTCTTTTGTTTTGGTTCGAGTACACGCTCCGGCTTTTCTTCAAGCACGCCGACGACGTGCCCGGGGACTCTCCTTACAAGCGCAAGACGCCGCTCAACTACTTGAAGATGATGTTTAACGTCAAGTCCGCCCGCGAGTATAAGGACCGCGAGTTGGAGGCGTTCTACGACCCCCGCTACGGATCCATCCGGGAGCGGTCTTTGCTCAAGTGGTACCCACTCGTGATCACGGTGTCTGTGGCGGTGATCTACATCCGGTGCGTGTACAGAGTGGTGGAGTTGAAGCAAGGCTTTGACGGGTACTTGGTGCACCACGAGGTGTTTCTCTTGGTGTTGGACGCCGCCATGATCGCCATAGCGGGCCTTGCGTTTGTGCCTTTCCACCCCATGTTTGTTTTTGGCCGCGATAACGTGTTGAAGTTGGCCAATGTGAGAAAAGGCGTGGCGGCCAACGCAGACGAAAAGAAGAGTTTCTCCGAGTGATGGTGCCATTTTTGACTCGCAAAGTCGTACTTGATCCAGGTACTTGTGCATACGGGAGGGTCCTTTCCGTCACCCTTCTCGTGTCAGGATCCAAGAGCTGCGGCTCCGCCGGCCAAGCTTCAACTGTATTCTGAAACGAGCCTGCCAGTGAAACGGAGGCTCACGGATCGACGATTGCCGTTTATGTTGTAACGTAAGGGTTGGCGTGTGATCATATTCATTTCACCTAGGCGCAACCGCACGGTATGCAGCGACAAGAGTGTTTAGGTCTATTGTATTTATTTGTTCCATTGCTTCACTATTGTGTTGTTGCGGCCTGACACTGCTGCTTCTATTGCATGACCCATTTAGGCGTTGCTGTTGGACTCGCCTGACAATGCTATCAGACCCAAGCTCAGCAGAACTCTCATACTGGACCATGGAGGGGTTTGGTTCGAATAGTACTTTATCACTCTGCTTGCAGAGGACCAACCATAAACGAGAGTGTCTTGCTGTTCAGAATAGAACAGGTAGAAATATCAAATTTAATCTGGATGTGAGTCAAGGACAAGCTCAAGCTGGCGTCCTGCGCTGTGGGTGTAGTTTGGTAGAGCATCTGCCTGGTACGTCGAAGTGCTGGTGCTAAGAACCGCGAAAACGAAGCATAGCTGCCCTAATTGGAATCCCAGACTTCAACTCGTTTTCCCTTCCGCGAGCCTAAGTAGAATCTGAAGACACGAAAACCACGCTGATAGTATATGCCCTCATAGACTTGGTCCGTATGATTCCATCTGTCGCCAAGGCTAACCCCGGATCTGTGGCTGCACTCCTCCACTGACCCCCAAAAAATCACGTGTTCATCTTCGTAGTGAAGAATGCTGCAAGTCTGCAGCAACACGTAACTTTCTGGACAGCCATAGTAGTGGTACGGCGCAAAAGAAAGGGTACTGTCGCCCGCGTAGTACTACTCCTCTAATCGCACACACGCATAATCCCCCGGGTAGTGTCCCGCCCACGGAGGCTTCTATTTTAAGCATAGACTAAGTGGAGAGGGATGAATGACCGGAAGGAAGCTAGGGTTCTGGATTGAATGAAAAGAGAGTACAGGAGTCAAACCCCTGCATTATGTGCATACGGGATTAAATGTTTCAGCAGAGTCGCTAACACGTTTTGAGTTTTGGTAATTACCGCGTTTCAAGAGGCTGTGGCACTAGAGAATATTTAAGCAGCCTAGGAGCTTCAGGATCTAACGGATGGAAAAGGTAGTAGGATACAGAACCTTTTTTGCCCGCCAATAAGCTTAATACGCTCAGCAAAGTTGGTGGCTGAGTCGAGCAAAGCCATTGGTCCCAAACCATCGGAAGTCTCCTTGTTTGCTTTGCTACCACACCCTGATACAGCTGGCGTAGTTCCCCAGAGATAGTTCGCCGAAACCCTTGTATGCATCGAGCTGCAGTCGTCCCCAAATGTACCGTCTCCGCATGAGGGCGCCCGATGTGTACAGTGCGGTGATGTGCGCACCGCGTTGATGCACCGCGCTCGGTGTGGTGCGCTGCAACAGATATGGCGCACTGAGCGCAGTGCAGCGAGGCTGAGCGCGCAATTTTTGCAGCTTACCGCAACCCTTAAAACCCTATTGTTCTGCAAGGAACTCACAAGCATCAATTTTTTGCAGACAGCCTAGCGTCCCAACTCTGGCTCCCCCAAAGCTGTTCTGTCCCAATTTACAAAGTATCCATCAGTCTATCTAACATCCCAGCCCCATCTGTACGTGTCACCACAGACAATGAGTTCTTACTCTTTTTCATCTTCGTTCTCGGCCTGGTCCCCAACTTTGGGGTACCCCACCACAACGCCCACCTCGCTCAAGTCCGTGGCCACCACCGCAGCCCCTGCCTTGCTGTCTAAAATAAGCTCCGCTTATGAGGCGCTACACACAATCACGTACGTTGGAGATGCAGTGGGCCCCTCGCAGGATATCAGAGCTGCCCAGGCATCTTTGGCCATCATCAGTGCTCAGAACCAGTTGGCCACGGCCACGGCTTCGTCGGCGCAGGCGCAGGCCTCGCAGGCCATCGCCAATGCCATGTACAACTTGCAGCAGTTGGCCCAGGAAAGGAACATCTTTGGCATCCACCTTAGCAGGCCAGGCAATGTTTTCTACATGGCTTTGTTTGGGTTGATCGCGCTATTCCACATCACCATGCTCTACCGCTCGCGCTATCACTGGTTCAACATCACGTTCATCTGTGGCTACGGGCTCCAGTTCATTGGGTTTTTGGGGCGTGTGTTGGCGTTCAAAGACAACACACAAGTGGGCTACTACATCATACAGTACATCGCGTTGACCATTTCGCCAGCGTTCATCATGGGTGGAATATATTTCATCTTTGCGCAGAACGTCACGGTGCACGGCCACGAGTACTCGATCTTGAAGCCCATGTGGTACTCGTACGTCTTCCTCGCTGCAGATGTTGGATCGTTGTGGGTGCAGGCCGTGGGAGGAGGAATGGCCTCTAGTGCCAACAAAAACCACACGGACCCGGACCCAGGTATGTGGACCACGTTTGGAGGCATTCTTTTCCAGGTGGCGGCCATGACGGTTTTCCTCTTGTTTTGGTTCGAGTACACGCTCCGGCTTTTCTTCAAGCACGCCGACGACGTGCCCGGGGACTCTCCCTACAAGCGCAAGACGCCGCTCAACTACTTGAAGATGATGTTTAACGTCAAGTCCGCCCGCGAGTATAAGGACCGCGAGTTGGAGGCGTTCTACGACCCCCGCTACGGATCCATCCGGGAGCGGTCTTTGCTCAAGTGGTACCCCCTCGTGATCACGGTGTCCGTGGCAGTGATCTACATCCGGTGCGTGTACAGAGTGGTGGAGTTGAAGCAGGGTTTCAGCGGGTACTTGGCACACCACGAGGTGTTCCTCTTGGTGTTGGACGCTGCCATGATCGCCATAGTGGGCGTTGCGTTCGTGTTGTTCCACCCGATGTTCGTTTTTGGCCGCGAAAATGTGTTGAAGTTGGCCAATGTGAAGAATAGCCTGGGGGAGAAGTCCAAGGAGGAGGAGAACCCATCGGAGTAGGCATCTATGCTGCTAAATTTAATTCAGTTTGGAAGATAATCTAGTTTGGATAATACCGATTTTAAGTTGAATGATACTCTTTAAAGCCAAAAAACTCTGTGCCACTTGACACCATTGAGCATGATCATTGGTCATAAGATTTACATACTTCTGATACGTTGAGCACTGGTAAGCATGTATTGCTGAGTAAAGACTATTGTGGCAGATTGTTAAAACCAAGGCGAGGGTACTATCAGAGTGTTCACCTCCAGGTGTTGAACAGGTCAAAAATACACTATCTGGAAGGAGGCTCCAGCAGTGGCTGCGTTAATCTGCAAAACTCGAAATAAAAATCCGTCCGGGCCATGTGATGAATTAACACTGATAAGAATACTTAAGATATGCTTCAGTGGATATGGTAGGTTTTCAACTAATTTTGTGGAGTCGTAAGTGACTCGATATTGAGCTTTTTGAATACTTTTAACTAATGCAATAGTTAACTTGAACTATCTGCTTATTATTCATGATCCTTCAATCATTGACTGAAACTTCAATGACTCATAATGGCTCGCCCGCTTAAATTATCAACCATCTGTCTAAATTAGTGATTGCACTAATTCATGATTCTACTTCAAGCAAGTTTTCATGATTCAATTTTAAGCAAGGTTTCATGATTCCATTTTAAGCAAGTTTCATGCCGTGTTACCACATCCTTAGTGGCCAGGACTCGTGCACTTTATCCAGTACAGCATGTCAGTGCGCAGGCAACGTAAGTTCGAATCGTAATCTGCCGCCATACATTGACGCATTCAAATGTGTTCAATCGCACAGATACGGTGAAATCGCAACTGTTCGTTTAGGCTATACGTATAGCAGGATCAGAGCTAAAACAATCCGCCGTTCAAGGCATTGATATATCGCCGGATGGAATGCCTGCATGGGATCACCTGAAAGGTACATTCTGCACAGAAAGCTGCGTCTTTTGCGCGTTGTACAGTCTGCACATACTGGACTGAGAGCATCCAGTCTAGATTCCATACGTTTGAATTCATGGATCCTTTCACCAAGAACTCACCGCCTCTTGCTGCTGACTGCCGCCTCGGTTAGCACTAGCAAAAAGGTGGGCTCTTACATTGAATCTCTGAAATCAGTATGCTGGATACTTCAGTCCGAGTCGTGTTTGGCTCATCAGTATGCTTTTTTTGGCTGAGTGACACGTTATCCCAAAAATAGGGACAGCACGCTACAATGCCCAAGTCATGTTCACTGTCGTCTTGGATGAAGACTGAACATATCTGGAAATTTTCAGACAACTTTGAGAGCTAATGCATTACCAAGTAGCTTTGGCCATCAATAGAAACATAGAGAAACTGTTAGATTCTTTAGTAACGTCTGTGACCTATCAGGTGTTTATTCGTTGATGATCCCTCTAGTGAGTGGGAATCTAGGTACTTACATAGTCAAGATGAAGCGGTTAGGCGTCACTCCGAGTTTCGGTGAATGGATGAGTCACCAATCGTGAGTCATGGTGACTCATAGGCGCCTTTCCTTGGCATTCGTAGCCTTCGAAGCTACTACTGTCCTAATGGGTAAGATGTTGCCCATGGCGGATCTAACAGAAACATTGTGCGTCGAAAAGCAACACACTGCCAAAATCTTAGAGGGAACTACTGATGACTCTGTGAGGCCAAAACGGTACACAACCAAGAAAAGCGGTATCCGTTCTTTGGTGTTTTAGGCCGCAAGTGGTTTATCACACCAAATAAGGTGCATGAAATAGTCCACCACAAAGAATGGTACAATGGCAAACCACTCCAGTTCAGAGCCACCTCCACAATACTACGGTGAGAGGAGCCGTGGCATTGACATTTGTTTTTCCCTCCAAATCGTAGGACTGGGAAAGGTTGGTCAGCGCCGTGTTGTTTCAACGAGTATTTGAGTAGCTTTTATCCCCCAAGGGGGCACCAGCTATCATACTAGGTTGTACTAAGCAGGTATCCAGCTACATCTTGACCCAAGGATTGATGCTGTTGTACCAATTGGAAATGCTTTTGCCGAAAGAATTCTGAAAGGTATAGTGGCTAGTAAACTGGAAGCCCTGCCAAGTTGGAGATGAGCCATGAGGTGCGTTCCTGGCGCCTGCATCAGTAGACGTCCACCAACTGCTAACTTTTTGTGTACTGCTTATTCTACCACTGTTACTCTGTCACTATTACCTGGCTTTCAGTTGCTGCGTTACTAGTTAGTGCCGATCCTGAATCTCAGTGATCCATCTTCTCGCATTCATACCTACCAGGCTGAAATTTTCACACGCCTGGATCTCTCACCCAGCACAGACCATGAGCATCCGTGACTCAGCCGACCCAGTTCTTTAGAACTAGGTATTCTGCATTTTGAATGTTCTTCCTACTGGTCGAGTGTTCAGGGAACGTCACTACAGCCACCCCACCACATGCTATTTGGACATATGCTGCCAAAGCTGCAAACGAGGCTATCTCGCTGCCCGTACATCCCGGTGCCCAGTAAAAGCTGGCTGAAAGCTTCTTTTGGACTGTTTGCAAGACGCAGCTGACCGGTCACTCAACTCTCGTACTGACTGGGAGCCACTCCATGACGACAGCATTTTCCTCGCCTTTGTTCGCACCAGCTGGCTCAGAACCGGCTCTTCACGGCCGGGACGTACCGCTCGAGCCGCTCACAATTTTCCTAGGTTCAATTTGAGTAGTCTTGCAGTCTTGGCGAGCCCCAGAACTACCTTATGACTAAGTTTCAGGTTCCAGTGCCTTGCAGTCCTTTCGAAACTGCCTATACTTGTTGTGTGAGATAGCTAATAATCTTTGGCAAGACAGCGGTCAGCTGATTAGGGACGTGGTTCAAGGTGGACTCGAAGTAAAACTGAATGGCCCGTACGCAGTGGTGTTTGGGAGGAGGAACATGCTGGGGAGGCGACAATTAGAATGTTCACCAGCATGACAGGTCAAGCGCAAGCAACTAAGAGAATAGTACTTGCCCCACGCCTAGGTCTATAGGAGCACAGCTGACAGCGATAAACAGGTTAGGCAGAACCCAGGGTCAGCCAGGGGTCATCTTTGAGTGTTCAGATCTGTATTGGCAGTATTAGTGCTGATAGAGTGAGTTCTTAAAGTGCCTGGAGTACTACATTGCTAGAGTGTTAGTGTAAGTCGCAGGCCGTGAATCAGCACTATCATCCGAAACTGCGGACTTCATTTGGTGCCAAAATACATTGATAAATGTCTGAGCGTAGCCCTTGGGAAATGTCGGCAGTAAAGGCTCCGTGAGGAGTCCTTACAGACGGAGTCAGGCGGGCCCGGCCACCCCATGCCCTACTCTCCAAGCCAGTCCAAAAGGAAGGCTATTAGAGCCAAATCAGGGAATTGAGCTCTCGGCACCTTGCCGCTTCACGAGTTGAGCAGTTCTGAGCCACCTGCAAGCGAGCTAGCTGGCAATCACGGAGTTTACGGCACTCATACCGTTGACACTGTCGAGAGTGATGTGCAGAAGTCCTTTCTGACGCTCCATTTCTGCACTAAAAATCGTGCAGCTTCATTAGTCATCCGATATGCATCCTTGGGTGTCTCTGTTCTCGGGACCTCGGGCTGTTTGAGATTTTGAACGACCGACGGTTAAAGCGGGTGATTTGTTCTCTGCTGTAGCCAGCGCCGTTTTTGTTGTTTCATGGGCACTTGCAACATCAGGTTCCTGGTTTACCACACTTGGGATCCTCTGAAAACTGCGAGCAGTTTCACATGCAACACGCTTCCCGAACCTAATGCGGATGTAGTCTGCAGAGACTTCCCAAATGCCAAACATTAAATTTGAGCCGTTTGTGTATGTCAGTGTCTATTCCCGCGAGAAGAGGCGGGGTGAACCAACGTGCCATTGAATTTCAGCCATGCTCAAGCACAGAATCAGGGCAGAATCCCAATAAGCTGGCCAACAGGATGCTGAGATGTCCATAAATGGCAAACAAAAAGCTCTGCTGGCGAAACTGTCCACTGAAACACCTCTGTTGTCACCAGGCTCCATCAAATGAATAGCTGGGTGTTATAATCTGCCAGTTGGCCAATTTGCACAACACGAAGGAAACTCCGGGGCTGCCGTTGAGTTGTACGCAAAGATTTCGTGCAAGCACCTTCGATACCTTCTCTGGACCGCCATTGTACAATTGCAATCTTCTTTCCCGTAATCTTATGTTTGCACTCTTCTTTCCCGTATTTTGCACTCTTTGAAACTTCGCCTTCCTCCACATTTCTAACCTCGTCTTAACTTGTCTTTCTCTTCTTCATTGATCCCCAGTCCGATCCCTCCTCTTCAGCCTGCCGCTTCTCTGCTGGAACCAACACAATTGTGTCACCTAAAGATTCTAGCGTCTCGCGCTCCTTTTGTTGCTGCAAGCGGCTGATCATGGCCTTCGACATGCGTGCATCCGTATTTCGGTTCACCTGCACGCTATCCGATTGGCGGCTCATGCCTAGACCAACCTCTTCGCCGTACCCATCAACAACATGGTCTTCTTCCTTGCCAAATTGCACCTTGTTTTGCGCTTTGCGGAGCTCCGACATCTGGAATTTCTCCCTCATTTTCCGGAACCGCCTCCCCGCTCTTTTCTTCGACTTTTGCTCCTGCGGAGCCGGGAGTGCTTTTGTTTTCACCCTCTCTGGCGGGGTGAGAAGACGGTCAATTTGCTCCTGCACTTGCTGCTGGTACTGTCGGCCCATCTCTCCGTCTGCGCAGGTGCGGGCCAAGTCCACGCGTGCTGCCAACACGACTTTGGCCGATAGCACCCGCTGCGCCAGCCGGAGAATCTCAGGCGGAAGGCCTTGAAGAATTGCAGAGTGGAAAAGATAGCCTGTGTTTTTGGCGGGGCTCCGTGAGAGCTGTATCAGAAGTTCTCGAGACCCTAGCGACGCGAGGTTGCATGCCGGAGTCAGAGCCAAATTGGCCAACGACCCCGAGCTCATGAGCAACTGCGACGAAGTAATGGGCCCCACCAAGGCGGTCACATTGGGGGCAAAACCCGCCAATTTTCCCGCGATGTACTGGCCGATTTCCTGGAGAAAGCGGTGGAGTTCGATGCATGCACCACAAGCGTCAGCCACGTTCCTCATGTCGCTGTCAGAGAGCGTGAACAGTCGGGGGTACTGCTGCAAGGCAGCCATGACAATGGTAAGAACCTTTTCGGAGGACACGTGTCGCTGCAAATTGGCTTCATGGGCACGGATGTCCGCCAAGTCCTGGCCGATTTCAAGCACGACAGCACAGTAGGCGGCGGAGCTCGGCACGAGCGTTTCCAACTCGGGAAAAACAACCTTGTAGTGCACACAAACGTATCTGTATAGGAGTGCAACCTCCTCTTGAATGATCGATGGTAACGCACTCAAGGAGACAAGAAAGCGGTAGTTGGCGCTCTCGTCCAGCTGCGCCATCTGCGCTAGGAGGTCGTGGTAGTCGGTGTCGACGACGGCCTGCGCTAGCTCCTGTCGTATTTCGGGAATAAGTCCCAAGACACTCAGGAGTTCTGTTACCGGGAAGGGCTGCATGGCATCAACCTGCTGGAGCCGGGTGCCCACGTTCAGGGAGGAGTTGCGCCTTTGGAGTAGCCAGAGAATGACTGAGTTATCAATTTTTGTTGAATTTCGGGGAATTTCAGGCCCTGGGGCTTTTGACTGGAGTTCGAAGGCAGATGCGTTGCTTGGATGAATGGCAGCGCCGTTCAGCTGGGCAGCGCCGTTGGCATCATAATACTTGCTCAAATGCTCAGTTTCTGGCGGCGCTTTTCCGTTTGCCTCCTGCTCGTCTCCAATATCTTCGATGTCAGCATCATCGACTCCAATATCACCGTCGCTCTCCAAATCCCGGAGCAAAGCGTCTTCGTACTCAGACATGCGGCGGTCTACATTGCAGAGATGGCTTTCGCCCGCGGGTCACGTGACGCACATCACATGGCCGCGCCTGCCCACCATCGCATCTGCAACGCCAGAGCACTGAACTGTCAGGCGCCTGCAACCCGAGATTATCTAACTGCACTAGAAAATTCTGTGCTGATTGCGTGACAAAAGAACCCGCTAGTCACCTGTCCCCCTGAACCCACAAAACAGGAGTGAACCGGCTCTGCAGAAGACTTGGCCAAAAGCATAGGCAGCCCAAAACAAAGGGTACCACGACAAACTCAACTAGACAGCCAGCACACCGGCCTAAAAACATGTCTCCCCCATTCACAGTCGCCTCCACAACGCTAGACCAGGTTGATGGGTCTGCTCGTTTGTCTGCGGGGCACACAAGTGTGATTGCATCAGTCACGGGCCCCATCGAGGCCAAACTCAGGCACGAGTTGCCTACGCAGGCCAGCTTGGAGATCATTGTTCGTCCGTCCAAGGGCGTTTCCGCCACGCGAGAAAAAGTCATGGAGGACTACTTGCGGCTGATCTTGCAGCTGGTCATAGTGCGGTTCAAATACCCTCGCCAACTGATCCAAATCGTGGTGCAGGTTTTGACCAGCGATAGTGATGCCGAAGGCCTGGACGCTGCAGATGGAAGTGCAAAGTACTACACGTGTAACGAGATGTGTGCGGCAGTCAACTGCATCTACTTTGCCCTTGTGGATGCCAAAGTGGCTCTCTATGAGTCTTTTGCTGCTGTATCCCTTGCTGCTTCTCAGAACGGTGTCTTGGACGCGTTTCCATTGTCGAAGGTGCTTCAGAGTTCCCAAAGCCATCACGTGGTGGCCTTCGGGATACGGGATGCACGTGCATCCAAGCTTCTTTTGGTCGATAGCCACGGCTCTTTTTCGGAGGAAGAATTGGTGCAGGTGATTGAAAAGGCCAGCAAAGTGTGTGAAAAGATCCACAGCCGAATCCAGCGACCTGCGATCGAAAAGGGCGTGGCCCAAGACTTCGTGTGGCGGACTGAGTAGCGGATTGGGGATTAGTTGTTACAGCGCAGACCGAGAACAAGGATCTTGTATCAGGTGCGGGTTGTTTTCTGAACAGGTTCTGACAGGTTCTGACAGGCTCTGACAGGCTCTGACAGGCTCTGACAGGCTCTGAACCTTTGAGATAAGACGTCAGACATCAGAGGCTTTTTTTTTTGTTTGTCATTTATTGGCCTACGGTCTATAAATGTGCTGAATCTTAGGGATGTACGGGCTTATCTTAGGGATGTATGAGTCTGATATGGCGATTGAACAATCTGTTACGCTTTTTCCAACGGCAAGCAATGACTGTAGTGTCTGCAAGCGGGTGATAAAATTTACTTTTGCAGCTGATGTATTATATTACATTAATCATTTAAATTTAATGTCTTAAAAGTCTAATGGTTAAGACAATTACCTTTTAAGTAATCCATATTGGTTCAATTCCAATTTAGCTCAACCCAAAATTTTATACATCAATATTTTACAAACTTTTTTCATGACTAATTCTGTTAGAGGTTATTTTCAAATACATCTTTTTCATTTAATAAGCCCTTCACCTTGACCTTTTATACTTCTTTTGCTTTAATGAATTTAGCTTTAAGTATTGGTTTAACAGCTTCTAGGTTTAATTAAAATATCTTTATCTTTTAATTGCATAAACTTTATTTTTTTTGTGGACTTATTTTTTTTTGAAGTATTTGTTTAGGTTTCTTTTCATTATTTGTTCCAACAGGAACTCCGTTAGCTTGAGTACCAGTTTTAGTGTAATTGAAACTTTATCTCAGTTCTAAAGCTATATCTTTAAAATCTTTAGTTTCATCTACTCAAATAAATCCATCTCCTTTTATTAAACCTGCTAATGTAAACCACTGTAGACATAATTTTCTTCTTTTATTTTTCTACATTTATTGAATATTCATTCGTTTGGCATCCATTACACATGGCTAGCGGTGCTGTGTGACGCTTTGTGAACCATCGAGGTCTTCGCTTTGCTGGGATGTGCCAATTAGTTAGTATTGATTGAGCAGTGCATCAAGTGAAGTGGAAAAACTAGTTGAAATGGTAGAGGCTAATGGAGTTTGTTTGTGAACATCGAACGTCTGGAGTGAAACGGTGTGCGGAATGTAAAGATACATAAAAGTTACGTTAGCGGAAGATTGTTCGGCACATGTGTCTTTATACCTGTGTGTGATTGTTTCCCTTATAGTTTGAGTTGATTCCAATTTCATCTTTGGACGCGAGCGGAGTCAGGAAAAGTGCACGTCAGTCCACGGAAGCATAGCCCTGTCTACCGCAGAAGATGCTAAACAGTCGATGCTTAAACACGATGCTTAACGATGCTTAAACACAATGCTTAACGATGCTTAAACACGATGCTCAAACTGTCTCACAACTAGTATAGTGTGGCAAGAGGGTCCAAGACGTTCTTGCCAAAAGGGTTTCGGATCGACTTGGGGTTGCCCGATAATAGATTGATCTCGCCCGTTTGAAACTTATTGTTGGGGTTGGACTTGTGCTTGAAAGTGAAGCCAATAAAGTTGTTGTTTCCTCGTTTCTTGGCTCCCTGCAGGCTCTCCAAGAGGGTCTCGTTTTGCTCTTGGCGGGCGAAAACGTCCTTGTACTTCATCATGCTTTCTTCGTCTTCGAAATCATCGAAGTATCCTGCATCCTCCTCGTTGTCCAACTGAGGCGTGAATGGCGGCGGCCTCTCTCTCAAGCTGTCCCAATCCGTGACATCGGCGAAGTACGGCTGCGCTTGCACCTGCTTGAAGTTGCGAAGACGGCTCGTGGGGGATGCAATAAGACGAATAATCAACTGCCAGGTGCGGTCGCTGAACACATACCGGCCGTCCCGAGTCTGCGGTCTCCTCAACGCGGTTTTCCAGTGCTTCAAGTTGTGGTACGTCTCGTCCTGTTTCAGGCCACTGAAGGGCGGATATCCACAGAGGGCTTCGAAAAGCATGCATCCCAAGGACCAATAGTCGATGGTGAAGTCGTAATTCTTTCCTTCCAACACTTCCAACGCCATGTAGTCCGGAGACCCCACGATGGAGTTGGCCAAATTGTGATGGCCTTGCGATTGCCTGAAAAGTTTTTGTCTTTCGTACATCATCTTGGAGGGAGCCTGGTAATCCTCCAACTCCTGCAAGTTTGCCAACTTGATTCTCATCGATTCAATACGGTCGTTGGACACACTGCCTGCGGCCAAGCCAAAGTCGGTCAACTTTATGTGGCCTCTAGAATCGATCAAGAAGTTCTCCGGCTTCAAGTCACGGTGCGTGAAACCGAGGTCGTGGAGCGAGTTGACCGCAGCAAACATCTCACCAATGTAAAACCGGGCGTGGGGAGGCACCAAGTACCCGGTATTGTTGAGGAGCGTCCGGAAGTCGCCTCCGGGCACAAACTCCATAGCCAAATACACCTTCTCGGCGTCTTGGAATGCATAGAGCAACTTGACAAGCCACTCGGAGCGCGTGTTGGTCAAGATATCGCGTTCGGTCAAAACATGCCGAGTTTCGTCGAGCTTCACCAACAACTTCTTATTCAAGATTTTCAAGGCACACACCTCGCGCGTGTCCTTTTTACGGGCCAAGAACACCTGTCCATAACCGCCCTGGCCCACCTGTGTAATCATTTCGAAATCACGATGCTTTGGCTTCAAGCGCCTTTTCCGCAAGAGCGCCCTCTCGCGGCCAACATAGTTTTTCCACTCCAACTGCTGCTTTTTGGGGTTTCCAGCATACTCCGGGTCACTTTGCAACTTGTTTTCCACCATTCGGGACCGGTCATGTCTCATGATGACATAGTCGAACATGTCACAATAATAATCGAGGAAGTAAAGCTGCGCCACCGATGTCAAACGCTTGACCTTGGCAGACTGCGCTTTAGCGTGGAAATCCGAGGGTAAAAATGCATTGGGAGGCTGAAGCTGCAGGATGTTGTTATGGAGCTTGACATTCTGGAGCTGCGGCAAGGGGGGGGCGCTCTTTTGTAAGGGGGACGTATGAAGCACGCTTTTGGTGGGGGAGTTGGAGGGCGTGATGTTCTCTTTGTCGAACGGCTGCTTGCGGGGCGTGACCTTGTAGGAGGAGTCAATGTCCATCATGTTGGATTGGAAGGAGACGTTTTCTAGGGATTGGGATATATCCGCTACCTTGACGTCGTTCTTGCGAGGCGACTTGAAGAAGGCCATGTTGGATCTGTTATGACTTGGACTGAGTGGATTTGGCGATTGCGGTGCTTGGGTAAAGTAGCTGGGTAAGTGACTGATGAGTGCGCTCAACAGAGATGAGGATTGCAGGAGCGAAGTGGGCTTGGGTGCTCTGAATCTGGGGTGTAGCTTGCTCGGTGCGTGTTTACAAAACGTTCGTTTTGGGATCCGCATGGTGTACGGATGTGGGGTCCGGGTGCAACACCGTTAGAGCGAGCCTGCGAGCAAGCAGCTTTGGTAAGATTTGCCTCACAAAGCGATGCCATTGTTGGAAAATGGGTCACAACGGTAAAAACGCCACTTGTTGGCTTTTGGAGAATATGGTGTTAGCCATTTGTGCAATGCACAATCAAGTGGCCAGCATTGCGTCCAACTTTGAAAGACAATGTTCAGCCAGATTTGCATAATAAGGCCATTTTGCCAGTGCCTTATTAAGCAAAGCACAAAGCTTTGGAATTGTAGTATAAAGTTTTGGATATGGCCTGATGGAGTGGGTGGTTATAGCTCGTGATCATCTCTGACTTTCCGAGATGTAGTGCGCCGGATTTGGCAACTAGATGGATTACCAGATTAGGAAATGCCTTTGAGTCGGAGCACCATGATGGGGCCGAGGCCGCCACGATCGGGGTGCACAGAAGGCTTAAGCCACCGCGGGTATGTTTGGATGCCGGCTTTGGACCGGCTCCGACTGACGTGGACCCCGGCTTGGGACCAGGTTGCAGTATTGCTTTTGGTTGGAGCGAAGCCCGCGGAACACGCAGTGTGCAGTATAGTTCCGGTAAATCCGTTGCGTGCGTCGCACTTCAAACTCGCCCTCACAAGATCAATCGGATGGACCACGAGGAATCGGACGAGCTGAAACTGAAAGCAGTGGGCCTTGCGGGAGCCTGTTATTGTTTGGGGCTCAAAAAAGAGACAACCTCGGCATGCCCTGTGCCGGTAGGCGATCACTATGCACGTGCTCGCGTGCAGCCTTTCACATGTGTACATGTGCGTTGCAGTCGCACCCCGCCATGCACAGATATATAAAAGCACTGCCAAAGCACACTCTCTAGTCCTAGCAAACCTGATTCACGTCTTAGCCAAGTTGAGCTAGTTACCGCCAATCCAGATTTTCAACCAAATCAGTACCTCCACTGTGTCATTAAAATCAATCATTCACAGTTTCTTTAAGAAATCATCACAGTCCTCATGGCCAAGTACGCATTAGTTACCGGTGCAGGCACCGGCATTGGATATCAGTTGGCCATCCAGCTCCACAAGAAAGGCTACCAGGTGATTGGAATTTCGCCCGATTTTGACATGCACAACATGAAGCCCCTTGAGGAGCAAATTGGCCTCACGTCCATTTGTTGCGACATCACCAAAGTGGACCAGATCAAGGCGGCCTTAGAACAAGTGGACCGCCTCACTGGTGGCAAGCTCGACCTCCTTTACAATAATGCAGGAGTGTGTCCCGTGGGTGGCCCCGCAATGCTCACTGACGACGATCTCTTGCGGCTCCTTGTGGATGTTAATGTGCTTGGCCACATGTTTATGACCAAGTACTTTAGTCAGCTCGTGATCAATGCCAAAGGCACCATCGTTTTCACGGCATCCGTGGCAGCCCGTGTGCCACTTTCTTGGACTTCCGCATACTGCACCACCAAGGCGGCAATCGACCAGTACGCGCTCTCTGTGAAAGGTGAGATGGAAGCCTTTGACGTCAAGGTGTATAGTGTGATCACGGGAGGTGTCAACACAGCCATTGCTGACAATGTCAAAGAGCCAGATCTCAAACACTATTGGGCTGGTGAGAAGGTGTACCAAAGTTTGAGGGCTGCCGAAGGCATGAGCCGAACCTCGCTTTCTGAAAGCGCCGAAGCGTACGCCAAGGAGGTAGTAAACAAGGTGACAAAGCCACGGTACCAGGGCTTTAACCTTTACGCCGGTTTGGGGGCCCGGCTTTTGCACATTGCCCGGTGGTATCTTCCTGTGTGTTTGATGGAGTGGTGTGTGCAACGGTATTTTTTGCAGACAGCTGCATTGAAAGAGGTCCGGGCCGTACGGGAGGCGGAGATTCGGGAGAAGAAAACTGAGTAACCGCCAACCAAGTAGACAAAATAATATGACGAGTTTTGACTGAGATTGAAGTAAAGGACCACATCAAGTCACGATCTGACTGCAGCTAGTATTGCCCGTAGTAAATACATCACGAGTGCGGTGTCTCCGTCATGGATGCATTTGCAGGGAGTGAAGTCGAAGTCGTCAGGGTGTATGCAGGTGGATAGGAGGATGAATTCCTCCAGCTTGTAGGCAAAGTTCTGCCCACAATTTCAACTCACGGGCGAACACTGTACACCAAACCCGGAAAGGGGACGTTTTAGCTCAACACCATATCTGCGCTAGATCATCGTGTGCTGCTTTGGGCCGTCCTCACCATAGAAGATTTATCTCATATTTTTTTGCAACCAGTGGACCAATCTTGTCAAGAAGATTATCAGCATCTCGTCATACGTATCTTTAGAACTCACACGAACTTTAGGCACTCTAGGTCTGCGAATGGATCTTGGCTGTCTCTGCAAATTTGGCTGCAAATTTAATCGCGGGGCTAGCTCTCCTTTTATATGACGGGTACCGCCGCATTCTTTTGCGATAGCCTGATTGGGAATGGGTTGTAATCATTCTGAAACAGTTGGTGCAGCAAGTTGCATATGCAATGCACTGGCCCTCGTGCTTGACAACCAAGGGCAATATAAATAACGGCTTTTCCCCAAGTTTTGAAGTTTTTGAGAGCCAGTTTCTGTCTTTCTATTTAATTTCCTGTCCACTGATGAAAACCTTTGTGTGCTTACCAGCTGCTAACCTGATTTAAAGTTCATATGATCAACTTCATGAGGATTCTTAATGCAATGGTGCCGTTCTTATCGAGTCTTTTTGAGTCTATTTATCCACAATAGCTGTTAAAAACATCCAGAACACCTTTATACTTCCTCGATATCTAAAGATTAGACTTCCGTTCACTTTCAATCAGTTCAGTCCAAATTCTTGACCAGATTGCAGCTGTACTGACATTTTTATGGGTATCCTTTCTTCTGCAAATTGATACACGGCTTCTAATCATTAGGTTGTTTCAACGAGAAAAAGGCTGCGTTCTGCGGAGAAACTCACCAATTTTCGATTTTTGCCGATGATCTAGCCTTTCATTAATGGCTGCAACCACCAACCAAGAGGTTTCTCGATAAATCTACATTACCATTGCGTTCAAAAAGAGTTCAGACCAAGTCAGTACCGTCTTCATCCAGTTGCATTCCTATCCCTCAAACAATGTTCTAAATTGATGTTGATAATACGTCCCGGACTGCCACAAGCAATAGCAGGGAGTCCTTTTCTGGGTGCTCAACAGTATGACCTATGTATCAACTTGTTGATGAACAGTCTGGCTGGGTGACATGTTAGTCAATATACTACTTCCATGGCCAAAAGCGTGGTCAGGTGAAAGTATCAATATGACAGTGGGCAAAATCGCCGGTCTTGAATTAGCCACCTCCAACAGATCAGAGATTCAAGAGACATAACCTGCGTATCCAGCAGATTCAAAATCCCCAAGAAGTAGACATCCATACACCACGATCGGGATGTTCTCTTCAGGATGTAACAGCAGCACTCTGCGTTTCAAATCTGCATGAGCTTTGTTCCTAGTCTACAATCGTTCACAAGTTTGAAATACTGTGCTCCCTCAAGATTCTCCAAAAGACGGTCGAGTCGGCGTCATTACCCACGCATTGAGATAAATTCGCACCCTGTGCTTGTTCCGCGGAAAAAGGCCACTTATATTCGCTCGGAACATACCCCGGATAAGCGCTCACGGTATAAAGCCATGCTGCAGTCCCTTCTTACAATTTTAATTGGACCCTCTCCTATTTTTCCGACTTTGCTTTGAATGCGCAAAAGATGCCTTCCTAAGTATGCAGACATGGCTATACAGGCCTAATCTGTAGTACTTGAATATTTGCAGCACATCCAATCCTGCTCAGGTCTGAGTCTGGATTGTCTGCAAGAGCTACCAAGGTTGTCTTGAAATGATAACCCTGCTAAATTGGAATTAAAAAGAACCCCATCAAATCAAAACTGGTATATAATGGTCCCATCACCGGCCCGACAAGGAAGACTTCCCTGTCTAGCTGGATCTGTCGGCACCTGGGATACAAGTGTTTTCATTTGCATGAGTACATTGTCATGCAAGGCCCCAAGCTTATAAAAAGTGATGTCAGTTCCGGGAGCACATGGTCTTCGGGTACGCAGCAGCAGACTCAAATATTTGTCGTGTGGACATGGCAAGAATGAGCGTGTCCAAGATAAATCCACAGGGTACAGATGAACATGGTCTTTCGTGCATCTGGTGGCCCAGGTAGCACCTTAGCAGGGGCCGGACAGAGATACGATAGATCAAGGAAAAAGGCAGACGAAAGAAATAAGCAGAACCGAATCCATTGGAAGAGAAGCATCAAGCAACCACGGCAGTTGCTGGAATATTAGACATCTTTTCGTCTGGCCACCGTGTTAAGGTCGAGTTCTAAAGAACATAGACTACGTCTGCACATGGCAAAAGTCAACCTTTGTTCTCTCAATAATCCCCTGCCGACAAACTCATCAGCGATTATCCATTCTTTCTAATTGAGTGATGTCATATTACGGCGTGATTTTCCATGTGTTCTTTCCCGTCCTGCATATCCTAGACCTTGGATCATGCTGGTTTCCGAGTGTTCTATTTCTATTTGTGAGCTGTAATCAGAACTTCTCTAGGCTGCATCTTTCAGATACCACTCGGCGAAACAGAACCTACTTGGTGAAACAGAACCTGCCCGGAATCGATACTTCGGCTGGCAATACCACGCGCTCTTATCGCCAGACCCCGTGCACTCAAATGATGACTAATCAACATTCCATTCACCAGCCAATCACAAGCGATGCTTTGAACCCAATTGTTCCCAATCACCGCCACAGGCGGCCAGGGATTGTCCTCTCACCACTGCTCACGTGATATAGGGTGGCCCCACAAGTCATGAGTGCTGCACGCTCTGCACACAACCCAGACCCTTGAACACCCAAGAAAAATGGCAGTTGCGGAGGTTTAGTTGAACAATGGAGTCTGCGGGTCTAATTCCGAGATTTGACACCTCCCCAAGAAGGCACCTCCATGAGCTAACCCGCCAACATCGCCAGAGCACTGCAGCCGCCAGCCTGTGCAGTAAGCCACATCTCAACTGGGGTGTGGACGTTAGTCTTCTACGCCGTTGGCGGTTTATAGCTGTGGAGCAGCCCCACAAAAAAGCAGGACTGGGCCCACGGTGTATGCAGGACGCACGCCATTCCCCACAAAATGGTTCGGACTTTCGCGGCCACCTCCGGCACGCCTAAGGGCGAGGACGCCTCATTGTGAAGAATTCCCGATTAGGCAGCGCTGAGACAAAGGCTCAGTTGTTGGGCTTGCGCTCTTGAATTGCGCTTTTGTTTCTGCTGTTGAGGTATGCCCAGTGGCTCGAGTGTGGCGTCAGGACTGGTTTGGGTTAATGGACTTGGCGGCGTGTGCAGGCAAAAGCTACTTAGGGATGCCCAGCAGAGAAGTCAAAAATTTCGCAGACATGCAGCGGGAGATCCGGGCCAAGCTTTCCGCAGCCCCACCCAGGAGCCCTCGAAAATCAGCGCGCACTGGCTCGTTTGGCGCTCGTTGGGCGCTCGTTTGCGCTCGCCTGCGCTCGTTTGGTTAGCCCCCGGATCTCAGCGCGCTGGTGCGCACATTTCTTGGGCCAAATAGGCTCGTGGCGCTCCCGGAACTGGACCCACGCGCGCCGGCACACAGGCCCCGGATCTCAGGCGCCGTTCGCTTTTCTGGTCTCCGACCCCACTCCGAATTTGAGATGCCCTATGTCCGGTGCGTATGCGCCTTATAAATAGGCGTCGCTCCCCATTGTCGCTACGTCCGCACACTGAATTTCTTTCGCTGACTCAACGCTCAGACCAATACTGCTGAGGCTAAGATTCTGCTTTAATACTGCTGAGACCAAGATTCTGCTCTAATACTGGTGAGACCAAGATTTGATACTGCTCAGACCAAAATTCTGCTTTTCCCTCCACTTGCTTTGAACACCCCTGCTCTTGACGTCCCAAGCTCAACCCACTCCGATGTCTGACTTGGAAAACCAACAACCTCAACATCACACACTCGCCATGGGCGACAACGTCGACTCCAGCGACAAAGTCACGCGGATCACACATGACGACGAATACATCCAGTTCGGTAACGAAAAGTACTTGAAGCTGGAGCTTGCCACTGCGTTTGGAGGTACCCTTAACCCCGGTTTGGCACCTCCGCCCAAGAACGACTTGGCCAATCCGGCCCCCTTGGGATTATCGGCGTTCGCATTAACGACTTTTGTGTTGTCGTTGATCAATGCCGGCGCGCGGGGCGTGACGCTTCCCAACATTGTTGTGGGTTTGGCGTTCTTTTATGGTGGAGCAGCGCAGTTTGTGGCCGGCATGTTTGAGTTGGCTGTGGCAAACACTTTCGGTGGGCTTGCTTTGTCGTCGTACGGAGGCTTTTGGTGCTCGTGGGCCGCCATTCAAACCAAGCAGTTTGGAATCACCGCAGCGTACGAGGGCCATGAGCAGGAGTTGGCGTATGCCTTGGGCATATTCTTGGTGGGGTGGTTTATATTCACGTTTTTCATGTGCTTGATGACGTTGAAGTCCACGGTGGCGTTCTTCTTGTTGTTTTTCTTCTTGGACATCACGTTTCTTCTTTTGGCCATTGCCGAATTCAACGGCTCGGGCGCGGTGAAGAAAGCGGCGGGGATTTTTGGCATCATCACGGCTTTTATTGCATGGTACAATGCGTACGCCGGTCTCGCCAACTCGCAGAACACTTATGTGACGGTCAAGGCCATTCCATTACCCGACTTGCAGGCCAAAAGGGATTGATTACTAGGTATACTTATGCCGGCGGACGGTCCGCGCCAGGCAGCTAATCCATAATGCACGCAATGCAATGCTCCCAGGCAAGGTAGTAACGTAGTGGAGGTAGTCACAACGGGCCGTGGGTAGTGCGCTGCTCGCTTGTGCCGTATGCACGTGACGGCACGCACGTGACGGCACGCACGTGCGCGGGCTGTGGGGTGCATCGCGCCGTGCAAACGCCTCTTCGGTTGCACGCGTGTATGCCGGAAGGCAAAAATGCCTTAAGCAGAGAAAACTGGCGGCTGAGCATGCGCATCTGAACATTCATTGTCACGACCGGCCGGCATCGCAACGTCTCCATATTCCTCGCTGCCGCCTTCGTCTCGCTGCCGCTCCCTGCCTCTCCACGCTCCACCGTACCGAGGCCTCTACAGAGCTTTCGCCGGCCTCTAGTTCCATAGCAGAGCCGCTCAGCTCTTCCGCCGTCTCCGGCATTCTGCATCGGCCTTCTGGCTCTTCTACCCCGGCCTCCCCCCTCACCATGCTGGCCAAGCTGGACTCGTCGTCCGCCCCCTTCTCCGAGCTCCAGTCGTTCAAGCTGCCGTCTCCCCCCAAGGTGTCCTTCTTGGAGTCGTTCCAGCGCAAAACAGAAAAGGACTACCGAACCAAGGACCTCCGCATGTCGCACTTGGCGGTGATCGCCTTGAGCAGCGGGCTCGGCACCGGGCTCTTGGTCGGGTCCGCGTCCAAGCTCCGGTTGGGCGGCCCGCTCGCGCTCTTGATCGCGTACTTCTTCGTGGGCCTCATGTGCATCTGCACCATGAACGCCGTGGGCGAATTGACCGTGGCCTACGCCGACTTGGAGGGCGGCTTCAACGAGTGGTACCAGATCTTCTTGGACGACTCCATGGCGTTCGCGTTGGGCTGGAACTACTTCATCATGTGGACCACGGCCATCTCGCTCGAGCTCGTGACCGCGGCCTTGACCATCAAGTTCTGGAACACGTCCGTGGACTCGGACGTGTTCGTGGCGGTGTTCTTGGTGTTCATCCTCGCCGTCAACTTCTTCGGCGTCAAGGGCTACGCGGACGCGGAGTTCATCATGAACTCCATCAAGCTCCTCATGTTGACGGGCTTCGTGGTGATGGGCATCTGCGTGGACTTGGGCGCGTCGCGCCTGGGCTTCATCGGCGGCAAGTACTGGCACGAGCCGGGCTTCATCACCGGCTTCAAGGGCGTGGTGGTGTGCTTCTCCACCGCGTCGTTCTCCATGGGCGGCACCGAGTTCTTGGCGCTCCTGGTGTCGGACGTCAAGAACCCACGCCGGGCGCTCCCCGTGGCCATCCGCCTCGTGTTCGTGCGCATCATCTTCTTCTACTTTGGCTCGTTGACCGTGGTGGGCTTGCTCGTGCCCTACGACAATCCGCGCTTGATGGGGTCGGGCGCAGCGGCCACCAGCGCTTCGCCGTACGTGATCGCCGCCAGCATCCACGGCGTGCGGGCCGTGCCGCACATTGTCAACGCGGTGATCCTCAACTCGGTGGTGAGTGTGGCCACCGCGGCCATGTACTCGTCGCTGCGGCTTCTCCGGTCCTTGGCGCAGCAGGGCCACGCGCCCCGGTGGTTCGACTACACCGACAAGGCGGGGCGGCCGTTGCGTGCGTGGCTCGTCAGCGTGGCCGCCAGTTTCTTTGCGTTCATCGCCACCTACGCCCGCCAGGACGTGGTGTTCAACTGGTTGCTCTCCATTGTGGCGCTCTCGCTCGTGTACATCTGGTCGGGGCTCTGCGTGTGCCATCTCCGCTGGCGGGCAGCGCTCCGCCACAACGCGGTGCCGTTGGACACCTTGGGCTTTGTGTCGTACACCGGCGAGTGGGGGCTGTACTACTCGATCGTGGTCAACGTGCTCATCTTGGTGGGCCAGTTCTGGGTGGCGCTCTTTCCGGCCGACACGGCGGACGTGAACAACTTCTTTCAGAACTACACGGCCGTGCCGTTCACGCTCGTGTTGTACCTTGGCCACAAGACCTACACGGGCAAGTGGCGGCCGTTCTACATCAAGGTCGAGGACATTGACGTGTACCGCGGACGCACTGTCTACGACCTGGAGATCTTGGCGCTCGACCAGGAGGAGCGACGCCACAAGGTGCAGGCTGCGTCGTGGGTGTGCAAGCCGTTTGTGTGGTTTTTCTCCTAGTCAGGCAGTCTGCAGTCAGCAGTCAGCCAGTCAGCCTTTGTCGTCAAGTGCCAGGCTTGTCTCGTGGTAGGCTGGCTCTGGCTCAACCTACAGATCTCTCAAGCAGACTGCGCGAGCATTACACTGCGTTTGGATTGATAGACTGCCGATTGTATGACAGATGAGACTAGTGGTCTGACTGTCGCACCGGAAACTTACCGAACAATGCTCACTTGATTGTTTAACGAGCATCGGATGCATGTGGTGGTCTGTTCTAAGCTGCCGATCCTAAGCTGTGATCCAGCTGTGATCCAGCTGTGATCCAACTGTGATCGAACTGTGATCCAACTGTGATCCAACTGTGATCCAACTGTGACCCAGCTGTGATCCAACTGTGATCCAGCTGTGATCCAACTGTGATCCAACTGTGATCCAGCTGTGATCAACTGTGATCCAGCTGTGATCCCGAGCTGTCGTTTTTATGCATCACAACTGTCCGCTACGATCGATATTTGTGAACATGTACTGCTGTACATGAATCGCTCTACATGAACCTGCGGCGTGAATCTCTACATGAACCTGCGGCATGAACCGCTCTACCAGACATCGGGTCTTCACCAGCCTTGCTGTCTCGTTATAGTGCTCACTCACTCGCACCAACGCAGCACTTGGATTGCCGACACTATGCAAGTCTCCAGCCCTAGATGTAGGGCATGGATCTGAAAGGCATTAGAGCAGCCATCGGCTGCTTTGCAACTCCCAAAAACCTGTCACTCTTGCTCGTGTCGCGAGTGACTGGGTAGGCCAACTGACGGTGGATATTGCATGCAATACAGGAAACTTAGTCACTAGTTTGTGCTCTTTACTGTCTGCGTGAACTTGAAGTTACTCCAGCTGGATGAGTAGAGATGCTTCTTGTCACTCAATAATTGAAAACCATTCTTGGTACCTCATTGGGAATCACTGGTCGTAGGGATGAAGCATTGAAACTAGTAACAATCCTAGGCAGGTAAACTTTCACGTCCGTAACCCACCGCCATGCTACACCGATGAATGCAAGGTGGGATAAGGGATTCATTGAGCAACTCTTTGGGTGTGATGCTGGTCATTAACGGTTTCCGTGGATTTCGAGTTCATTCAGAATTACTATTGTAGGTTTAAACGAATTATTATACATCTAAACTCAACGGATCTTGTGGCCAAGAACTAGCGAACACTGTTGTGTGATGAGTAATTGAACACCGTTGCAGTTGATCTGGTCGGAGTGAGCTTCTTCTATCGGCTTCACCCTAATAAGAATTATTTTTCCCACTGCTATTAGCTAGTCGATTAGCTTATCAATAGAAGAAACCAATAGAAATACCTAGTCACGGTAAAGCTCAGTTGAACATTGTGAGGAAAAGTGCCATGAACAAAAGGTCAGTTGAACATTGTAAGGAAAAGTGCCATGAACAAAAGAACACTGTCGCAGAGATGACAGCCCCGGTAAAGCACTAAATTCGGTAGTCGGGTTGGAAGGCATTAAATCGGTGGTCGGTTGGAAGCATCTAACTGGTGAATTCCAGCTAATCTGGGACATCGATGCTGAACAAGTACAGTGATGGAGAATTTGAGTGGGATTATGGAAATCGTGGGGGGTCTTGCCTTTTACCGTACCACGGACAAGGAGTCTATTGATCAAGTATTTGAGTAAACCAAGGCGGAATGAAATAATTGAACATTCTGCAGCTAGTGGGTCCTCCTGTCTAGTGGGTCCTCCTGCCTAGTGGGTCCTCCTGCCTAGTGGGTCCTCCTGCCTAGTGGGTCCTCCTGCCTAGTGGGTCCTCCTGCCTAGTGGGTCCTCCTGCCTAGTGGGTCCTCCAGGCCTGTGGGAGAAAACACTATTAGCAGAAAGTTGGTGACCTCACATAAGGAAAGCCAGACACCTCGTGAAAGCCGTAGCGGCACAATCGATTGTCAAAGATTTAGGGCAAATAAATCACCATTAGTCTGGTCCTCCGAAGACTTCCAAGTTCCTCAGGACATAAAAGCTTTCAACTGTGACGTAAAGCAGTTAAACGGACGAATAGCCTTAGCCTTCTCAAAGTTAAAAAATGCAACATCTTACTTCATTGAACTTTCCACGAATGAGCTTAGTCTTTCGAAGCAGAACTGGTATTTCGTGAGCTAAAGTGGAGTTAATGCCTGTTCATGCCGTTCTTTGGGTAAGGATGAGGTAGCTATAGAAAACATCTTGAGTGAACGTCAGGTCTACCGGGTCGGAAATCACTATTGGTGGGACTCACAGAGGTATTGTACTGTATGTTGTAGACTACATTCTGATTGTGCTATTGTTTCTTGTGCTGTTTGGTCTGTTTTCTGTAGAGTATGTGTATGGTGTACTGTCTGTACATTCTCTGTGTTGTGCTGTACTACATTGTCTATTGTCCATTGTCCATTGTCTTATTGTTCAATGTCTATATTGTACTAATTGTACTGTAGTGTATACTGTATTCATTGGTGAGTAGCTTTTCCGTACACGTAGATTAGCAACGCCTTGATCACCAGCAAAGATCCTGCTGCTGGTTCATGGCGGATCTGCGTCTACTGGTGGTTGAAGTGGTGCAGTGCAGAGAGCATTGTACTTTACGATAGTCGCGAGTTCTACCACATTACTACAAATACCCATTTTAGTAAGAACTACACTACCAGAGTTCTAGTTGATAACTGCCCACTTGAGAATTTTATTTGGTGTTCCAAGGGTTTTGCTGGGAGTTTTCAGACATTGAATTGTGTAGTGTGGAGTTAGCACTATCCTGTAGAGTTAGCACTATCCTGTGGAGTTAGCACTATCCTGTAGAGTTAGCACTATCCTGTAGTGTGTAGTGGACTTGACTTCCATTAGGTGTATGTAGAATAAATCTGTACCTAATAGGGTTGAAATGGTGAATGCAACAGCATTGCAACATGGCCTCGCCAGCTCATACTGCTCCACCCAGCAACATCTTAATACACCACTCACTTCTAGGACACGAGCTCTTGGCTCCATTAGACGGTCAATAAGGCTAATGCGCCTTAAGCCAAACTCAGGCTCTAGCGTTGAGAGGTCTGCAGTGAGTCTAAGGGCAGAAAGGTCAAAGTCTTTAGGCCCACTAACGTAACATTCAATTTCGTGGTGGTGTCAACAGGAAGGCAGTGACAGGAAGCAGTGACAGGAAGCAGTGACAGGAAGCAGTGACAGGAAGCAGTGACAGGAAGGTTTGCTCCATTAGAATATGCTTCAATCCAAGAACTCGCCATCATTGGCTTTGGTACGCCATGGCAGTGCAGTAGTGGTGTAATTTTGCCTGGTCTTGTCTCGCTCAGCAGCACCTGAAAGTCACTAACTTACTGCATGTGCGTTAATTAAGCTGACTGCACTAAGTAATGACGATGTGTAGCTGCATGGTCGCCGAGGTCCATATTGCCCCAACTTTATTTCCAAGGCAATCCAGCCATTCGTTCACAGGGTAGGTGAGTAGATCCGCAAGTGCGTCAGAGGTCAAGAGGTCATAGCAGCAGCAGCTCACCTGACCTAGCACTTTAAGCCACAGATATGATCTCTTCCCTCGGCGAAATCACAGGCCGCCAGCCATTGTGACGGCTTAATCGGGTAAGCACCTAAACTCTCGCACCCTTTCGCACCCAAAATCATGCAAGCTGCATCTTGCAGAGAAAGTGCTTGCCTCGAGAAGTGTGTTTCAATAGGTCTTTCCCCTATGTATCCTCACTCATCAACAAAGTGGCTGCTCCTCAACAATCTTCTAAGAAATCCTCCACAGCTGTTCCCAAGGACAACTTCGGGACTCTCAAGACCAAGTACCGATGGTCTCCTGCCTGTTCCATTGCTTAACGGATCTGCTTCCTGGTGAATCAACCACCGAGAATCAACAAACACCCCAAAAAGGGAAAGAATTTTGCTATTCTGGACCGTCTCCTTTTTCGTAAGTACATACCTGAATAAACATACAAAGTATTGCAGAATTAGCAACTTCTTCTTGCTTTAAAACTGGAACGCTGGTAGGTTGACTCTAGTGACTTCGCGGCCGACTGGTATACGCGGCGAAAGTATGCACTAGACAGTCCAGTGCGCCTGAAACCTGTTTAACCTTTTTTCTGAATATAGTATTCAGTTTTAACAAGACTTTGGAATTGCTGTCTTCTTCGTTCACCACGGGCGTTTGAGCAGTCAGCTCCACAATTGACTTCACGGGATCTCGCATGAGTCAAATACAAAGAACTGCCTTTCCCAGGCAACCCAGACGACGGAGTGTAGCGCATATACTCAGGTAATTTCTTGTAAACGCCGACTTTTAACGATGACTGTAGCAAGGGCCGCTATTTGGAGTTCCTCTTCATGATTAATGACCTGGAACAATCATGGCACATCTCCCACACCAATGGTATATAAAAGCGTTTGTAGACCTCACATCAGTCAAAACATTCCAGTATTTTTAAAGTCGGATCCATGGTGACGATCCTAAGATAAAATAATCCAACAAGGAAGACCTCAGCATGGAGCTATTGATATGAGTTTAGAACTTACATCACACGGCTGGAAGCTGTACCACTTTTTAGCCATCAATCAGTACTCTCACAGTTTTTTGGTAACTTTCCTGTCGTGGGGTGAGCGCGTTTTATATAGAAATTGAGGGGAATGTTGCATACTGTGCGATTTGCAGCCATCGCATATCAACGGTCCAAAAAGGTCACCACCTTGGCACCCGCTGCAGTTTCAAAACCTTTCTGCAACCCACCAGATGCGAATCCCCCAGCCGAAAAGAAAACATTTCGCTCATAGCCCCTTCGTGTGCGGTTACACTTCCTCATTAGTATGAGCGTTGCAGCGCATTGCGTCGTGGTGTTTCATAAAATCACGCAAGCTGTGAAAGGTATAAAAGACCTTAATTCCTCCTTTTGAGAGGCGATTTTGTGACTATTATTTAGCGTTTCCCAAGGGTGAGTCTTTTTGGCATAGGTGTGCCATTCTTTACAAAAACAGTGAATGGCCAGACACCACAAGAAGCCGATAATCTTTGTTACATGAAACTGCTAGGAATGCTGGTTGAGAAGTCCCACAATTCCTCTATCGGATGAAAAAACTCCGGAGCCTGGTCCCATGGCACGAATCGACAGAATCTATCCAATGTACTTTTTGCTCAGCGACTGGCGGTACGGCAGACATGGGAGCTGTGATACTTAAGCACTCAGAAATTATTTTCAAGAGTTCCGGAAATTCACTGGTACGCCCAGAAAGCGGCTAGTTGAAGGGCCAAGCCTGCATATACACCGCAACCAGTATGCGGTGCTTATCGCACGTGAGATGCCCTGCAACGGTCGTCACATCATGGGAACAGAGGAGCCGGAGTATCAGCTTGTGGACCAAGATGAGCTTGAGAGCTCGATTTCCCGCAAGGCGAACAAGGTGATCCTCGCGAAAGAGTTGGAATTGGACGAGAAGCGTCTTCAGAAAACGCTGGAGGCCTTGGCCAAAGCCAACCACAAAATCAAGACTCTCGAGAGCCGTTTGAACAGTTCACGGACAAAGCTCTCCCAGAGAAAAGAACTCCGTGATGAGATACAGTGGTTTCGTGATAACGAGCAGGCGCCTCTAGTGCACGATATGCAAGATATTCAGCAAAGGATGAAAGATAACAGACAGCAACTCAAAGGTAGCGGTGTAACGCAGGCCATGGAGGGCGAAACTGAAAAAGATTTTTTGATCCGGACAGGAAAAATTACCGCCTTTGGCTCTGCAAGCGGATTTACGTCTGAAACAGGCACGCAATCCAGAGTCAACCTCCGAGCACCGGGCTTTCACGACACACCAGAGGGAAAAGAAGACGAGATACCAGATTTGCAGAATGAAAAAAACGACAATTCAGATCCTGTGCAGACAGTTCATGAGAAGTCTGACTTGGCTTCCGAATCAGGTGATGATGATATTAAAGAAGCATCTAGCAAGGATGAGGCATACGAGCAGGCGAGTGACTCAGAGAAAGAAACTGCAGATGAATTTTCTGGTTCGGAAATAGAAGGCCCCATAGAAAGTGAGGATTCGAGCCCTATCAAAAATGCAGTCTCTACAGACCGCAATGTTGACGATGGCGATGAAACTTTCTACCAGCAAAGATTAAAAGCGTGGGTTGACGAGAGGCTGAAGCTCCGAGGTCCCTCCGAAGCCACTGAAAAAGAAGAATGGTTTATGCCGCACCCCAGTATACCTGATGCAGTGCTCAATGACAAATTCAAGCTACCCGGTGACATCTTTCCGTCCCTCTTCGACTATCAAAAAACATGTGTCCAGTGGCTCTGGGAATTATATACACAGAAAACTGGAGGAATTATTGGAGACGAGATGGGGTTGGGAAAAACCATTCAAGTCATAGCGTTTCTCGCAGGTCTACATTATTCAAATCTTTTGGACAAGCCGATTTTGTTGGTGGTGCCCGCCACGGTCCTCAACCAGTGGGTCAATGAATTCCATCGGTGGTGGCCGCCGCTCAGATGTGTGATTCTTCACAGCATCGGATCAGGAATGACTAAAAAAGGTAAGCGAACAAGAGATGCCTATGAATTTCTGGATGATGAGGAGCAGCCGAAAGCAAGCGCAAGTCAGACTCTGGCCAAGGAAATTGTGGACCGAGTGTTCGAAAAGGGGCACGTGCTTGTGACCACGTATATGGGACTACGCAACTATTCCAGCCTCCTTCTCCCCAAGAAGTGGGGCTATGTGGTTTTGGACGAGGGCCACAAGCTCCGCAACCCCAATCTGGAGATTTCGCTCACGTGCAAGAGGGTCAGGTGCCACAACCGCATAATATTATCGGGGACACCGATCCAAAACAACTTGATTGAGCTATGGTCTCTCTTCGACTTTGTGTTTCCCGGCAGGTTGGGTACGCTCCCGATCTTCGAGCAGCAGTTCTCGATACCTATAAACATGGGCGGATACTCGAATGCGTCCAATGTTCAGGTGCAAACAGGGTATAAGTGTGCCGTGATACTCAAGGACTTGATAGCACCGTACCTTCTTCGGAGACTCAAGGTGGACGTTGCGCAGGACTTGCCCAAGAAACACGAGATGGTGTTGTTTGTCAAGCTCACCCAATACCAGCAGGACATGTACGAGCAATTTTTGGGTAGTGAAGACGTAAGCTCGATTCTCAACGGGAAACGGAACCTTTTGATGGGAGTCGACATGCTACGCAAAATATGCAACCACCCCGATTTAGTGGACCGGGAAATGCTTCAGAGAAAAAGCAATTATGACTACGGAAGCCCTTCCAGATCAGGAAAACTACAGGTGGTGAAGAATCTTTTGCAACTATGGCAACTGGAGGAGCACCGGACGCTTCTTTTCTGTCAAACAAAACAAATGCTTGACATTTTGGAGAAGTTTGTTGGCAATCTCAAGACTCTCGACCAAAGAGACTTTAACTACTTGCGTATGGACGGGTCTACACCCATTGTGCAACGGCAACAGTTGGTGGATACGTTCAACCACAACACGAACTACGACGTCTTCTTGCTTACCACCAAGGTGGGCGGTTTGGGCGTCAATCTCACCGGAGCAGACCGAGTGATCATTTTTGATCCGGACTGGAACCCGTCCACGGATATCCAGGCGCGAGAACGGGCTTGGAGATTGGGTCAGAAGAAGGATATAACAATTTACCGGCTCATGAGCGCAGGAACTATCGAGGAGAAGATCTACCACCGGCAGATCTTCAAGACATTTCTCACGAACAAGATCTTGAAAGATCCCAAACAAAAACGGTTTTTCAAAATGAATGATCTTCACGACTTGTTTACGTTGGGCGACCCCGAGGAAAAAGGAACTGAGACTGGAGACTTGTTTCTGGGCAACGAACAGGTGTTTGGAGGAGAAAAAGAACGCAAATCCAGGAAGTTGGAGAAGGCTAATGATGATGATTTCAAGCAGGTGGCCAGTATCATGGGGGTCTCGAAAATGGACAAGTTTCAGGGAGGCGAAAGCGAAGAAGAGAATGAGGAAAACGACCAGGATATCATGGGAAAACTCTTCTCTAAATCCAAGGTGCTTCACAGCACATTCCAGCACGACGACGCTTTAAATTCTAGCAATGAACTTTCGCTAGTGGAGAGAGAAGCGAACCGTGTGGCCAAAGAGGCAGCAGAGGCGTTAAAAAAGTCTCGGGTCAGTACCCGAAAAAACGTCATTGGGACTCCCACATGGACGGGGAAGTTTGGGACTGCTGGGCGCTTTGGACCAAAGAAGGCCAAGGCAGGCACCGAGCTTTCTTCGGCGTCAATTTTGAAGGAGCTAAGGCAGACGAAAGCAGTGCCCGAGCCCGACTCTGACAAAAAGCAGCTCATGGAGCACTTGGTGGCGTTTCTACGGAGGCAGCCGGACCATTTTAGCAAGTCTAAGCTTATTTTACTGTCTCTACCGAAAAGCGTGGACGTGAACAATGAAGCAGAGATGGTGATGGTGCGGTCACTCCTCCGGCAGGTTGCGGACTGGAACCGACACGAAAAAGGATGGAAACTCAAGAGCTCTTTTGAGGAATAGTCTGCGAGCCTACTCAACTACAGACTCCTTTCCACAAAGCCTATATTTCAGGGGCCTGTCGACACATGATGTCATCCATAATGATGTGTGTGCATCCGGTGGAGATGGCTCCCTGCACATGGCGTGAGCGCGTGGCTATCGGCATTGCCGCTTAGAATCACAACGCCATGATTCGATGGACAGCGGTCTCCTGCATCAAGGGCGCCGGAACGACGGCATTCAGGCGGACTTTACTCAATGGTCACATCAGACGCGACTGGGCAAGAGCCGGCTCAGCCTCCGCGAGGACGGCCTTCACCGAAAAGTGCCCTTTGCCAAAATACGACACTGGCTGCACATACTGCCAAGTGGAGTTCCCAGCAGATAAGCCGCTCAACACCGACCACAACTTAAACGGGACGGCCGCCATACCCTGGAAACACGTGTTGGTGCTTCTGCACGGAGTTGATGATTTTGACGAGATGCCTTCAAAAATCAACTTGATGCCAGGCTCTTTGGCGCAGGACTTCGAGCTTGTCAAGCGGAAAATGCTCAGCTCAATGCATCCAGTGACCATGTCCAATGCGCTGATCTGCGGACACCCGGTGACGGGGGAGAAGCATCGGGTACGGATCTACCCAGACAACATCGAGGTGGAGTTTGAACCGAGCCAGCTCGAGCAGTTTGTACAGGCGTACTTGGTGCCTGTGGAGGAGATAGAGGTTTACAATCCTTTCAAGAAGGCGAGGACGGAGAAAATGGAAGACAAGGGGTCAGCACGAGGAAAAGCCAAAAGCGAGCAAGAGAAGGACAAACTCAAAAAGCTCTTCACGGAGCGCAAGATCCAAAAAGATTTGGTGCTCATTTGTGCCCACACCAAACGTGACATCCGGTGTGGGCTCCTTGCCCCTCCGCTTGAGGCCGAGTTTCTCCGAGTTTTGGAGAGAGAAAAGCTTCTGGAGGAGGTGGAGGTGGGCCGCATCTCTCATATCGGTGGCCACGTTTACGCAGGCAACGTGATCTACTTCCCCCAGAACCCTAAAAAACTGGTGGTGTGGTACGGGCGGGTGTTGCCTCCCAATGTTCAGGGTATCGTGAGCGAAACAATCAAAAACGACACCATCATCAAGGAGCTCTATCGCGGAAAGGTGGACGTGGAGGGGCAAAACATGCCATAGGCAGCGGGCCGATCATGTGGCTGCGGATGGCCGTCATACCATGGCGAGATATCCATGGAGTACGCCATGTACCATCTGGGGATCTGACACAAGCATGCATGGCTAACATAGGCGCACGCACGCGTATGCAAGCGCCTGGGCGGACGATGCCCTCCTCCCACAGCAACAGTGCAGCGGGTCACGTGACGACGTCACAGTTATGCGACCGAACACGCTGGCAGCGCGTGGTCCAGATGCAAGCTCAAAATCTGAGACCTTGCTTTTCGTGCGCAGTGCATGCTGTGCTTTAAGACGCTGCGGTGCCTGATAAACATCAAGCTGTCTTTGCATGCAATAGGCGCCTGGAGAAAGAGATTGCTTGCTTTGGGCTTCTGGGCTGGAATGTGCCTGTGGCTGCCAGCTGGCGCTCAGTGGCGTTTGGGCGCCACACTACCCCGGTACTCAAGGCTAGCCGGAAAATTCGACGCCAAAGGCACTGGGCACCGTGCGGCACGGACTGCACACAGGCGCAGACCGCCACAAACCAACAATCTCCAACAGCATGAGGGCACAGCGTCGCAACCACGGGATGGCCGGCAAGCTCCGTCGCCTCAGGCCCCCACAGGGCATCTCTCTGGCGCCTGGAAACTTTTGGAGCGTGGAGCAGAAGTCGTTGTACATGACAAGCGGCGAAAGATGTTCGCGCCGCCAAGATAAGCGAATCACGCATTAGGTAATTTCAACTCAAAAAACAGCGAGAAAGAGTTTCGAACCGGTATGTCGGATAGCACTAGCGAATGCACCGCCTGAAAAGCGCCCATGTAGGCTCAGGAATAGCAGGCACTTGCGGCGCCAAAGCAAAAGAAAGACTCTTCGTCAAAGCGCCAGCGATGCCGTCTGTAAAGGAATGTCGGCCATGTGGATTGAGCGCCAGTGCATTGCACCACATACCCGCACGGGAGCGCGTTCAAAAAAAACAGCACGTCACTGCACAGCGGAAGGAGCGCCAGAAGGCAGGCACATGCAGAAACTGTGCCACCGTAGCCCCCGCAGCGGGGCGGACGTGGCTATGGCCGGTGCATTCACGCATGCGTGAGACGCTGGTGCAAACCGCAAGCTGGGCGGCCGCCGCTTCCCCCGTGCCCTAGGGAAATGCTTTCTAGTCCGTAGTCACGGAAGCCGCAGCCGGCCGGCACACAGCCGCCACGCCAGCCAATTAAGAGGCATTTTCCGCTGCACCGCGCGCAGAGCGTGCACGCATCACGTCCTGTTTCCTGCGAAACGATCATGCGCATACTATGTGCCCCAACAAACATGCGCAACAATACGTGCGGGTTGTAAATTCACTTTGTACCCTTTCTTCTTTTCACCACCACTCAGTTTTCCCGGTTCCTGTGCCCCTGACATCTTCCTCGTCTCGGCCTGACACCTGCTGAAACCCCCTAGAGCAGCCTCCCTTCCTTCCTGGCTACGTCCCCCCCCCCTGGCGGCTAAGATACCCACAGCGTCCCAAGCAACAGCGCCACGTCCACATCCAGTCCGTCCGTTTCTAGCAATAGCGCATCCCGTCCTTGTTGCTCCCGATCCCTGAGTGTTGAGTCTTTGGTGTTCGCCCCGTTGCCCCTTGTCGTTGGCTGTAATTCGCAGAAGCGCCTTTGAACAACAAACACAAGTCTGTGTTGACAATTTTCGTGGTTGATCCAGTTCCGCCCATCAGCCGCCGCCTCAAAGTTGACAAGTCGTTTGTCTCTAGAGACCATCAGTGAGCCATCCGTGCACCACCGCTAGTGCCATGTCCACGCAGCAGTACTCGCAGTACCCAAACTCCTACTACGGTCTGGAGCACTACCCCTACCACCAGTACATGAACGGTGGCGGGCAGCCCCAGCTGGGCACTCTGCAGACGCAGGGCCTGGCGCAGGGCCAGACGCAGGGCCAGCAGCAGCAGCAGCAGTTGCAGGGCCTGAATTCGCAATACGGCCAGCAGCCATACGGCCAGTACTACATGTTGAACAACCAGCCAGGCCAGCAGCCCCTCCAGGGCCAGCAGTCGGCGCAGTACGCGCAGTACCAGCAGCAAGCGACGCAGCAGTCGGACTACGGCGCCCACTACCCTGGGTACGGCGCCTCCGCCGCCTCGGCCCCCTATGGCCAGTACGCCGTGTACCAGCAGGGCTCGCAGGCACCGCAAGTGGCGCTGGGCGCGTCTGCCTCCAGTGGTACGGTGCCTAGTGCTCAGCTCTACAGCAGTGCGCCGGCCCAGCAGTCCACGCAGCAAGCAGCGGCTCCCAGCTCGTCGTCGGGCACGGCCGCCACGTCCCAAAGTGGCGTGATCGGGTCGTCGGCCTCGTCCGCCGCGCAATCGGCCACCAACCCCGGCACCAGTGCCTCGTACGGGCTGGTGGAGGGCTTGGGCAGTGGCTCCGGGTCCACGGTGGGCCAGTACCAGCCGCCCGGAATCAGGCCCCGTGTCACCACCACCATGTGGGAGGACGAGAAGACCTTGTGCTACCAGGTGGACGCCAACAACGTCAGCGTGGTGCGTCGTGCAGACAACAACATGATCAACGGCACCAAGCTCTTGAACGTGGCGCAGATGACGCGTGGCCGTCGTGACGGCATCTTGAAGCTGGAGAAGATCCGCCACGTGGTCAAGATCGGCTCCATGCACTTGAAAGGCGTGTGGATCCCCTTCGAGCGGGCGCTTGCCATGGCGCAGCGCGAGGGCATCGTGGACTTGTTGTACCCCTTGTTCGTGAGGGACATCAAGCGCGTCATCCAAAGCGGCGTGACGCCTCTCTCGCAGACCTCCGGACCTGTGGCCGCAAGCAGCGGCGCCCCAGCGGCCGCCAGCAAGCAGCCCGCCGGATCTGGAAGCACCTACCCCGGCGGCTCGGGCGTGGCTGGCGGCAACTACTACCTGCAGTACGCGTCGCTGTACCCCCAGAACGCTTCGGCCTCTGCCAACGGCGCCGGCGACGCCTCCTCGGGAGCGGCTGCGCAGGGCCAGCAGCAGGCCGCCTCCCAGAGCCAGCTCTACGGCTACCTGCAGCCCTCCTACTACAACCAGTACTACGCGTACAACCAGGGCGGGTCCAACGCCGGTTCCGGCGGCTCCAGCAACAACTACTCGGCCTATGGCCAAGCTCCACCTTACTCGGGCTACTCGGGCTACCTGCAGGCACCGCAGAGCCAAACCCCTCAGCAGAAGCCATACGAGGGGGGCCAGCAAGCGCAGCCCATCCAGGGCCTTCCTCAGCAGGGCTCTCCTGCGCACAAGGAGAAGCAAGAGCCAGAGAAAAAGTAATGGCGTTTATAGTGTAGTATAGATTTGACTGTATAAGCCAGAGGCGGCTTCCCCATGTAAGGATGTGCATGAGCGCACGCTGCATTCTACGATAAGTTCTGCACTGCGGCGCGCTGCACCGTGGCGTCTGTATGCAGAGCCACTAAAGGGAGCTTCAGCGGCGGCATACTTTTCTGGCAAAGTCAAAGTCAGCTGTTCCATCAACTGCAATGGGCCCACAACGGCGGGGGGGCTTTGGCTGCAATTTGCAGGTCCATGCATCGTGCTGCGCGTCGTGTAAGCGTGGGCTAATGCGCAGCAAGGCACCTGGAAAAAGAAACCACGGCCACCACCAACTCTGCACCACGCACAGAGTGCATTGAAAGCCACGACTTCTCCTGTCTACAGGCGGCGCTTGACAGGAATGTACGAAGGCGCTAGGCTTACAGGTACCAGGGTCTGCTATGGGCACTGGTGGTACTTACCCTAGGTACTTCCAGTTGGTGGTGCTCACTGGTGGTGCTTACCAGTGGTGGTACCAGTGGTGGTACCAGTGGTGGTACCAGTGGTGGTACCAGTGGTGATACCAGTGGTGGTACCAGTGGTGATACCAGTGGTGGTACCAGTGGTAGTGGTGGGGTAGGTGGGGCAGGAGGGGTTGTGTTGCTTAGTAAAGGTGGTTAGGCGGATGCAGGGGAGAAGAGGTACTACGGACATTTCGGGGCCACTTCCACTTGAGGGGTAGTTATGATGCCCCGCACATCCACGGAAATAGGACTTAAGCCGTGACAATGAGAATTAGAGATGAAGGCGGCACTAGTGGCGGCGGCACAAGTGCAGGGCTGGGCGTGCCGGTGGACAGACAATGGTTGACCATGTAGCCATTGAGGTTGCCAGACCATTGAAACGTGGCTGTCGCTGTCGCTGTTCTCAATTGTAGACTGGCCTCATGCAGCATCGGCTGACAATCAGACTCACAACAGCCCGCCCCCTCTCGGCTAGTATTCCCTGCGGTTCGGCAGAAAGCTGCCCCCCTAAAAAATCTCAACGGTAGAAGCCTCAAGTATCATCCGCGGTCCAGAAACAGTTCCAGGCAGAAGCAGTTCCAGGCAAAATATGACGGCGTGTCTGGCCTGTCAATCCAAGCTTGGATCCAAGTGCCTTGAGATCTTGGAATGTATCAAGGTGTGAAGTGTCCACGGAGCAGTTCGATCGCCCGTACACCGCATCACAGGCCAGCAGTATAGTCACAACGGGCGGACTAGCGGCAATTTGAGCATGACAGCCCGGCCAAGCAAGACCGCTTCAACCAAGCCCGCTTCAGACGACAATCGCAGTCTATGAACGTAATGATTCGTGGTCTCCATAATCAGAGACCTGGTACCCAGCTCACTCGTCCATCCCTAGACCCAGCTCACTCGTCCATCCCTAGACCCAGCTCACTCGTCCTTGGAGCGCGGCGCAGACTCAGTCAAAGCGTCGTACGCAGTCTGAACTCCCTGCAACTGCTTCTTCATGGCCGCAATGTCCACCTCGCGCTTCTTGATTTGCAGCTTCAACTCCGCCACCTCCTGCGACTCCGCCACCTCCAGCGACTCCGTTTCCGCCACTTGCTTCCGGTAGAGTTCTTCCTTTACCACCAACTTCTCGAGAATCGACAACACCGTGTGCAACGACATGCCAAAATAGAGCACGGCGCCACTGATGTACAAGTTGCGCTGAGCGTAGAATTTAGAGGCTAGTTGCTCCGACAGCAAGGCGCCGGGAAATTGCCCGGGCACCTGCGTGTTCTCCCGGGGATACGAGTAGCGCTGGAGCTTTTGCACACAATCCAAGAACTGGAGCACCATCATGACCAGCGTGAAGATAAGGCCCACGGAGTAGTTATTCTGGCGCCTGACAGCACGCCAGCCATCCACAATGCGGGCACGCACCACGTGGGGCAAGGGCACGAGGAGTACGGCGAGAAGGGCCATTTGCACGGAGAGCAACCCGAAGATAAGGGTCATCTGAAGACTCATGGTGAAGTAGTTGGTGAGGTGACGGCGCGCTCGACTATGATACGGGGTGCGGTATCTTGGTGCACGGGTGCGACAGGATGTACGGGTGTGGAGTGGTGCACGGGTCGGTCTACTTCCTCCAAGGCGACTCAATGGTCTTGTCATTTTTGACGCAAACGGGTGGTCAGACGGATCAGACTTTCCCTTGCTTCTATGTGGATCTCGGATCTTTGGATCTCTACGGCCCTCTGCCTCCTACAATCACAAGCCCGTGACCTTCCGCGCGTAGATGTAGGAGCTCACGGAAAACATCGTGATGGCCACCAAAATGCCATAGAACCACGTCAAGCCCTCGTGGTCCTGGCCCGGCACTATGCAGTTCATACCCCACAACCCCGTGACCACGTTGATGGGGAGCACGATGGTTCCGAGGATCGTCACCTTGCCCAAGATGTCGTTGGTGTCGTTGTTCACCTTCGTCATGTCAATGTTCAACTGGGCCAAGTAGTTGGAGTGACTCCGGGCTAAGAGCTTCTCGTAGTGGTTCAACGACTGCACCATGGTCACAATGTGGTCCTGAATGTCGCCCAAGTACATGAGAATCTCCATTCGCGACGCCAGCCGGTTGGTGCGGATCTTGTATTGATCCTTTGGCAACGTGATGGACTCGTTCTCGTTGAACCGTTTGCTGAAGCCTTTGATGACATCGGCCTTAGACCCGAGCAACCGCATCACCGACATCACTCGTTTTCGGCACTCGCCAATGCGCCTCAACATATCGCCCTTTCGTTTCCATGCCACAATCTTTGACAGGGTGGACTTGGTGCTTGAAGTCTTGGTGCTCTTGGTGTGGGCACTTCCGAGCGACATGAAATCGCCGCTCGAGCCCCGCTTGTTTCTGTTGCGGAGAAGTTGCAGCCCCGCTGGGATCTCCACTACCGACTTGGACCTCTGGCGCCGATAGAACACGTCGTTTTGTACAGGGAAGGCCGAACCAACCACACTTTGTCCCTCGTCCTCCTCGTCGTCCAGGTCCGAGTCTGACGAGTCTCCTGAATGCATGCGCATGATCTCGTCCTCGATAAGGTACACCTCCAGCTCAATACTGTCGATCATCGGCGCAAATGAGTCGGTGATGTCGTCAATCAACGCATAGCATATCCAGTCAGTGGAAACGGTCAAATGATCCTTGAGCATGCGGGCCCGCCTCCGCACGTTGACAGGATGAGGCGTGGCATTGAAGTGGAAGGTCAACACGCCATGTTTGAAGATGATCATGTACATGTTCAAGGGCGACAACTCACCGCTGCGGATCTTCTTGTTTCGGGAGACGTTGGAGCTCGAGCTCAGAACCTTTGAAGCGCTTCTGTTGCTGACGTTGGCGGACTTCTTCAGAAACACCTGCTTCATGGTTTTCCAGAGGCCATTGTGCCGGATGTCTGTGAAATCGTACTCTTCGTCGCTGCCATATTCCTGCATCTTGCTCATCTTCTTTTCATTCTCCATGGCGCGTTGCTTGCGCCGTTCATATACAATGTCGAACGACGTGAAGCAGATGAAGTAGTACTGGCGGAACAACTCCACCTTTTCACGGGTCTCGCCCAAGAAAATGTCCTCGGTGGTGAGCGGATGGAGCCCGAATGTCTTGGAAAGCACCTTCATTTCCTCTTCGGTGGGGTCGAGCACGTCTAGCCAGAAAGGGGCGTCGTGGGCGTCTTCCGCAGGCACATGCACAGAGCCGTCCAATGGCTTGTCGGCCAATCTAGAGAGCTCGCCGAGCTTGATCTCCTTGTCGCTATCCAATTGGAGATTGGAGCTCCCTGTGGGCGCCTCGCTGGTGTGGATGGATATGTCTTCTGCGGAGTCACGCGGCGAGAACAAGTGGGCGAGTTTCTCGTGGATCTGCTCCTCCTTCATGTTCCGAGGCTCGTTGTCGGAGATGAGCCCCGAGAGCGTGGGCGAGTGGATGGTGCCGTCGATGTTCTCGCGGAAGTACGTGAACCTGTACACCGCGTCGGTCTTCTTGTTGTTCAGGTTGTTCAAGATGGTGGCCATTTGCTGCTCGTTTTTCTCCCACGGCTGAATGGGCTTGGGCCGGACCCGGAGCGACAGCCCGGCCAGCCGCACGGACGTGGTCTCATCAACATGCACGGAGTTGAGAAGCGGCGTCTCCTCCGTATGCGGCAGGAGGTCCTCGAACTGCGACACCGGCATCATTCCCAACGTCCCCCGCTGCTTGTTGTCGGTCGTGGACACGCGGCGGGCCACGGGCTCATGGAAGTTCACTCCACCCGGGACGTCCTGCATGTCGTCCTTGAGGTCGTCAAACTCCTCCAAGATGTAGTCCTGAAGAACCGACAACTCCGGCCACTCATGACGGTTCTGCTCACGCGAGCCCTCGTAGTAGTCGGGGAAGCACACGTCGTCCAACGACGTCAGGTCGCTGGAGTGGTGCAGGGATGGGTTCAGCTGGCCAAACTCCATGGAATGGGTGTCGCCACTGTGCACGCTGAAGTCGAGGTTGTCGTGATCAAATGCACTGTGGCGCCGGACGTCCTGGTCGTGTGGGTAGTTGTCCATATTGAGGGCTATGGGCGTGTAGCGGGCGGCAGAGTCGTTCTGCTCCAAAAGAGTCTGGAGGTTGCGGTCGGTGAGAGGAAGCCTGGACTCGGGCACCTGGAGCGCCGCGTCATGCAGAGAGCGGCGGTCCGGCTTGTCGCTGGGGCGGGCCGTCTTCCTGGAGCGGCTGCGCTTTTGCTTGCTCTTTTTGCCCATGGTTGGATAGCAAGCTGTAGGCCTCGCGCCAGTTGAGGTCCGGGTCACGTGATCCCCAGGCCCGCACCTCCGACGGTCAAGCTAACCAACAGCACTTCTGTTTGCCGATCTGACGAATAGTGGTACTGGGCAAATATGAGTCACCGCCAACACAGAAAAACAGTCGCAAAAGTAGCAAAGTAGCAAAAGTAGCAGGTCGTTTTATCAGGAAAACCAAAGCATCAAAGTAAGCGGCCCTATGGCTGCAGCGTATGACATGCAAGATGCCATGCACTTTAGTCAGAGCTGTACCTTGGTAAGCTCCATCGCCGCAATGATAAAGACGCCCTTGAAGCACCTAAGAGCTGACTCCGTTGTTAAACCCACCAATAGACATTGAAGCATTCGGTGTGAGATACTCCATAAAATGCATCAAGATATCACGGCAACCTAGCCTCCATACTCACATAGCTGCACAAGAAATGAAAGTTCACAGGCTACCGAATGCATCGCTGGTCAAAGTCTGGCCCAGGCTGGCCCCAGAAATTCCGGTCAGACTGCTGATTGGTCTCTCCATCTTCAGACGTTTAGATCAGGTCATGAGTTTCATAGATCGCTGACTTGTAGCTACCATAGCGGCGGAGACACAGAATGCAGATGTGGAGATAACGGGTAGTCATCACTGCATCACTAGTTTCTTCGCAGGTAAAGGCATGGGCGAAGAGTATAAGGTGGGGATCGGATTGCTAGTCTGAGAGCCAGGACTGCTGACTGCTGGATAGTAGGCTGTAGCGGGCTAGGCTGGCACGGGGCATGGACTCCAAGACATTGATGATGTCGTGGTCAAGAAGTGATGGATGTTATTAACTGGGTCAACACGATAACAAATGGTAACACGATAACAAATGGTAACACGATATCAAATGGTAACACGATAACAAATGGTAACACGATAACAAATGGTAACACGATAACAAATGGTAACACGATATCAAATGATAACACGATAACAAATGGTAACACGATATCAAATGGTAACACGATATCAAATGGGGCCAAATGAGACTGTATGATGGATCAATGGTATCAAATCACATGATACAATGACATAATATTATCACATGATATAATGACATGATATAATGACATGATATAATGACATGATGTCACCCAATCCACCATCCGTTCCATCTCAATACATCTCATCAATGTCACAGCAGCGCTTTCCTGCCTCCTGCCAATTCTAGGATTAAACACGTGCTTCTGAATCCAACCTGGCCCCGAAGTACCAGTTCCAAATCAGCCTGCCATATACGTCCCAAAGCGACGCAAACTGACGTCTGACGGGGTCTCTGGCTGAAGTCTTCTTTCAGCACCTCCAGTTGTCCAAATCAGTCGGTGGTTCAAGTAAGTCCCATTAGAGTTTATGCGACTCTAAGGGCACAGCTCAGCAGGAGACGTAAGCACTCTAGTCAATTCAACACAGTATTCGCTCAATCCAATAACCTTTCAATTCATGATCCGCCTAAGCACCCTTTTCCCACAAACAATCACATTTTGATCAATTCAAATCAATTCAGATCAATTCAGATTAATTCAGATCATTTCAGATCAATTCAGATCATTTCAGATCAATTCAGATCAATTCAGATCAATTCAGATCAATTCAGATCATTTCAGATCATTTCAGATCATTTCAGATCATTTCAGATCATTTCAGATCAATTCAGATCATTTCAGATCATTTCAGATCAATTCAGATCAATTCCAGGTTTTATCCAATTCTGAGGCCCTTCTGCAACTTTCATAAATCCAATTCGCCGCCTCCCCAAGTACAACTCCCCAGTAACTCTTCACTCCCCTGATCAATTACTGCTGTCTTCGGGTTTTGCCACATCTGCAACAGTTTTCTGGCCCTTCTCCTCCCCATCTGCCGCTACACGAGGCTTTTTCCCGCCCAACTCGTCCAATGCCGCCGTCACCTCGTCGCGGCACTCCACCAACGCCCGCCAAGCATCCGCCGAAAGGGCAATGCCTTTTTTGCCGGGCCGCTTCTCGCCCGTGGCTTTGTCCGTGTAAAATTCCCTGATGTCCACCAAATTCATGCCGTTGAACTGCGTCACCAGCACCTGCTTCTTCTTGTCCAAGTCCTTGGCGAACTGGGCTTCGCTTGTTCTTTTCGACATGTTTGAGGCGCCTAAACCTTGCCCGCTTGCTTGATGTTCCTCGCGCCTGTATATAGTGCGGCACGTGACCTCGCCGTTCAACGGGGACTTCACGTAAAACCACCCGTTCATCGACCCGTTGATGGCGTCTCTGTTGATGGCGACGTGCAAGGGTCTTGGCGAGTCGGTCGTCTACACGGTTGACGTTGAGTCCGAACCCAGACCCATCACATGTCCTCATAGTTACTATGCGCATAACTCCCTTCTACTACGGATAACTCGCTTCTACTGTCTACAATCTGATTCTGACCCTAGAACGTACATTAGCTATCGGCTCCTGGATCTCAATTTTCTGACTTTTGTTGTGCTCTTCTGGCCACATGGACTGCCCTGCGGAAACTAATCAGCCCTATCCTCGGTTCTGCTCCTCTATTGAAGAGGGTAGTCCGTACTCATTTGCCGTGAGTATCGGCAGCACGCTGTGCGTTGGCGGTGTGGCCTTTGGAGTTGTTTAGCTCTGTCAAAAGTTGGTCTTTGTTGCTCTTAGCCAGGTCATAGTTCTTCTGCGAGTTGGCCGTGTGTCTCTGGGCGTTCTTAGCGGCGTCTTGAAGGTTGGACATTTTGTGAAGATTGGGTAGGAGTTTGGTAGAAATTCGGCGGATTGGACTGAAGCTGCTGAGTGAGTCTGAAGAAGTGGCCATGAGGGGAATGCGGCTTCTTAAATACTCCTCCTGGAGCCATTGTTCAGTCTTCACGGGGCCTGGCCAATGCTTGAACGCTGGTCACAATGCCCTTGGCGGTGCACATGGTAGGTTCATCCCGCTGGCCAATCGGCGTTATGCGCAGAGTATGGACCAGAATGAGCACATTGACAATAGCAGGCATTCTTGGCAAATAAGCTAGCCGTTGGCGTTATACCTCTTCAGGCGACGGCACATTGTCAATGGCAGGCGTAATTAAGAAAGACTGCAATATGGAACCATTAGCCGGGACTCTTCATACCTGATATCAATTGGTACAGGGATGGTATGCAACTGCCACATTTCTGTAATGCTTAAGCGGAACGACCATACGCCTAAGACAGCAAATACAACGCATTGGAAGCTCACGGCTATGTTCAAGACATGTATCGCTATAACCAAGAGATGTGGTGCCCACGCAAAGGCTTGTGTATCCGGAAAGCCACGACACGACTCAGTTCAGCCGTATCTTCCGGTGCCCAAGTGTCAAGTCGAACGATCGATTCTTTGATCATTCCTAATCAAGCCATTCTCGTAAGCCTTATTCAATGAACGCTTCAAGTCGTATCCGGGCATTTCAGACCCACTTTCAGCCATGCACTCAGCCCCAAGGCAAGGCGACTGTTCCATCTCCCTGTGGGACATCTTTGACGCAACTCTTTTCATTCACTAATCTCCATACATTCTTTCATTCACTATTCTTCAGTTCATTCTTTCATCCTTCCATTCACTAATCCCCATCCATTCTTCCATTCTTCATTCCCTTGTTCACTCCATGCTCTCGTCTCCAATATCATTACTTATTCTCCGGGAGCCCACTGGGCCAGGTCTCGTTGAAATGGTCGCCCAACTGGCGCTGGAACTCGCCGTACAAGCGGTCGTCCCCGTGGCCGAGCTTCACATCCAGGTAGTTCTTCAACGCAGATGTCAACTCCTCCACATTAGACACGCCCAATACCACAGAGTAGCGTTTGTCCCACTTCAAAAGCCCATTGTCGTCTTTTTCGTCGGTGAACAACGAGCGGCGGAAGGCATAGCGCGTGGCCAACTCCGCAAGCTCCACGCCGTCGTCCTTGAGCTTCTGCGCCACGGCGTCCACCTTGTTGCGGAGCGCTTCGTCCGCAGGGTGGAAGTCGTGGGTCTTGCCCGACCGGAGCAACGACATGCTGAGGATCGAGCCGTTCATCAACTTGCGGACGCCGGCGTCGCGGAAGAACTGCTCCTCCACCTCGAACAACTTGGTGTTCTGGAGGCACCCGTGGCAGTACGACAAGATCACGTCCAACGGCCCGATGTCGCTGAAGAGCTGGTCGTTGCACTTCTTGGCCACGCGCAAGAGGTAATGCACCGGGTAGCCCGAGATGCCGAAGTTGCGGATGACGCCCTCGTCTTTCAACTGGCGCAACTCACGCAACGCCTCGTACACGTCGTCCTCCTTGACAAACTCCACGTCGTGCATGTACACCACATCCAAGTACGACGCGTGGAGCCGCTGGATGGACCGCAACACCGACTTGCGCACCCACAGCCGCGAGTAGTCGAACTTGTCTTCGGCAATGCGCCCGGCCTTGGTGCATATGAAGTAGCGCTCGCGCGGCCACTCCTTGTTGATTTCCTGGAGCGCCAGGCCGATCAACTCCTCGGACTGGCCGTAGTAGGGCGACGTGTCCAAGGCAATGAGGCCTTTTTCGAAGGCGAGGCTGAGGATTTCCTTGATGGGGAGGGACTGGGGGTCTTCGGAGTACTGGGTGTTGAACACGGCGCCGCCGATCATGAGGGGGGGGAGCTGCTCAAGGGGGTAGGGGGGTTTTTGGGGCTGGATAAAGTCTTGGTCGGCCATTGCTTGAAAGGGTAGATTGAATGGGATATGATGATGTGATGTGATGATATATGATATGATCTGATGATACGATCTGATGATACGATCTGATGATATGATCTGATGATATAATCTGATGATATAAATCAAATCCTCGGGCTGATTGCTGGCGGTAGTATCGTAGCTAGCTGTGGCTGTATAGTCTGTGGTTCACTGACACGTTGAGCGCTTTATATAGTTGACGGAGTCTACACTTGCTCCTTGATGTGCGAACGGCCAACCTGCACAATGGGCCGCAGCATCAGCAACCACGACACCGCAACGGCGCACCGCAACGGCAACAACACAACGGCGCACCGCAACGGCAACAACACAACGGCAATGTCTGGGGCGGAACACCGCTGGCACGGCAAATGTGGCGCTGCCGGAGACACGACACCCGTGCCTGCGGCAGCAACCGTTGGCTTGCCGGGCTTCTTTCGAGGCTTGCCGGGGTTCTTTCGAGGCTTGCCGGGGTTCTTTCGAGGCTTGCCGGGGCTCTCGGGGCTTGCTCAGGGCTCTTTCGAGGCTTGCCCAGGGCTCTTTCGAGGCCACCACATGGTCTGACGAGAATATTAGTAAGATATCCTGTCTCATCTGCACAATAGTGAAGACCTATGATCAGGGTATTGGCTGGCTATAGTCATGCTAGAAGGCCTGAACTGTACTTAGTACTGAAGTAGCAGTCAAGAGTGCAGAAAAAGAGTGTATGGAGAGTAGACGCCCTAGAATGGTCTGAAGCAGTCTTCAATGCTATGGACTATGAGTGTGATCATAAATCCACAAAAGGCTAGAGACCATTGATGGGCATGGAAGAGTAACTGGTAAAACTGCCTGGTGTGGATTGACCAGCTATACAGTAGAGTGGCCTACAAGAGTAGTGACTGTGGGCAGAATAGCCAGCAATTATAGTGTGGGTCTGTAAACAGCAGTCTATGGAGTGGTCTAGACGGGTAAGATTCACTGGCGTAGTCAAAGGCGGTCGGGTCTGTATGGTCTGTATGGTCTGTATGGTACTGATGCATAGTAGGAACTACGTATTTATAGAGTTAAGTGTACAGAATAGTATTATGGCATTCCTAGAAGTGTCTGTAGTCCTTGGTTTTGTAGTAGGTGGTGTATGGTCAAGAGCAGTGAACTGTCCATGTGCTATGTAGCAGTATAAGTAAGGTAGGTATCGAGTAGTCTTAGTGTACGACAGTATAGAGTAGCAGAGGTAGAGAGCAGTCTGGTCGATCTGTATAGTCTGTGGTCGAGCTGTAATTGGTCTGTAGTGTTCATATGGTAGTCTAAGAGTGTCAGTTGTCTACTTTAAAGTGATCTATTTAAGCATGACTATTTATTCTCTATGATGTGTAGGGATAGAGTTAACGTAGATACGGAGCATCAGAGTCTATAGCTAACATGGCTAAGAGCCAGAGTCGTCAACAAATGGTCTCAGAGAGTCCATGTTCAGAAGCAGTTTGCAGTCTTGTGGTCAAAATTCGTCTGGATGAACTGTAGTTTAGAGTCAAATGAACCTACGAGGTAGGACAGTAGATAGTTGGGAAGTTCATAGCAGTCTCTCAGTTCTGAAAAGAGTGGGGTACTAGGCCGTCTTAAATATTAGTAGTCTATAGAAGTTTAGAGAGTCTATGAAATTATTTGTAAGTCTATAGAATTAGCACAGCATAGTTGATAGAAAGATTGCAGATCAGTACACAGAAGGTGCGGAGTATATGGAAAGTAGTTTAGTAGTCTGTAAAAAGTAAGAGTGTACAGTTAGACCGTCCATGGTTCACTACCAGGATAATCTAACTACGCTGCCGATTACACTCAACCTACCAGGTATAGAAAGTCCGCCAAATCTGGAGACTACACTGGCTTAAGAACCAAGATAAAGTCCTAGATCCGTGGCAAGAAGAATACAGCTATTTGACTAGAGTTGCTAAGAACTGCTTCAAGTCTTGAGAACCAAGGTCTATAGACCATACACTACTACACTACTACACTACTACACTACTACACTACTACACTACTACACTACTACACTACTACACTACTACACTACTACACTACTAC
>NKZR01001532.1:0-62670 GCA_002370795.1 Metschnikowia sp. 03-147.1 | reverse complement strand
CCACACTACACTACTACACCACACTACACTACTACACCACACTACACTACTACACCACACTACACTACTACACCACACTACACTACTACACTATGACCCTCAGATCACCTAAACTCCTCTCAGACTTTTCTCATTGCTGAGGCCCCTCAGGATAAGCGAGCAGTAGGCCATGTGTTGATTTAAGCGAGACTGGCCGTCTCGACCTCTGGTGCGCAATTCAATCCATCTGAACCCATGGCCTGTTCCCAGCCGCCGCCACTGCCACTCAGGCCTGCATGCACAACAGGGCGAAAGCTACCCACGGGCTTACCCTGGTTCCGTGTCCCATAAATGTCTCGCTCGCTACTTTCTCCTGCGCTCGTACTTCCTGCAAGAGCCCTACGGAGCAGCGCTGCGGCGCGCTGTGTGCAGGTTCCATGCATGGCTAGAGCAGGTCTATGCGCGATCGACCCGTTTGGACAATAGAGCCCTGGGCAGACAAGATGGTTGCCGGGTTGTGTGCAGGCGGGCATCATGTGGTAGAGTACATAGGATCTGCTAGATGGGAAGGTAGTACGGTTGGTGTACAGATGTTAGAGCCCGGAATCCAAACCGTGTATTCATTACTGAATAGACGGTGAGGAAGTTTGGGTACTTGAGCAGTGGCAAGAGTAGAATAGTTATGGTAGTAAAGAAAGTTCAAAAATAGTGCTGCCTAGTGTGGAGTCAGTGTGGGGGTATGTATGTAGAGCTGGGAGAAACTGAGAGCGTTAGTGGAGCTCTTAATTACTGACTTAATTACTGACTTAATTGTCACTGATGTGCCACTGTAGAACTGGAACATTATGCTGTAGGATGTGAATTTTGATACTGTACATCTGTACTGATCTATATCTGTACTGATCTGTATCTGTACTGATCTATATCTGTTACTACACCTTTCATGTTTGATGTATGAATGGCGAATCTAGCTCTAGTTCTAGCTTCCTTGATAGCACCAGGATTTATCTTTGGCGACTGGCTCACCTCTCTCACCTCCAATGGCAGTCGACGACTGAGACAGTGTAGTCAACTACACCCCATTACACCCTAATAGGCGCCTTCTGACTTCTCTTCGAACCATATGACTGGGTCACTCTCATTGGAATAGTCGAATCTACTGCCACTCACTGTGTACCCCAGGCCTGACGAAAGACACTTCCGTAGCCCTCAAACACGTATGCGTGCTCAGTGTTCAGCCTCTTTTGAAGACTGCTGGATTATGCCCCACTGATGTAATTTCCAGCCAGTTTTCTGCAGACGGTAATGCACGGCTGTGCCGGTATCACGGGGAGTCTGGCGGTGGTTTGCGGCGGGGGCCGCCAGGTGGCGGCGTCGGTTGCACGTCGATAGTGTTCGATATGCGGTCGTCGGTAAACAAATTGGACCCGAAGTCGTAGCCCAGAATCTCTGGACGCTCGGCCCGCTCAGGATCCGAGCTGAGTGTGGCCAGTGACTGCTTCCTGGGGCGCCTGTTCGTGATCATCTCCGGTGCAACGTAAGCGGCGCCCAGCGGCGACGCTGGCGCCTTGGTGGGTTTGGTGTACCAGCTGCCGATTTTCCGAATAGTTCCGGTGTACGCAGCCTCGGTCAGGTTGGCCACCAGACTGTTCAGATTGGTGACCAGCTGCACTTCTGAACCGTCAGACAAAATGCTCGTGTCATCGACCCCGAGTGTAGACGTGGACTTGGGCTTCCGCAACCGCTGGGAGAGGTCATTGAGCGCAGCTGTGATCCGGACCTTTGAGCGTGCAGCTGTGGTAGACGAGAAGCTTGCGGCATCGTCGCTCCCAGCGGTGAACAACGAGTTGATGTCCTCCAGTCTTTCCAGATCCTCGGCATCCTTTTCATCTCTGCCGATTTCGATGTCCTCCTTTGTGGCGGTCACTGGATCTCCTTTCTCCTCAGGCCTGTCATCCTGCGAAGCCTTGTCTTTGGGCCGGACGCTCTTATCCCAGAGACCGCCTCGGTACATCTCGTCTTTGGCATGGTAGTACACAATGTCGTCCCAGTGCGGAAGCACCAACGACTCCTTGATGGCGTCTTTGAACTTCTTTTCGATGGTGTTGGTGATCACACCATAGGACATCAGCCTTGAAGATATAACCGGCTCGATTTTAATGGACATTTGCGGCTCACTCTCGAAGGTGTACCAGAGTCTTGTGGACGGAGGTGGCTTCATGCGAAGAAGCATTGGGCCGCTGATTCTCTCGAAAGTGATGGAGAGCAACACATCCACCTCGCGCGTTTTGAAGCGGGATCCAAGATTGATGTTGACCTTGGTGGCCAACTGCATGGAGAGACCGCCGGTATAGTGCACGTCAAACGACACCAAGAGGTTGCCCTCCGGATTCATTTCCTTCAACACAGGGTAACTTATGAGGGGGGCCGCCGTGCCTGCATCCACGTGGATGATTTGGAATTTATCCAAGAAACCCGGGGTCTTGATCTTGTTTAATTTCTTCTCAATCTTCAAGATGAGGTAGTTGCGCATGATGTCGGTCTGCTGCAACGAAAGGAAAAGCCGACCCAAGATAGAGTTGATCCATTTGGTCTGCAACTGGCCCTCAGAGCTGTAGAGGGCCTGGATCAACTTCATGCTGTTTGCGGTGGGAAAGTGGAGCGTCTCTGCATAGAGCGTGGGGTCCAACGCCGGCGTGGCGTAGTTGGCGGTCTTGGTGGCCCGTATGAGGGCAAAATACCAGTCCTCCTTGTCCAAGTTGTAGTCAGTGTAGATGAAAATGGCGCCCGGCGGGGCCAGAAGCCCGCTAGTGTGGTCTAGAACGTCCTGCGTGGTGACCCTCCCGGTGTGCCAGGTGCTGCCACTGTCGGGGCGGTTTTCGGAAAGCCGGCGGGCCCTGCTCCAGTCGGACTTGAGCAACGCAATCAGCGAGTACTTCGTGAAGAGCGATGCCTCTGACAAGTTTCGGGGCCAGAGCGTGACCATGTGGTTGTGCAACACGATCACGTGCTTGACGTCCTGCATGCGCTCGTTCTTGTAGAGGAACAAGTTGCCGTGTTTCAATACGGCGTAGTAGCGGTGCTTTTTAGACGGCGCCGATGCCGGGGCGGGGCTTGCGCATGGTATGGGGCTGGTGCTGGAGATATCGGGCTCCCGCAAGGCGAACGTGTCCTCTTTGACCGAAGGCTCCTTGGCTGCGATATCGTGCGGTTCCACCTCTTTTGTTGGCGGGTTTTTTGGAGTCTCCGTTGCTGCCTCCTCTACCGCCTCCTTTGCCCCTATTTTTCCCTCCTTTGTCGCCTCCTTTGCCCCCATTTTTCCCTCCTTTGCCCCCATTTTTCCCTCCTTTGCCGCCTCTTTGGCGTCGTCCTCGACGTCCCGTTTTTCGCCACGTACCGCCACTTTGGTATTGGTCACCAACTTATAGAGCGACGAGTACGCAGATTTGCCATCGGGTGTGTCGCCCACGGCCTCGGTTCGCCCCGAAATGTCGTCCTGCGACTCCAATTCCTCGTGGGTCACCACTATCCAGCCCTGCTTGAACGTCGTTAGACCCGTATCACGAGCCTCCTCGATTTTGGCAGCCATGAGCGGCGGATCACTGACCAGAGCGGGTTTTTTCGGATGGAGGTATATGAACAACGCAATTGCAGCCGGAATGAATGTCACGCCGCCCAAGAGATAAGCGTAGACGAGGTGGAGCAACGTCATGGCGGTTCCTCAGACTGTGCTCTGGGCGTCTAAGCAGAAAGACGCAGGAGGAGGCTGATTGTGGGCAGAATGCAGTGTGCTGGTGTGCAGCGGCAGGGAAATAGAGTGTGGAGAGCAGTAGCGCATGCCAGGTGTACTAGAGGCAGCGGTGTGGGTGTACGGGTGTGTGGGGTGTACGGGTGTTGTTGTACAGGTGTTGGTGTACAGACGTTGATGTACGGGTGTACGGCATCGGTCGTATATTAAGAACACTGCAGTGGACCCGGCCAGCAGAAGAATTAAAAAATGCAGAGTAGGTCAAAAGAAAAAGTCGGTGACCAAGAAGTTGGGCGTGGCAATCATCTCGCTGGCCTTGCCCGAGATGACCGACCGTTTGTTGAGGAACTTGAATGCATCGTTGGGCCCGTCCTTCTTCTCGCCCGTCAACGAGAAGTTGAAGTTGTCGTTTTGGCGGTAGTGGAACGACATTTTGGCCGACAATTGGCCCGGCAAAGCCTGCTTCCGGTGCAGCACAGGGTCCGTGGGCGAGCACAGTTCCTCCTCGGTGTCGGTGTGCAAGGGCTCGCTGTCGGTGGTCAACGGGTCGTCAGAGGCGTCGTCCTCGCCACAGTGGATGTAGTCCTCCATCTTGTGGCCGAACGTGGGGCTGGAGTTGAAGTTGACGTTCTTGAAGAACGGGATGGGCGGCGCATGGGCCCGCGGCACGTGACTCTTGGGCACGTGGTCGCCGGTGTGCGGCCTGGTCAAGATCAGAAACGACGAGTTGTCGTTGTGGATCTCCATCTGGGAGCGGCGGAGCCTGGAGTAGTGTCTGCGGAGATTGTCGTTCATGATTTTGCTGAAGTTGTAGGAGATGGGATGGGAGGAGGGGTCGGAGGCGGCGTCGGTCTCGACGGCCGAAGACTCGTTTTTCTGCGATTCCCGCTCGTTCAATTGCACAAGGAGGTCGTTGTTGGAGCAGGTCAAGCTCAAGAGCTTTTCCACGGGGTCCATTTTATCGGAGGTCTCCGGGTCCAGACATACTCTCCTCCTTTTGGAAGAGTTTTCGGGACTGGGTAGCATAGGGCTGGTATATGGTAGATGGAAGTGCAGACAGTAGAACCAGTGCAGACAGTAGAACCAGTGCAGACAGTAGAACAAGTGCAGACAGTAGAACAAGTGCAGACAGTAGAACAAGTGCAGACAGTAGAACAAGTGGATAGAGAGGAACAAGCGCTAAGCAAGAAGAACGGCCAGCAGAATTCGGCACAAAGGAACAGAAAATCAGCACAATTAACACTTGCGATAACGAACCCGCGATGACAAACGACTTGGGAAGGACTTGAAGAATTGAAGACTTGAAGGACTTAAACACTAAAGACTTAAACACTTGGCAGAGTAGAGCCAGAAGAAACCAAGAAATACACAATGAAGGCGTCAAAAACCCGGAGGTGGGCCTTATAAAGTAAATCTGAAGTTTCATGCATGAAAAACAAAACACATGGGGGAAAAAAAAAATGCCTCAAGGTGCAGAGTGGAAGGTCTCAATGGCAAAAGAAGCCAATAGAAAGCGAGAAAAAGCATGAAAAACCGCGAAAAAAGCCAAAAATTAAAAATAAATGCGCACGGACGGCACACGCTCAACGCCATGCAGTGCGCATGCAAGCCCCCGGTAAGTCCTCATGCCTTCACTGTCTCCGTGGGCTCTCAGGGAGCACAATAATGGGGGCGCCCGAGGCCTCTGCACGTACCAACCTTAATTGGATACGTGGCCACCTTATTCATACTCCCCATGTTAGCCTGCCACGAAAGATCCTTGCTTGCAGCAAATTCCAGCATCACGAATTCCGCAGCTGCCAGTCGCTCGGGTCCCAATTTCATCCCTCAATTCCTGTCACGCTGGCGGGCCCCTTGCCGCTGCCACTCACGGTTTGCCTTTTCTGGGTACCCCTCCTTTACCACCTGCCCCCTTATTTTGCTGCCTCCTTCATTTGCTGTCTTTTTTGCTGTCTATTTGCTGTCTATTTGCTGTTTTTTTTGCTGTTTTTTTTGCTGTCTTTTTTTTGCCACCCTTGCCATTTCTGCTCCTGCCATTGGTCCTGGCTCTGGTGAGATGGTGTATGGCGGCAGACTATGAGCACTGCGCAAGTCGCATGCACGTTTTGCCACTCACGCAGCCAGCGCAGAATGAAGGCGAACGAGTATGCAAACGAGCGAACGACTTTGCTGTAGCGGATGGAATGCAGTGAAACGTGACGGTCATGAGCAAGTGTGCAGTTCAAGATGGACTGACGTTAGGAAATTGACACAGACATTGGGCAATGTTGCAGCTAACAATGGCGAATTCTGTCCGATGCATTGTCAACAGTTGCAACGAGCCAATGTGTAATGGTCTCTTATCGTGTTAACATGAACTGATGGTACTATGTACTGTGTTCTATTCTATGGGACTATGTACTATGTACTATCTACAATGTTTTATGGTCTATGGTACTATGTACTATCTACAATGTTTTATGGTCTATGGTACTATGTACTATGGTCTATGGTCTATGTACTATGGTCTATGTACTATGTACTATGGTCTATGGTCTATGTACTATGGTCTATGGTCTATGGTCTATGTTCTATGGTCTATGGTCTATGGTCTATGGTCTATGGTCTATGGTCTATGGTCTATGGTCTATGGTCTATGGTCTATGGTCTATGGTCTATGTTCCATGGTACTATGTACTATCACTATCATGAAGCTGACTGACTCTTGTTTGCTCACTTTCTACAATCAAATCCAATACTCCCAAGATAAGATGCTTGGTGACGTCAACATTCCCCTCCCAGATATTTTGCAACCCATGGCGGGCTACCAACGGTTGCTATTCCACCAGCCTTCGGTGACGGACCGTGACCGTGCGATCCCTAATTTTGGTTCCTTTTTATGGGCTATGTGCACGAAAACAGAACCGCTTCGCCGCCCACCGAATTCCTAGCACCAACTTCCCAAACGTGTGTCCGCCACATGCCACCGACCAGCGGAACTCCGCGCAAGCACGCCTAGCGAGTGCTCGCCTGCTGCTCCGCATCCCAGCGCTGGTCCAGGTTTTGGCACCTCGATCTCTCAATGCATGTGCATATGTGTGCGGTGGGCGCGCGTGCAGGATACATCCCAACAAATGGGAATGCTCGAATTACACATTTTTAGTTTCTTTTCTTGGTCTGCATGCCGGGTCGCGGCCCCTATGCACGCCGCATGGAATTACGGTGCCCGCATGCAGGCGCCGCGCGGTCTTTGATGTCCACTGGTCCACTCCGACTCGGTACCACGCATACACACACCATGAGCCATTGCCAATTTGCCGTGCCTAGACGACGTCCTGCTAGAAACTCTAGGCCAGCTCTGGTGGCTCTCTACCCGGTGGCCATCGTTTCCACTACACGGCCGCATGACGAGATACTCGAGGCACGTCAAGCTCCAGCGTCTCAATCTACACGAACGCTAATTATGGCTTCGGGCATGCATTGTGCTGGCCAAAAAACTGGCCAACACTGGCCAATAACATTGGCTGACAATGGTGCGGGTTGTGCGAGGCAGCAAATGCGTCAATTGACAAACAATGGTTTAATGCTCCAGGGTTGGTCTTTTATAGCTGGGGTCAAATTTCTTGGCTCGGCGATTCCGGCTCAAATGAGGCATTCTTAAAGCGATAGTCGATCAGGGGACAAGAGAATCTAAAGCTTTGGATTATAGCCATGTTTTGGTATTAAATACCAGCTGTGAGCCAAATATCTGTCAGTCTTTATACCAACTCCAGGTGTACGCAGGAATCCAGACGGAGTATCGACCGCAGTGAGCCATACAGCCATCAGCCATACAGCCCAGAGAAAATGACATCCAGACATCCTGACATCATGACATCCAGACATCATGACATCCAGACATCCAGACATCCAGACATCCAGACAGCTGGGATGTCGCCCATGTCATGCTTCACTGCCATGCCCCTCCACGAGGTCTGCTCTGGCAGAACACGCGTGCACGTGCACGCGCACGTGCGCGTGCGCGTGGTCTCCGCCACGTGACCCTGCGCTGTCATTTCCTTCTCCGGCCCGTCTCACACCACCATGAGAAGACACCTTCTTTTTCTCTCGCTACTATGCGGTGCTCTCTCCTCAATTGGCGACCAGCTCCCGGAATTCGCCGACTGCTGCCAGGAATGTGAGCTGGTGCTCTGCCCTCGGAACTCCCACGTGCAATCAGACACGCCCTCGGCTGTGTCCTTTGGCCCCATCGCCGCCAAGCTCGACGCCATTGACGAGCTAATTGCGCTATACTCGCAAAACTCCATCAACCCCTTGTCGGAGATTCTTTTCCACTGGGACTGCGTGCTGGACTGCAACTATAAATGCCAGCAAATCGTCCATTCCGGACGCAAACAAGCCGGTCTCCCGCCCGTCAAGTTCTACGGCAAGTGGCCGTTCCGCCGCGTGGCGGGCATGACGGAGTTTCTCTCAGCCGTGTTCTCGGTGGGCAATTTCTACGTTAATTACGTGAACTTTTCCAAAATGGCCGGCTACTACGCTGCCAACAAGGCCCCAAGTGCAGGAAACAACCCCCAGAGTGCCGCCAAGAGCGTCATGGCATTCCAGTACTGCATCTTGCTCGGGCTTCTGATGCTAGGGTGGCTTTTCAGCACCATTTTCCATATCCGGGACACAAAGACCTCGGAAACCATGGACTACCTCGGCGCCGGCTCGATCGTGGTGGCCAACTTCAACGCCATTGCCATACGATACTTCAATTTGCACCAAAAGCGGGTGTTGAGGCATGTGTTCCAAGCATTGATGGTGCTTATGCTACTTGGCCACTATGCACGACTCTACCGTGAGTGGGACTACGACTACAACATGAAGTTCAGCATTCTCATGGGCATTTCCTCTCTCACGCTATGGGTCTTGCACAGTCTTCACATGAACCGGGTGTTCAAGAACAGTGTTCGGGTGTATGCGGATGCCTACGAGCGGCGCATCGTGAAGAAGCTCCTGGTTCTTGGCATCAAGACGCCGAGACTCGTGCCGTTTATCCCTATCTTCTTGAACATGTACCTCTTGTGCTCGATTTACTTCGAGGTGCATGATTTCGAGCCCTGGTTGGGGTTGCTCGATGCCCACTCGATATGGCACATCTGCACAATCCTCCCGCCCTTAATATGGTATGATTGGAACATCTGGGACTTGGAGTTGTCGTGCCGGCCGAAGTAGGCCGAAGTAGGTATGGTGATTGGGATGCCGACCAGCAGGCATGGTAATGGGGAAAGCTCAAATGCAATGTGTGATATCGGTATGAAAATGGGTGAGATGTAAACAGTCGCGCATGCTCTGAACCAGATGTAGAACAGATGCTTGGATGCATCAGATATTTGTTTGGATGTAGGATCTGTGGACCGGATGCCGAACGGAGTCGGTAAGTGCAGGATGGTCAATGCAGAGCCGTGAGGCCTGTATGCAAGCTCATGTTAACAAGATCTGACCAACCAGCATCAGTCCTAATGGAATGCTGGTAGATTAGCCAATCCGTTAAATTAGCCATTCTAATTAGTCAATCCGTATAGTCAATCCGTATAGTCAATCCGTATAGTCAATCCGTATAGTCAATCCGTATAGTCAATCCCTTAAGCATCCTTTCAACATCCCGAGCATCCGTTCAGCTCCGTATAAACAGCCCTGCCTGCGTGGAACTTAGATTAGGAAAACGGAAATGCAGCGGTAAATATGCAAAGCTATGCCAGAGTGTACCCTTTGGCATATGAAATAGAAGTCGGTACAGACGATGCGAAACATGAGTAGTCACGATGGGTTGGTGACTGTAAGCATGATTGATGACTTTCTGTTAATCACGAAAAGTAGATGAGTTTGTGCCCCTCTGGCTTGACTGGCAATCAGACGTCAAACTGCGAAATGGGTAAGGCCCTGGACTTCTTCCACTTGGAGTACTGCGTGAACCCTTTCTTGGACACTATGCCCACTGCTGCAATCCCCACTATGGCCACCACCCACATTTGCAGAAGCTGGCCGCTCTGACAAGCGGTGGATGCGTAGTACGCGTGTTCACTCATGATGAATGAGTCTCGAGAGGCTTCGGGGAGCATGATGCAGGAATTAGAGGGCGGAGAATGGGTCCGAACAAACTGGTCTCAAGTGATGTTGGTAGGTGCCAAAGTGGGTTGGCCTTTGCTGTATCAGAAGTGGTTTTGGACTGTTCTCAGAAGCGCTGGTGCCGATAACGGTCTTATATATCTTGACTTGCGTAACTTCACAAAGGGTGAAGTTATAAATAGTAAGCTGCAAGACCTGCGCACTGTGCGTGCAGGTGAGGCCCTTAAAAAAGCACCCCCTGGTGCCCCCAGACCTGAAGGAGGGGGCATCATGAATAGTGCAGTGGATCAGGAACTGGACAGACGTCTGGGGCTGGTAATTGCATGGGAAACAGTGGATCAGACGGTGGTATGCGCAGGCACCGGATGTGTACTCAAAACCAGTGCGAGGCGAGCAATATTGCTCTTGTAGGATATATTTCCAGAAACGTCACGTGGGTGAGCACCACATTCCAATATCCTGAAGCCATATCCACATTATGGCAGCTTAGGCAGTATTAGGCAGTGTCAGGCTGGAACATAACCAATTTGCTTTAAAGGATCCCCGGCTTTGCCTAGAAAAAAGGATCTCATCTCCGGCGCCCAATAACAGAAACCCACGAACGGTTGGGGGCGGAGCCCTGAAAAAAAGTGGACTAGCAGCGTGAAGAAGCGGGGACGTTGCTTTTATATCCCGGTGGCTGTGATTGTGTAGCATGTTTCAGGTTCACCTGGCATGGTGGCGTCATGCGCGTGCTATGGCTGCAATTCTGAAAGAATACATAAACCCGTCATCCCCGCAGATAGCTTATTTCCAGCATTACAGGTATTTCATTGTCACATATGTTTTTACGGACTCCTCAATAGAACTCTGGAATACAATCATGCCTCCACTAGATCCAGAGCCCTGCCTTCTTTACAGTTAGCCGAAGCCCCCTGCAAGCGAAGCTCAGTCAAGCTTTGGTCGTCAATAGCGCCAATATTCACTAGTGGAAACGAGCCATGTCGTGCAGGAGATCGGAGGTCGGAGGCCGGGGCCGGGGCCGGGGTGTCCCTTTAGATCACATGGTGCACCGAAAGGGGTTACGCAGATCTATTAGCCGGACCAGGAAACACCCTTGGTCAAATCTCTTTCCAATATCCTTGGTCAAATCTTCAATATGCAGAGCTGTCTTAGGCAAGCTGCAAAAGAACTGCACTTCTAACTCCTGACGCTTACAGGTCCAAGGTTATTGTGAGGTTCATCGAACCAAAAACTTGCATTAATTATGAGAACTGAAAGCACACCGCATGTCCGTCTCTCGAACCCAAGCTCTATTTCTTCAAGGACTTCTTGAATCTACTAAAAAAGTTTCCCTTTTTCTGAGTATTCTTCGAGTTCTCGCGCATCGGGCTCATTGACGGCAGCGAATTGCGTGTCGACAGGCTGTCCTTGTCAGGTGTATCAAATAAGGAGTTCGCGGAAGCCTGCTGCATGGAGTGAGAGCCCCTGGAGTGGTTCCACTGGGCCAAGATAATATCTATGCACACCTTGGTGAACTCCTCAAGCAACGTGAAGATCTCGTCGGACTCGCCCATCCCATAGCACTGCATGCGGAGGTTATCGCACACACACGCAGTCACCGCCAGCAACACCTCGCGCATGAGCTCTGGCGTAGCGTATGGCACATACACGCGCGCCTGTTGCAAGAAATGGATATCCAAAAACAGCTGGAAGTGGACGATTTGGGCTTGGTCGGCAGTGTCGAGGTAGCAAAAGACGTTTTTGTTGAGCTCGTGCAACTCGTCGAGACTGAGAATGTCGCGGTCGGCATTTGATATCTCGGAGCCGACCATGCGGAAACGCTGGAGAAAGAAGTCCAACAACTCGATGAAGAACGTTCGCGTAACTTCGTCCGACGGAAGGTAGTCGAGATACTGCTTCATGCGAGGCTCTCTTCGAATGTCCTGGTACACGTCCCACCAGAAGCCTGTCTGCAGCAAGTGGGACTTGATGGCCGAGTCGGCTTGCGATGGGTCTTGAGCGTGCAAGTTAAAATCCATGTGGGCAAGCCCCCGCTCTACCGATAGAGTGGGGCCCGGCGCCGCAGGCAAGGCCTTCTGGGCCTTTTTGCTGTGTCTCTGCTTGTACTCCTGGACAATGTCATGGTACTTGCGTTCCTCGGGCACAAATTTCATAAACGGGAACCGCGTTGTCTCCAAGCAGTATTCCACATAGTGGGCGTTGGGTTGGAACTTGACAAAATAATTATACCGCAATACCAGGAGGTGTTGCCGCAGAAGCACGCGCTCCTGCAACTGGACGCCATTGGCAAGCGTGCGTGTATAGAAGTGCTCGTTGGCCGAGTTGTACACCCACGGGGCACTGAGAGACTCTTGCACAATCAACGACTTCTGATGGAACTCATACAACTTGCGCTCGAAGAGGTCAAGCGTGTCGTGGTACTCCATGTACTGCAGGGTGTCGGCATTGTACACCTTCTTGTGGGCGGTGATTTTGGTGGTGTGGTCGGCGAAGTGGGTCCCCTCGCCCAAGGAGCCTAAATAAGTGGACCACGCGCTAGTTTGGCCCGAGTGCGCTACCGAGTGCGCTATCGAGCCGCGTGATTTATCCGAATTCGCATAAGCCTCAATTGTTTTGGAGATGTCTGCAGGATCGTCTGCATATGCGTGTGACCACACAATCGGGCCCCCTGAGAGAAGAGATCTGGAGCTTCCGCCAACGGAGTTTTTCACGCTTCCTGAGTTCTTGAAGCTTCCTCCGATGGAGCCCTTTTTGCTTGCGACCACGGACAACGCCGGACCAAGAGGGCCATTGGAGTGCGAAGACGCATCGGCCAACGAGCTCTGGCGCGATTTCAGGCCCGGAGCGAGGCTCAGCGCTTTCAGCAGGTGATTTTGCAGGTTTGTGTGCATACTCGGACTCGTGGAGCCGAAAAATTTAGGGGTTTTGCTCTCAGCAGTGGAATGCGAGGATTGTTTGGAACTTTGGCGGCGCCTGGCGTGGGGCTGTGGCCTCGACACAGGGGCATTCTGCAACATTATGAACGCAGACATTATCGCTTGTTACCAGGTATGGGCTTCTAGGGTCTATCAGATAGCAGCGTTGAACAGTTTTGGAAGGGAAAAAGAACCAGAACAATGTGACAACAGGCAGGAACGTATTGTGGACAATGTGCGGTAGTGGAGACAAAAAAGTGGGTGGAGATGCAGGAAGATTAGGGACAGCTAGCGAAGGGACTAAAATTACTAGAGGAAAGCAAATGGCGGAAAAGGGCTTGTTCAAATATTCGCCAGGTAAGTGGGTATGTGGTGCAGGGTTTTCAGATTTATAATTACACACATGCAGATCCTTAGCGCGCATGATGTACCTGCAAGTCGCTTATGATAGCCTTTCGAGATCAACGCTGGGGAAAAACAAAGGACACGGACTTGGGTGCGCATGCACCGTGATTGTTTGTGAGTGGGTTTGAACAGCAGATTTTTCTCCTCGCCAAAAGTGGCTTTTGGCAGCGGGCGGTTTCCAGAGTTTTTGCCGAGAGTCGCGTTAAGTGCGGCGGTGCAGCCCGATGCCTGATTTTCTTGTGCAGGCCCTACCCCTGACCTGGAGGGTGCGCAGCAGCAGAGAGAGCAATTTGCAGTGAGGCAAGTTTAGCAGCGACGAACTTTCAGTGTGCGAGCAAATAAGCGCCGGAGCGAGCAAGAGGCTGGCATGGTGGCCAGATAGGGCCGGAGAAAAAACAAGTTCTCCGACCCCGGGAATCGAACGCGGATCTGCTCGGTGAGAGCGAATGGCCATGACACTACATGGGAACGGAAGGGACAAGGGGACGCGTTGGGGGACTCCGGGCGAGCCCTGCGCCCGGGACGGGTTCGGCCAAACAGGCGCCTGGGCCTGTTCTGCTTTGATAAGGCCCACGTCCTGCACGGGGACCGGCCCGTTTCACGGTGCACCCCGCGGCGCGGGTGCGGGCTCGTGGCATAAGCGCCAGTGCAGCCGCGAGGCTGCCAAGCTTCCGGAGCACTACTTTAGGCGAGCCCGGGCACCAGCCGGGCACGCACCTTTGTGCAGAAAGCCGCCTAAGCGAGGAGCAATTATAAGCGGCTGGCCCAGCGTCTCCGCCCTCGGGGACAGCTGCCGTAAACGGCCGGTCTCTCTATCAAGGGTACGGCCATCCCTGTACCCCCGACCTGTACACCCGACCTGTATCCCGACCTGTACCCCCGACCTGTACCCCCGACCTGTGCACCCTGTGCACCACCTATTGTACACCACCCACACCTACACCTATTGTACACCACCCACACCTACACCTATTGTACACCACCCTATGTACAACGTACGCTTCATTCCATTCTTGCACACTACCTAATTGTCCAATGCTCGTCATCCCCTATTGTCCAATGCTCGTCATCCCCTATTGTCTATTGTATCCCAGTCATGGGCCTATTTCCAACGCCCATTATTCTTGTTTCAGCCTTGTGCATGAACGTTGTTTATTGTTCTGCCCGCAATCGCTCCACCCTATTGTTGTGAGCGTGCATGTTGAGCATTGCATCCACATTGCATGTTCAGCAGCCATGCCCAGCGTTTAAAGTGTCGTAAAAAGCTCTAAATTCGTAGAGCTCCGGTCAGTCGGATAAATTCCCCGCCTTCATGTGCATGGGGTGATGTCATGGGCTTCTTGGCGGGGCCGTGCTTATATAACCACAGGTGTCTGCCGCGGTGCTGCCGTGTTGCGCCTTACTTGCTAGATGCGGGCAGCGCCTGCCGGCTTTAGTGGCCAATCAGAGTGCCGCTTAGGGTGTTATCTTTGCATGACGTGAGCCACACTTCCATACTGCTCAGCACTGTGTATTGCATAGGCACGGCTGACTATTTGGCAGAAGAGGGAACAACATGTGAGGGTCATGTGCAGTCTATTACCATCCTCTACCACTACCACCACACCACCCACCACCTTACCATTCCTCCAGATGGCTTGCAAGCAGTACTTGAGAAATCCCGCGCCTGTGATTGGCTCGTGTCATTCGCAGATAATGGCAGTGTTCGGCTGATGCTGCCTGGTGCTGATATTTCGGGCGACACTATGCACTACGCATTATACCATGCAATACCAGACACCAGATCCTGAACATGTATTATTCAGGACATCTACATCAACCTATACGTCAACCTATACGTCAACCTATACATCAACACATCAACCTATACATCAACCTATACATCAACACATCATCCTAAGACATCAACCTAAGACATCAACCTAAGACATCAACCTAAGACATCAACCTAATACCTAAGACATCAACCTAATACATCCCCATCCTTCGCACCTCTACCAGATCCTGCATTCCGGATGCAAGAAGGCTAACTACTGAACCATTGTCTCGTATGTAAAGTTCTTCACGTTTCACTGCAGTGCAGGCTGGTCTGCGTATGGCGAGCACTTGAGTCATGTGCTGTTGCCAGCTTCAGCTGGCGCACCAGCATTAGCAGTGGGCTCCTCTGACTACTGCTCACCCCAAATTATCCTTCTCACAACGTCCATCATTCTCGGAAACGCCTATCATTCTCGGCAACCCTATCATTCTCGGCAACCCTATCATTCTCGGCAACGTCTCCGCTGCGTCGCCCTCAAACCCCCACGTCCTCGCCACCCTCCCCCCCAACACGTCCTCCTCGATCTCCGTGTTGAACACCGCCACGCTCCCTCCCCGCAATCGCACCAACTCCACATAGCTGTTGGCCGGGTAAACTGAGCACGACGTGCCCACCACGAGAATCAAGTCCACGCCCTTCTCGAGAAACTCGTCAATCTCACCAAGCACCCGGAGCGGAAGCGGCTCACCGAACCACACCACGCCGGGCCGCATGAGCGTGCCGCACACGGGACACTGTGGGAGTTTGTCCGCTTCAAGTGCCTGCACTGAAGTGTCGGACTCACCGTCGCTCTCTGCCTCGCGGTCTCTGCCTTTCATATTTCCCTTTCCTCCGTCTCCCTCCATTTTCTCTCCGTCTCCGTCCATTTTCTGTCCGTCTCCGTCCATTTTCTCTCCGTCTCCCTCCATTTTCTCTCCGTCTCCGTCCATTTTCTGTCCGTCTCCGTCCATTTCCTCTCCGTCTCCCTCACTTCCCCTCCCCCCAATCCTCTCTAGCGCCTCTGTCAACTCCTCCCGCCTCTCCCTATATGTACACGTAAATGATGTGCACTTGAGCTCAAACAATGAGCCCTGCACCTCGTGGAGCTTCTCCTCATCATGCCCCGCCCGCTGGTGGAGCCCGTCGTCGCTCTGCGTAATCGTAATAAAGTCAAACCGCCGGTCTTGTGATAGCTCCGCCAACGCGTAGTGCCCTGCGTTGGGCTGTGCCTGCTTCGCCTGTCTCCGTTTCCAGGCGTAGAATTGCCACACGAGCCCCGGGTCTATGTAAAAGGCGTCCGGTGTGGCCACGTCTATCATGTTGAAATTCTTCCAGAGCGGCTGCGAACCCCGGAAAATCGGGAGCCCGCTAGCAGCCGAGAGCCCGGCCCCGACAAGCGCCACGACCCGCTTCGCCGTGCCGAGACACTGCTGAAACTGCTGCTCGGGCGTCATGGACAGGGAGCGACTTCGTAGTCGCATCTTCTGCCTCGCGCGCTGTGTGCAGTGCGCTGGGCCTGTTGCTCTGCGTGCCGTGGTGGCAGTTAATGTACATTACTATATCACATTGTCTATATGAGCGGCTCACGTGTGCCTGGTCTGCTAGAGCTTCGGTCTGCTAGACTGGTCTGCTAGACTGGTCTGCTAGACTGGTCTGCTAGACTGGTCTGCTAGACTGGTCTGCTAGACTGGTCTGCTAGACTGGTCTGCTAGCTTCCTGTCTGCTTGAGCTTCCACGCCAAGTACTTCGCCGAATGTGCAACTGGCGTGATGGCGCTTTGGTTAATCACCGTGGGCGGCGATCTGAACCACACCACGTGCCCCCCGGAGTTGATCAACTGCGCACTGAGCTCCTTGATCTTCACGTCCCCCGCGGTGTCGGAATCGACGTATGAAACAACTCCGCCCGGGAGAACATTCGAGTAGATGGATGTGGTGTTGAAGGTGCCGGCGAGCACGTGGTGGCTGGGCGAGTTCTCTCGCGCCCCGGCAAGAAGCTCGCTCTTGTGCTTGCTGAGCGCTGAGTAGCCGTATGCTGAGTCATGCTGTAGCGTATCCTGTGGACTGTCGTATCCGGGCGTGTCTGCTCCGCCGGGAATGTAGTTGGCGTTGACGTGTCTCGTGCCGGACGACGAGTACACGCCCGAGCCCGCCACCGAGGTTTTCAACTGCGACACCGGCGTGAAGATGTACGCCTTTCGGCCGGACTCTAGGTCGTCGTACTCCGGAAGCGGCGTCACGTTCGGCGACGTGGAGCACTGGCCCAACTCGTCGTTGGTGTAAGGAGGTTTCTGGAACACGGCTCCCATCAAAGGGGGCCCGTTCTCGTTGGGGCCCTCGACGGGCGCCACCTTCAACGCGTCGTCTGGAGAATCGTACGTCAAAAGACCCTTGAGGGGCGAGTCGTACTTGATCAACTTGCGCGGCTCGTTGATGGGCACGATGGGCTGGTCCACGTGCCGGATTTCGTCGGGGAGACACGCCTTCCACGTTCTGATTCGGTTGAAGGCATAGGTGTTTGCGTTGTATCTGAACTCGCAGATGAACCACTCTGCGCCGGGTGGAAGCAAGTTGGGGGGAATGTCGCCCTTCTGGTAGTGGGTGACGAAAATCACGTAGCATGGCGCCACAATGTCTGCTGCCCGGTGGTCGGAGTACTCGCCTGTCTTACACACCTCGTTCATGTAGAAGAGACGGTCTGCGCGGTGGCACGTCTGCTCGGGGCGAATGTACCAGCAAACGTTGGTGTAGTCGATTCCGTCGGCGTTCCAGAGCCGGAAGATCTGCCCACAGATTGGTTTCTGAGCGTCGTTGGGGTTGCGGATGAGCACCCAGTCTCCGACCGAGTAGCGGTGGTTGTTGACGGTCACGGAGTCCAAGGGCGTCTTGTGGCGGTCTGCGCCAGAACTCGTAGCCAAGATATAGTCGGAGTCGGGCTTCTGCATCTCGGTCTGGATGATGGCGTCCGCCTGCTGCTCGAACAAATGGATGTCGTTGGACATGCCCGGGTCGGCGGAGTAGTAGAGCTTGGCGTTGCTGATCATGAGCGCCAAGTCGTCCAAGAACTGCTGCACGGTGGTGTACTTCCTGCTGCGCACCTTTGTTCTGATCTCGTGCAAGGAGATCGGGTTGGCCACGGTCTGGTAGTAGTCGTCGTGGCTCTTGTCGGGCAAGCGCTCGAAGTGGTGGGTCAAGATGTGGTTCTCGTCGTCGGGGTGGCGCACGCGTTTGAACAGCTTGATGATGGCCTTGATGCGGGACTCGTACGGCTTGTCGATGATGGGGGGCCGGCCACGGCGAACGGCGCCCGAGTGGCGGCTGCCGAAGTGCGACCGGCGGGGCACCAGCATCAGGTCGTCGTCGTCGTAGTCTTCGTTCTTCACGTACGGACTGGCGGAGTTGGCGTCGTCGTCGTAGCGCGACATGTGGCCGTAGTCCTCCAACGGCCCCAAGTCGGGGTACGCCAACAGCAGCGCATTGGGCACCTTGGAGTCAGAGGCGAGCTTGGGAATGGCCACTTCCCGGATGTACTTGTCCACCACTAGGGCGTTCTCGTAGATGTCCAGGCCCGGCTCGTTGAAGTGGCGCGCATTCCAGGTGATCTGGGCCAAGTCGTCAATGAAGGTCTGGGCGTCTTTGTAGGCGTGGCGCTTGACGTTGCGGCCAATGGTGTGGAGGGAGATTGGGCGGGAGATGAACTTGTAGTACTCGGTGCCGGTTCTGGGGGGGAGCTTCTGGAAGTCGGGGTAGACAGAGACGCCGGCTCTGTTGGTGAGCGAGTAGATGGGCTCGAACACGTGCGTGAGCCTGGAGACGAGCTTCTTGGCTTCTCTTTCGGACATGGTGTTGTGGGAGGAGTTGGTAGATGTTTTTGTTGGTGCGGGCGGTGCGGGCACGACTGGTGTATGCAGTCGGCTAGAAAGTGGTAGAGTGCAGTAGTCAGCAAGTAGAGTACCAAGAGTTAGGAGTCAAGTGTGAAGTGACAAGTGACAAGTGACAAGTGTGAAGTGTCAAGTGACAAGTAGTCAGTCAGTGTCAAGTAGTCAGTCAGTGTCAAGTGTCAAGTGTTAATACCCACTTTCGATATGTGCAGCCACAGGTGCCAGCTGGCCGTGTGCCTTTTGCAGGAGAAAGATGGCAGTGGATTCTGCTGCTTTATGGCGGATTTAATTTGAACCGTGGATGTCTTTACATGTTTCGCGGTGGAAGAGATGGCAGAAGTAGCTGACTTGCGGGCGGTGAAAGGCATGTAAGATGGGTCTGTGGAGTAGAGTGAGAGTAGAAGTGAGAGTGAAGAGTAGGTAAAGTGAGAGAGAAGAGTAGGTAAAGTGAGTAGGTAATGTAGAGAGTGTAGAGAGTAGATAAAGTAGGTAAAGTAGAGAGTGAGTAAAGTGAGTAGGTAATGTAGAGAGTGTAAAGTGAGAGTAGAGAGTAGATACATGAATGCCATTAGCCGTCTTGTGCTTTCGGTGTCCATCGATCGTCTTCACTGAATTCATTTTATAGTGAGGCCGTGGCTGTTTGCGTTGTTCAGGCGATCCATGAGTAGCAACTATCATGAGTACCCTTGCGGCTGGTACGTGAAACAGAGTTGACACTCTTCAAGAACATGAGTTTGTCAAATTTGAGGAGTATCGTGATCTGCTCATTATTCGCTATCAGTGTTCTTCAAGTGCATACATAGTCAATTTGATAGTACTCTTTTACAGGTAGTTGTTTGGAGATACTTTCTGAATGAGAATGATAATGGCTTAACAAAGATTCTTGATATAGTCTAGGGAATGGAGATCAGGTAGTGCCGTCATGGTGTGTATGGGAAGTATTAGTGGGTTAGGTCAATAGGGTAGTGTAGTGTGTAGTGTGTAGTGTGTAGTGTGTAGTAGTGTAGTGTGTAGTAGTGTAGTGTGTAGTAGTGTAGTGTAGTAGTGTAGTAGTGTAGTAGTGTAGTAGTGTAGTAGTGTAGTAGTGTAGTAGTGTAGTGTAGTAGTATAGTGTAGTAGTGTAGTGTAGTGTAGTAGTGTAGTGTAGTAGTGTAGTGTAGTGTAGTAGTGTAGTGTAGTAGTGTAGTAGTGTAATGTAGTAGCGTAATGTAGTAGTGTAATGAGTAATATACTAGTGTAGCACAGTACTAGTATGTACTAGTGTCTAATAGCACTGAGTAGTACTTCTCTCTCTTCTCACAGTAATTTTGACTTAAATCCGCAAGATACATATCGTCTATTAGCTTCTATCCTTTCTAGACTTTCGCTGGGCTTCCGGCCATTCTCGGAATGTGTTGCCCATTGTTAACCAGCACAGCCAGCCACAGCGAACCGCATCGTAGTCTGTCTTAACCAGCGCCTTGGTGAATATCAACGAACTAGTCACTACTAAAGTCGTATTATATAACGCTAGGTGATGCCTGATTCGAGGAAAAGTAGATATTCGGTGTAATGGATGTATTTAACATTTAGTGTCAGTGAAAGGGAAGTGGTGTAGTGTAGTGTAGTAGTGTAGTGTAGTAGTGTAGTAATATAGTAGTGTAGTGTAGTAGTGTAGTGTAGTGGTGTAGTAATATAGTAGTGTAGTGTAGTAGTGTAGTGGCAGCAGAGCATCTACCAATATTGGGCAGTACTGTTTGCACATGATTCATCGTCTTCCTTAGGACCAGCTGGAACGCACATCTTATCATTCATCCCATAATTAAAAACAGCATGTCTAATGCTGGGATACCCATCCCACAGATGAATATCATTATATTTAATTTTATAAAAGAAAGTAGAAAATAAAGACATATATAAATCCTCATCTATTTTTAAAGAATCAAGAAAAGAAATAAAAGAAGTACGACGATTACCAAATAATTTCAAATAAATAAACGAATAGTAATAGCTTTTTCGAATAAATAAACGAATAGTAATAGCTTTTTCAGATAAAATTTAGAAATAACTGAACTATTTAACAATAAAGGAATATCAACATCCTCAACGAAAAGCTGATTCTTTTCAATTTGTAAATGAATCTCTTTTTTGAAAGAGAAGGATTTTTTAAAAGAATAGTTTAACATGAAAAGAAGAATGAAAAGGAACCATAGAGAAAAAAGAATTCAAACATTAAAACAATAAGGGTAGAGTGGAAACACACCGATAAAGAGATAAATAAAATAACCGAAAATCGGTTAAATGATATCAGTAAGAAAAATATGAAAATGAATATCTTTCTATTAGTGTGAGGAAAAAGAAGAAAAAGAGCATCCACTAACACAAACTACTTCCTTTTGGTAATAATCCCTATTAAAGGTATGCCTGGGTCCCGCTTCTCCTAATCCTTCATAGCCTGCTCCCTCTTGACTCATTGCTCCAGGCACCAGTAGTTCTCCAGAGTGTGGCAGGACAAGGACTCTGTCCTGCACTAATGCACCTCGTTTTCTGCCCTTGAACAGCTTACCAATGGTTCATTCTTGTTCAGACAAGTGGGCGGATTGTCTGAACAGATTTTCTTGGAAACTTTCAGAGAACCTGGAGTGTATAAGAATTCTAACTACCGACAGGAGCCATTTATTGACGAACCAACATCTATTATGTATTAGAAGTGTTAAGAAGTATTGATATCTGTATATCTGTTATAGTTATATTTGTTAAATCTGTTCTATTCATATCTGATATATCTGTTATATCTGTTATAGTTATATCTTTTCTATCTGATATATCTGTTATATATGTTATAGTCATATCTGTTAGATTCTTTAGTAACGTCTGATGTTAAGTAAGTATTTATTCGTTGATGTCCTGCCATGAAGTGGAGGATTGGGGTTTATATAATTGTTTGGACAGCCTCTTCCCGCTGGCCCGGCGAAGGCCAGGTCGACCGGGTGGGCTGATCTCTCGAAAAGGGCAAGACTATCCGACCGGATGGTCTGATATCTTGTGCCTCTGTCCGGGCGAGCGGACTAATCGACTAGGGAAGGTAATCTGATAGTCATGGGTCGTGTACTACCCATGTCGGGTCTAATGTTACATCTGTTATAGCATATCTTTTCTATCTGCTATATCTGTTATAGTTATATCTGTTATATCTTTTATAGTTACACCTGTTATACTGTTACATCTGTTATAGTATATCTTTTCTATCTGATATATGTTAGATCCGCCATGGGTAACACCTTACCCATTAGGACAGTAGTAGCTTCGAGCCTACGAATGCCAACGCAGGCACCTAAAGTCACCATCCCACGTGATTGGGACTCATCCTTTCACCTTAGCTCGTGACATGGCGTCTACCCGGCTCAGTTCGGGCTATATAAGTACCTAAATTCCCACTTCTTTGGGGATCATCAACGAATAAACACCTGATAGGTCACAGACGTTACTAAAGAATCTAACACTATATCTGTTATAATTATATCTGTTGTATCTGTAATAGTATATCTTTTCTATCTGTTGTATCTGTAATAGTATATCTTTTCTATCTGTTGTATCTGTAATAGTATATCTTTTCTATCTGTTGTATCTGTAATAGTATATCTTTTCTATCTGTTGTATCTGTAATAGTATATCTTTTCTATCTGTTGTATCTGTAATAGTATATCTTTTCTATCTGTTGTATCTGTAATAGTATATCTTTTCTATCTGTTGTATCTGTAATAGTATATCTTTTCTATCTGTTGTATCTGTAATAGTATATCTTTTCTATCTGTTGTATCTGTAATAGTATATCTTTTCTATCTGTTGTATCTGTAATAGTATATCTTTTCTATCTGTTGTATCTGTAATAGTATATCTTTTCTATCTGTTGTATCTGTAATAGTATATCTTTTCTATCTGTTGTATCTGTAATAGTATATCTTTTCTATCTGTTGTATCTGTAATAGTATATCTTTTCTATCTGTTGTATCTGTAATAGTATATCTTTTCTATCTGTTGTATCTGTAATAGTATATCTTTTCTATCTGTTGTATCTGTAATAGTATATCTTTTCTATCTGTTGTATCTGTAATAGTATATCTTTTCTATCTGTTGTATCTGTAATAGTATATCTTTTCTATCTGTTGTATCTGTAATAGTATATCTTTTCTATCTGTTGTATCTGTAATAGTATATCTTTTCTATCTGCTATATCTGTTATAGTTATATCTGTTATAGTTTATTTGTTATAGTTTATTTGTTACATCTGTTAGGTTATTCAGTACCGTCTGGTGCGTATTGCGTGGACATTCATTGATGATCCTGCCATTGAAGGCAAGGATTGGGGTTTATATAGGGATAGTGATATGTGGCAGTGCTCGACCGGGCCGGTTGATAGGGTCTAGAACGATGGTGGCGAGCCCTTGCGTCTAATCCGAAGGTGCAACGTCCTAATGAGGTAGTGTGGTACCCATGTCGGATCTAACGATATCTGTTATCTGTTATCTGTTATCTGTTATCTGTTATATCTGACGAACTAACATCTATTGTGTATTAGAAGTGTTAAGAAGTATTGATATCTGTATATCTGTTATAGTTATATGATACATCTGTTATCTTATATGTCCGCATGGCACATTCTATTACCACTGAGGACAATGGGCAGAACGCTTAGACGTGTACCTTACATTGTCGGTCCAAACACCTACCAGTAACCCATACGACCTTACTCTGGTAACTATAAACCTCTCCCCTTGGGAAGAGCCATCAAGGAATACACACAGGCACCAGACGTTACTACAATCTAACAATATCTGATGTATCTGATATATCTGTTATAGTTACATGTTATCTATCTGTTCTATCTGATATAGTTATATCTTTTATATCTGTTATCTATCTGTTCTATCTGATATAGTTATATCTTTTATATCTGTTATCTATCTGTTCCATCTGTTATAGCTACATTTTATATATCTGTTATCTTATATCTACTTGCTCTTAGTGCTTGTTTCAGTACTTGTATCTGTTATAGCTACATTTTGTATATCTGTTATCTATCTGTTCTATCTGTTATCTGGAAGAGACTCAAGTTTTTTGAATCAATACCTTCACCTGCGTAAGCCATGGCCCTCTCTTGCCTGAACCTTTGAAAATGCACAGGCTGACGGAGAAACGTTGGTCTCATGCGTCTTCCTCGCTTTCCAAATCCAGATCTCTGTGCTGCAAATGAGGACTATAAGATAAAGAGTCAACGTGCCCAACACTCTGGAAGTCTTTGGTGTAGCTTTCGGGTTGGTGGTTACATCTGAGTATTCCAAACGATCAGATGTGGACTAGAAAATACGTTCCGCTGCCAGTTAAGAAACTCGCATCTTGACAGGGTGTAGGTAGTAGGTAGAGTGGTGCTGTGTACTGTACTAGCGCTTTATTAGTTATTGGTAGTTAAATAAAGGAGCATACCATATGTAATCCAATAGTACACATTTAAAAATGTAACTATGAAATCTATATTCCTAATAAATTAGAAACATGTAAGGGTAATGCAGAAAGAGCTAAGTCAACTGAAGGACCATCAACTTTAAAGAAAGTAAATGTAAAGATTTAATTTTTAATTATCATAATAAAGATTCATTTAATTAAAGGTATAACTACTGTATGAAGAAATTCTTTGATATTATGTAAATATCATAAATAACACCAAAGCGGCCATTTAGGCCGAGATAAAAGGTATCAATATAAATTTTTTAATGAAAGCCTATAATTATAAGTAAATAAAATGTTTTTAGTATTGGTGGTAGTGGTGGTAGTGGTGGTAGTGGTGGTAGTTTGCTTGGTAGTTTGCTTGATATTGGTATTTTATCGGTAGACATGTGCCAGCCTTGACAGGCTGGCACATTCAAGGCTGGCACATGCAGTCCTATCATGATCTGCAAGAATAGTCTCATCACTTCGTATCTGTATATCGTACCCTCCAGCCCCAGCAGCTACGCACTCGGGTCGCCGTAGATCCCCCAGTGCTGCTCCACATTCCACGAGCCCGGCGCCTTCCAGTAGTCGTTGTAGGTCGTGAACATCAACACCTGGTCGCCCATGGTGTTCGCTATGCCCTTGATGGCCGCCAACTGGTTCTCCACCGACGGCACCGCGCTGCCCTCGGTGTTGCCTTGAGTGGGCCAGCCACTCTCCGTCACGAGGATCTTCTTGCCGTTGCCGCAGTGGCTCTGCAAGCTCTGCACCTGGCTCTTCAACCACGAGCCAGCCGTCGACGCCTCGATGCCGCTAAAGTACGGGTGGCAGTTGACCGCAATGTAGTCGCCGGTGTTGCACATGGACGAGTCCGCCATCATGGCCGCCAACGTGTCCACGGCCACGATGTAGCCGGTGTAGGACGAGGCGTTCAGCTTGAACCACGAGCGCGCCGCCAGCACCGCACTAGCCACCTGCGACGCCGACGCAGTGCCGGCGTTGACCACCTCGTTGCCGATGGCCACGGAGTGCACGGCGCTCCAGCCGCGGCTGGACGACTCCACCTGCTGCGCCATGCTGGGCAAGTCGCTGGAGAGGGCGTTGATGTCCCACACGCCGAGGAAGACTTTTTGCGACGAGGAGATGGCGGCAAGCACGTTCTGCACGCCGGAGCAGTCGACGGAGTAGAGCCGGATCAAGGGGTAGGCCTTGAGGAGCGCCATGTCACGGGCCACCTGGCTGGCGGACTTGCACTGGCCGCCCTTGGTGTAGGGCGAGTAGGAGATGCCGGCGGCCTGCTCTGCGTAGGCGGCGACGTCGGAGATGTCCAGGTCCAGGGCGGGGGCGCTGGAGGATGAGGACGAGGACGAGGACGAGCCCAGCGACTGGCCGTTTCCGGCGCCCTGGACGGAGACCAAGCCGGTGAAGCCGGGGGAGTCGGCGGAGGCGGCGGAGGCCGCCGAGGCGGCCGAGGCGGGTGAGGCGGGTGCCGAGTTGGCTCCAGAGGTGCCAGAGCCGGAGGAGCCAGAGCCAGAGGTGCCGGAGTTGGAGCCTCCGAAAAGTCCAAGTATTGAAGAGAGCCAGCCTGAAGAGCCAGTGCCGGAGCCAGCACTAGTACCACTAGAGCCAGTGTTTGAACCAGTACTAGTACTAGAGCCACTGCTAGAACCTGTTCCAGAGCCTGTTCCAGAGCCTGTTCCAGAGCCTGTTCCAGAACCAGTGGTGCCAGTGTCACTGGACCCAGAGCCCCCAAAGAGAGAGAAGATCAGTGAGAGAAGCCCCGACGACTTGGGTGCAGCAGCGCTGGCAGCGCCAGCGTTGACATTATTGGTATAAGCGGCACCGGCGGCACCGGCAGCACCGGTACTAGAAGTGGCAGCGGCACCGGTATTAGAAGTGACGGCGGCCGCTACTGCAGGCGCAGTGGTCGGCGTGGGTGCTGCACCAAAGAGTGCCGCCCAGCCAACCTTTTGTGTGGTAGTAACAACCACGTCGTCTCGTGCATGGAGCTGGATCGGCAACGTCCATGCCACGGCAAGGAGAAGTAGAATGCGGAGCAAAAGCATGTTGGAGGGGATTGACTTGGCCTGTTCTGAGGGATGGTCTGTGATGTTGTGATCTGGCGTGTGATGGTTGTCAGGATCTGTGATGTCTGTGATGTTGTGATCTGGCCTGATGTCTGTTCTGGCCTGATGTCTGTTCTGGCCCGTATGCGTTGACCTACTGTCTCTGTTGGTTTTCTTTCCACTGCCGGGCACGTCTATATAAGGGTGGTGGCAGGCGCATCCGGTGCCATGTCCGCTTTAGGCAAAGGCTTTTCGCAGCCAGTGCGCCATTGCCTGTTTAGGAAAAGTAGCGGCCCGCGCGCACTTGGGCCGCCGCTCGTTTATCCGTTTTGGGCAGCGCTGCCTCGCTACTTCCTATTTGGGAAGTGTAAGTGACACCAGAGGCGCCTGGCTCCGGAGACTGACGTCGGGAGGATCGCATGTGCAGAGGAAGGTGCTAGCGGGGCCAACTCGCTGACAGTATTCGCTGACAGTATTCGCTGACAGTATTCGCTGACAGTATTCGCTGACAGTACCACTCGACAGTACCACACAGTACCACTCGACAGTACCACTCGCTGACAGGCGCAAATTGACCACCACTCCGGCGCCGCCTGCGCCACCACTCAGAACAGTCACTTGGACATCTCGTGCACCGTAGTAGGGTGGTTCAACGCGTGGTGCTTGGCGCTGTATGCAGGACGGACATCATGTCTTGGAGAGGGGAAGATGGCATGAGGTCAAGGCAGTAGGAGGGGCTTGTAGAGGCATGGGGTACGCTCTGGCTAGGGTTCTCGACGTGTGCATTGGAGTGGAGGCGACTGTATACCGAGGCCTGGCTTGGTGCCAGTAGTCTTTATATATCATATGTGATGTACTACGCGTGAGTTGACCTATTGCGACCTATTGCGACCTATTGACCCTGCCCTCCTCATAATCTGTGAGCCTCAGTCACATGACCCACTCATCAACTTCTAGCTCGTCTGCCCTCAATGGAAGTAGCGGATTATGAAATAGCACATCACAAAAAACAAAACCACCATGCCCCAGAAAAGCCACTTGTCCTCTCGTGCCCGACGCTCCACACGGCGAATCGTGCCCTGACTCACTCCCAAAGTCATCATGCTTTCCTCGAACTTTGCGCCGAGCTTTCTCAACGTCTCGTTCTGCTCCACCAAGTCGCCCAACGCGCTCTGGCCCATTTCAAGAATCATATCTAGCTGCTGGTTGCCCCGGCCAAGCGATTGCTTTTCTGTATATAGCCCCTCCAGGTACGACATCGACGATGGCTGCGCCGCAGGCGCTGCCGGATCATAGGGATTGTCGGACGGCGTGTTCCGCCGGCCTATGAGTTGCTGGTGCGATTCCGCTTGGACCAGTGCGTCCCGCTGCTGGCGCAATGAATCGAACTTGGCCTGGAACTGCGCCAAGTCCGCCTGGAACTTCCTCAATCGGCTCTCGTGTTTCTCCTCCACGCTGTCACATTGCCGCACCAAGTCGGTGTACTCCTTGATGGTCTTTTTGAAGCCTGTGAGAGAGGTGATGATCAGGCCTTGGAGGGACATCGGCGACGTGCTGACGTTTTTCTCAAATGCCGCGAGGTCACGCGTTAGACTCTGCGTCTGCTTGACTCCATGGTTGTATACGGAGTTCATGGCGGCGTAGGTGCTTGCGTGTTGTTTGGCGTGAGATCAAGCGCACTCTGCGCACCCGTACCTCCACCCACCCTTGGACGTTACAGCAACCCAAATCCCAAAACAGGTATTGTCACGGCAGATTTGAGGTTCTGATAAAGACAGACAAACATGGGGAGTTTAGACATACACTCTGGTGTGTTCGGGTCTATCACACATGACTATGCGTGTAACTCAAGGCACTTGGACACCCCAGGACACAGCTCGGTGAAGTTTCTGCAATCAGTCGACACCTAGTAGTCAATCATAGTGTTCAGTAGTCACTCTCCATCACTGTTTTTAGTGTGAACGCCTCTGAGGAACAAGTGGTTAGGCATCACAACTCGACATCTCCCAACACATCATCCGAAGAACCGCACAAATGCCAACATGAGTGCTGCCGTACCGGAACTCACACCAATCAACCACTGCATCACCTGAGTCTTCACACTCTTGATCTGCATCTGCACGTTGGCAATCTCCTCGTCGATCCTTGTAAACGTGTCTTCGATTCTGGACTCATGGCTAGAAGACTCCTCACGGATGCGGCCCTTCTCCAAGTTCAAGTCGAGGCGCACGCTAGCCAGGTTCTTGGTGATCTCCTCCTTTAGCCTGTTCTGGAGGTTGGTCAAGTTGGTACGGAGCTGCTCCTGCTCCTTTTTTAAGCTGGAGAACTCGGATTTATCCATAGTCTGCAATTCGCCCTTCAACTTGGCAAAATCCACTTTTTGCTGGTACGCCACGGAGTTCAAATTCTCCTTGGACACGAGGTTCTTGGCGATCAAGCTGATGCCATCGTTGACCGCCTTGTTTACAATCACCACAGCCGTCTCTGCCTGCTGTAGAGAGAAGCCGCCCTTCTCTAGTGACTGCACAAACTTCTTTGTGTCAAACTTGGTGATTCCGCTGAGTGCTCTTGCACGGGGGAACCTGCGCGTGCTAGAGATTCCGGCCTTGAACATTTAGTGACCTGCAGAGTTTAGGGGTGGAAAAATGCTTGTGGTCGAACTCTGATTGTTGAGTTTTTTGATTTGTTGTATTCTTTAATGGATTCGTGTAGCTTAGTCTGGACTGGAGTCTGGACTTGGTGGTAACTGGATAGAAGTGTGCTTATGGGCTTGGTGCGACTCTGTATGCACAACTATGGGGCCTTCCTATTCGGCATCCGGACTCGGTTGACAGTTTTCATCTAAGTTGGAAATCCGTCGACATTCTCTGGTCTTTTTGGATATCTGATCCTTTCAACTATCCTTTCAATTTTCCTTTTAATTTCCTTTTGGTGCTCACTTGATTGTTGACCTCGGTGGCTGTCATGGCTGAGCTCCCATAATCCCGTGTAACTGCACCTTGCGAAGACGCCCGTGTTTTCTAGACATTCAGGAGTCACCTTGTAATACTACCACTCTGCCTCATTGAAAATTAGGCCCCTGGTTTTTTCTTAATTGTTCGTCTTGTCTTTAGTGTACGGGTTTTCAGCCGCACCGGCCGCTGCTCACCATGCAAGACCCTACCTTTGGGCAGCCATTACACCTGACTCTGAATTTTCTTTATTTTTTGATGTCCTGAATCTGGAATTGACACATCCTTCCTAGGTGTGTCTTTGATGTTTGGCCGGTTCTCTATTCTGTTTTTCCATTTTTCAGCTCGTTTTTATTATGTCAAGGCGTCGTCGAAGCGTGAGGAATCACCAATGCTACCACACATGACAAACTCAAAGACCCCATAAATTCATTCGCTTGCTTTTTATCCAAAAGTCATATCACATAAAGTCATATCACATAAAGTCATATCACATAAAGTCATATCACAAAAAAATCATATCACATTCAGAATTAGATTTCCTAACTTCTTTTTGACCCAAGTTAAAAAACTGAAATCAGTGAAGGGGCTGTTCACAAATTGATTGTCGATTGACGAACGAAGCCACCGTTTAGAAACGTTGGACGAGTAATTGTTTCAATTCACCATTCCCCTCTTGTTTTCCAGGACAGATTTTTATTAAGCATCATAGCTGATTGGACTCGGCGGAGAAGACTGCAACCTGTATATACCCCCGCACATCTTCGCCAGGCCATTTGTTCATCAACCACCATGATTCCATTCTCTGCTCGTGGTGTTCGTTTTTTCAGGCCCCGTGGTATCCTTTCAAAAGCCAGGCCGGGGTTTTATCTTGCCCAGCTGAGAAGCCTCGCCGACAGAAACTCCATTGACGAGTTCAATAAGCACAAGAAAGACTTTCACTTTGATTTGGGCCGTGTGCAAGCAAACCCCACATCCAGCGAGGTGAAGTACCAGAAGCACCTCGAGGAGCAGAGAACTGCGGCAGACCAGGAACAAGCCAAGGAGAAATGGGAGTTTTTTCAGCGCATCAAGGGTCTTGCCATAGGCTCTTTGGCGTTGGTGGCCGTTATCTCGGGGTATCAGATTCTCATGAATTACAAGTACATCAAGACTTACCTTCGTGGCTTGATGGACTTCAATTTGGACATCAGCAAAGTCAAAGATATGAAGGATCCCAAGGGCAACACCAAGACCATTGCCAATATGTTGGAGCTGATGAACGCCGAGATCGACGATGCGTTCTTAAGTTCCTTGAAGGACCTGAGCTCCAACCCTGGCGTCTATCTCTTTGGCGCTATTAACGGAAGACGAGTGCCTGTAAGAGTGCAGGATTTTGATGGCAAGTACCTCCAGGACTTAGTGGTGACTGACAAGTATGTGGTTGGCGTTGATGTCAAAGGCAAGGTGTTTGAATATGAAAAGACAAACGAGGGACATGTGCTCCGCCAGATTTCAGTGCCAAAGAAGGTTTCCAAAGCCGTGGTCTGTAATGACAAACTCTATCTTTTGGCGAACGATGCACGCACGTTCTACTCCAAAACCATTGACCCTCAGCCCTCTCGGTTCAGTCTTTTTGGCGTTTTCAAAGGCCATGGTGTCTCACAGATTGCCCTAGATTTGGAACGTGGAGAGAGAGTCACCGAAATATCTTCAGGAAAATGTCATCTACTCATTTTAACCTCGCACGGCAGGTTGTTTGAGATGAGCTGCAGTCTTGACCCCGTGAACAAAGGCCAGTTTGGAACGCCGATGTTCTCGAACTTCTTGCAAAACGTCCAGCGTCCTAGTGTCAATGCCCCTTTTGAACTTACCAACATGAACTTTGAAATGGTCGTTTCCAAGGGGACTAAAGCGATCAGCCGCAGACATTTCAAGGCCATTTCCTCCACGGACTTCTCCAATGTGGCCATTGAGGAGAATGGAAACGTTTGGACGTGGGGAGACAACTCGTCATGCCAATGTGGAAAGGAAAAGACCGCCAACGAGGACTTCCAACCGGTGCCCCGCGTGGCCTTCAACATCAACGACTTGGAGAGTATAGCAAAAAGGTATCTTCCGCAGTCGCTCAAGAAAGGCAGGTTGATGGTGGACAATGTGTTTTCAGTGAGCGAGTCCAACTACTTGCAGATTTCCGCCACCGATAATACTTTGGTTGATAGCACCCTGCACACAAATCCCCTGAAGCAGGAGCTTCTACTCAGTTTTGGAAATGGGCTCCAGGGCCAATTGGGACTCTCGAGGTATTTGCAGATGGTGGCTACACCTCAGGTGATGAAAAGCCTTGTTGGAATGCAGGAGTATGACGAGTCGGTCAGTTTGCTCCGAAACATTGGCTTCAAGCACATTGCCAGTGGAGCCAACCACACTTTTGTCACTTTGGATAATAGGGGAACTCACAAGGAAGTGTTGGTTTTCGGGAGTAACGACTTTGGGCAGTTTGGCAATGGAAAGCTGGTCAAAAGTGCCAAGCCTCTTCAAATCCCTAAATTGATTGAACCTCAAGACCTAGAGAGCTCCTCCAAGCACTTGCTCAAGAAATTTCATGATAGGACCAAACATCGTTTAGAGTTGTTGGACAATGATGATTTTGAGCAGGTTCTCTCTGCTGGCGAAAATAGCTCTGCAATCTTTTACAGGAAAAAGTGAGGCGAAGTATGGCTCAGGCAATTGAATTCTAGAAATGACCATAAGGGGTAAAAGAAGATTAGTATACTCGAACCAGAAACACGCCAAATAGTCAGGCTAAGGAAACAATAAGAGGGGAATGAATGAGGCAGGGCTTTTCAGTCTTGATATAAGTGCCAATGGCCGTTCATTGCGCAATTGCTCAGCTGACGTCGTTGAATGATTAAAAGTTAATGCTTCACAAATGGTCTGACCCATAGGATGGATAGAGACCCCAAAAAGTACCCAAACACAATGATAAACAATGTATCCTTGACCAATCGAATAGACAAGTATGAACATCAAATTGCGCTTCAAGAATCTCCACTGAAGTGAGTGCGTGGCAACCAACGCGTGGGTTGACTAATCGTCTGTGGGATTCTGGGTTTTGGCGCAATCTTGATCCAATCCATATAGTGGCATAAAAAAATAGCAACGCAAAAATCTCACGAAAAGCAGCCTCTTTTATACCCTGACCCCACGCTGTTTCAGACTTATGCACACAAATGCATGAATACCCCTGTAGGGCTTGGCTGCAAATCGCGCACTTTGTGTACGGAGAATTGCACAGAACCTAGACATTTCCTATAAAGCCACAAGAGTGCCGCATTTCCATCTTTTCTACTTCTACTGACTACCCTTTTCTACTACCCATCTTACAGAGTCCACAACTATTTATCATCTAGTTTATTCTATCGTTATTCACAAGTCAAACAACTCCTTCAAGATTCTGATGGTGTCGGCAGGCTCGTTCACAGCGTGGCCAATGGTTCTTGGGTCGTTGTAAATCTCATAGTCGTTTCCGCCCTTGTACGACTTGTCACCAAAGAAGTGGATCTCCTTGAAGTGCTCACCCTCAACATGCTGCAAAGCGTAAGTCTTGTCCCATCCGGTTGGGAAAACATCAAACGAGATCTGGCCTCCAATGGAGTAGGTCAAACCATAGTCGGGGAAGTTTTCCTTCAATGCAGCCACCAACTTCTCTCTGACCTTGTGCTCGAGGTCGAACTTCTCAAAGTCGTTACGCTCTTGCGTGGAGGCGTTTCTGCCCACAGGCGAAACATTGATCATACCGTTTCTGAACTCGATGAAGGTACCTCTTCTGACTGGGATGTCAATGTCAGACAAGTATCTCAAGATGAACTTGACCAACTTGTTGTACTTCTCCTCGCCGATCCAGGAGATGAAGGACTGCGAGGCCAACTCCTTGCCCAATTTGTAAGCTGTCAATCCGTTCTCGGAGAAGCAGTAGTCGAAATCTTGCAAGACGGAGTCGCCGAGCTGCTCGACCTGCTTGGCGAGATCGGAACCTCCAACGAAGCCAATCACCACCTTCTTTCTCAAGGCCTTCAAAGTCTCTCTCATTTCATCACTGATGGTCAATCTGGCTGGGGTCAAAGTGCCATCGACATCGAAGAGAACGAGCACATCGGGTTTTTCTTTATGGGCAAAAGACATGATAAGGTTGGCGAGAAAAATTAAGGGAACTCACCGTTTAAGTATTTTTTCGCGTCGCGACTTGCAACGTGTTGGTCGTGCGTCGCGCGCTTCACACACGGGGCCCACACCAGTGCACCGCCGCCACACACCCGCACACCACATCCGTGCATCAATCAACCTGTTTGCCTACATCTTTTTTGACCTCAAGTGGACTGTATTACAATATCAAACTATAAAGTTTAGACCTGGTATTGGTACTCTGGGAACTGGGACAAGTTCTCAGTCAAGTTACCCTTTCTGGACAAGAACTTAACGTAAGCACCGTCATCCTTGACCTCACCGTTGTTCTTCTTCTTAAGGTATTGGTCTCTGTCAAGAGGAGTGAAACCCCACTTCTTGGAGATAATAATCTTTTGTTGACCTGGGAACTTGTATCTGGCTCTTCTCAAACCCTCAATGACGACGTCCTTGTTAGAGTCCTTGGTTCTGGCAGACATAAGAATTTGACCAATGTTGACTCTGGCAGCCAAACCGTGAGGCTTACCCCAAGCACCTCTCATACCTTGTTGCAATCTATCAGCACCGGCACACGACAACATCTTGTTGATTCTCAAGACGTGGAAAGGGTGAACTCTGACTCTCAAGTGGAAAGAGTCTCTTCCGGAGATCTTGGTGATGTACTTGTTAGCACAGATACGAGCGGCTTCCAAGGCCTCAGAAGACAACTGCTCGAGCTCGTTGGACACCAAGTGCACACACAATGGGAACTCGTCAACAGTGGCCTTCTTTCTACCCAAGTCGTAGATTCTGATCTTAGCGTCTGGGACAGCTCTGTTGTATCTGGATTTTGGGTAAGGCTTGTTCTTACAGTATCTGTAACATCTAGCGGGTCTTCTAGCCATTTTGTCTGAGAATGTTAGTAAAAATGTTGCGATGGAAAACTGCGGAAGTGGCTTATATATATGCTTGGGCTTGCTTATTAATGAAAATGCGAAGTGCGAGTGCGACATGGGTTGCGGGTGCGCCCACACGAAAGCGATATTGCAAAATTTGCAAACGCCACCAATAGCACAATAAGTAAAGGAAGTCAACCAAGGCTTATCAAAATCAGACTTCGTGAACGAGGATTATTCAAATGAAGTCTTAAAGGGTCAAATTTTGAGTCTTCGAGTGCCATTTGGGGGGCTTGGACTTTCGGTGCTGGCACCGCTTGATAGCCTTGAACTGCAATGAGGATTACCTGGGATGGAAACGTTAAGTCATATGGAACGAGGATAAAATTTTTGTTGACCACAGACGATGACAATAAACGAAGGAAGGATTCACCAAACGGTACGCAAACGATTCTTCATGTTTTTCAAAGCAGTAGCTCCACGAATTTATAGTCTCTCCACGAGCATAATAGTCCTTCTTTCACAGCTAACACAATAGTCTAGGGGAACATACCTGTTGATTGCTTGAATAGGTAGGAAGAATGGTTGGAATTTGACACAAAAATTTTCGGGCACCGGCCACTGCGCGCACCGGTAGTGTGCATATAATGCATACTCCGTGCGCACCCACTTGCACGTGATGCTGGTGACTGCTGTTTGCACAGCCCAACTTGCCAACACGGTTCAAGGCAAGAAAGATGTTCAGGATAAGTAACAAAGATGAGGATCAAAATTTGGGAAATGTGAATTATCAACATCTTCTCCAGGTCGGGTTGCGGGAAGTTGGTGTCAAAAGTGTTCGGTGTGTTCAGCATTCGCGTGACCGGCTGCAAGAGAGCCACTCGAGTAGAAGCAGCACTTTGCGCTGCCTTGGAGTAGTGTTTCACTTGAACCTATTAATGATCACAAGGTCAAAAGCAGGGAGCGACTCACCAAGTATTTCTTCACTCTTAAATAATTGTGAAAGTCGCATTGTCCTAGCAGCTTTACTCAGCTTGGCATCTTTTGCTGTCAATGGATTCGGTAGGAATGTATATTTCATTTCGGTTTTTCTCAGCCTCAGTTCACAAGCCCAAAATGTGGGCGTTGGTTTCTAGGAAGCCGCCTTATGCTTCCGCCCGAAACACATCCTTCGTTATAGTTTGCTATTCTTAATTTGGAGCGGATATCAAGGTAAAACACAGCGAGGAATTTCAGCTAGTCCTTACCTCTTTCTCAATTCATGTAATCAGACATGCCCAGTGAACATCTGCTAGTCACCAAAAGGGAATTTCCTTCTGTTTGCTCCTTTCGAGACTGTGTAATTGTTATCCGCAGTTCATTGCTGCTGGCTCGTCAATGAAGGGTCAGGCTAAAGGAACTTGCAAATTGTTCACCGGATAGATAATCCTATTGTCAAAGTGCAGCTTGGGTGTGATATCTCACCGTAGTCTCCAGCAATCAAAGGTTGTTCTATTGGACTCCAATCTTTAGCCGTCCACTTGATTCTAAAGCGTAGAAGAGAAGCGTACGCTGATTGTCAAGTAGCTCACATGACGCCTGTAACACCACTTCAAGACAACAGTAGCCTGGAAGTCATTAGTTTAAACAGCAATGCCCAGAGAGTGTTTAAAGCCATTTCTCAGCTTCCTTATAGAAATCTCGTTAGAAGTTGTTTCGCTTATTGTGGTGAAGAATTCCAAAAAATCAAAGTAATGTGGGAACTTCGGGTTTTTATAAGTTTGTTTTTGTGGCGTGAGAATGAGGGGTTGATGGCTGCAAATACTGCGCGGCACCCATATAAAAGGGGCGATTCTCAACTTCTGATAGAGCACACAGAGACAAGTTCACAGAACAATTCTAAGAATGATGTTATTTGACGCTACTCGCAAAAAGAGTGAATTATCCTGCTATCTAGCTACAAACGAATACAACCAAACGAATTCAACCAAACGAATTACAACCAAAGGTGATCCATCCTAATGGAGACTTCATCTAGTGTTGCTGTAATACAGCTAAACACTTTCAATGTGCAAGAGGCTGTTTAAGGAAAACGTGCCATGTATAGTTGAAGATGTGTATGCCACGTCATGGCTGGCTTTTTAGACCATAATCAAGAGCTGAGGTTAGAGTCGATTATGAAGTCAAGGGGCGAAGGCTGCGATACGTGGGTGTCTGAAGAACGAAGACGGGAAGGGCTTGGACCCCAGGAACACGGCACCAGGAAAGTGGGTAAAAATATCAAGGAAATTGATACAAGAGACGGAACGTGATACACTGAGGTGTACACCGAAAGATCATTTACTGGGATTATGAGATTGAGCGGCTAAAACGAGGTTCTAGAAGACTTGTGACAAGAGACCCGAAAAGATATGAGAGTAGGGAACGATATGAGAGCTCTTTTAACATCTGGTGAAAATGGAATACGAAAGATGAGAGACTGACATGATTTTAGTATGAGACTAAGACCGAGTATGAGGGCAGTGAGACACCGAGTACGAGCAACCGAGTCAGAGAAAAACCAAAAAATTAAGTGAAGAATAGCCCCTAAAATCAAAACTGACATTCGAGGGCTGGAAAATGACCGAACCAAGACGGAGGGCAAATTCTAGAAGCTTAGAGAACACAGCATGGGCGCAATGTTCACAACCACAGTCCCCCGGAGTGATGACCAAAGCAGAAAATGGACTCACAAAAATTTGTTTCAAAATTCATGCGCTTGATTTGAGTCGTGATCGTTTTTATTACAAAACGTTGACCTGTAAATCGAAGCATCCGGTAAAGTTGAAACGTGAGGGACTTGACAAATTAAGTATGGGATCATCTACGCAGCGCGAAAAAAGCTCATCACATCGCGACTCATCGCACATTGATACTCTCGACGCATCATGGGAAGATACAGTGTCAGAACATACAAGACCAAGAGAAGGACAAGGGACCTCGATTTGGTGTACGATGACCTCTCGAGCAGAGAAAAGATAGTGGCATTAAAGAATCAGCCGCTTGACGAGACCAAGCCCGGGTTGGGCCAATACTACTGCATTGAGTGCGCCAAGTACTTCGAAAACCAGGACACTTTGGACCGTCACACCAAGGGAGGGCCTCACAAACGGCGCTTGAAGGCCTTAAAGCAACGACCTTACACACCTTTGGAGAGCCAAGCGGCGGCTGGCTACAACTTGGCGCGGTTCATGGAGTCAGTGGAGAAATACAAGGCCATCGAAGCGAACAAGAAGGAGAATCAGGCTGAGTACGACGCGTTGGTTGGGCAAAAGAAGGACACATTGGATGCTCTTATCACCGGGATTCCCAGCGAATCTAAGACTGAAGTTGGAGAGGCGGAGGCTGATGCCATGGAAGTCTGATTTCGGGATACTTAGTCTAGAGTTCAGTGTGGAAACTACGGCGAAAGAGGCGGAGAGATAAAGCGCAAGATATATGCTCAAGTCGCAACAGGTAAAGTTTAGAGCTGCAGATGTATGAGACGGAAGAGATTCAGTATTTTCGAAAGATGAGTGATTAGTTATGTTCTGAGGTATCTGAGATATCTGAGACGCAAGGTTACAATCGAGAAGCTACGAAGATGAACGGATGTCTGTGGACATTCATCATGCTTCTGATAGAAATAAATAGGTATAGGAGACCAGGGGTGTACTGATGCGAAGGTGTACTGATGTTTTTGTATAGCGTGCGTGCGACCTAGAGGAGCATCGCGATGACTTAGACTGTACATCATGGGCAGAAAGACTTTGGCAGAACAGATAGCCGAGCTCGCAGAGCCAAGCAAAGACTTTGATATTGAGGACAACGAGCTTGCGGAGCGTCTTTCCAGCGGCTCGGACGACTCCGACGCCGAAACCGCCACCCAGCACTACGTGCCGGTTTCCAAGTCCAAGCTTAGAAAAGAACAGGCCCTTTTAAGGGACAAGAAGTATTCGGGTCAAGTGGCGAGCAGAGACTCCATATTTGGAGCTGATGGTAGCAAGAATCAGTCAGAACTGGAGGAACTGGGACTGGAGGAACTGGGACTGGAGGCACTGGGACTGGAGGCACTGGGACTGGAGGCACTGGGACTGGAGGAACTGGGATTGGAGGAACTGGGATTGGAGGAAGTAAAACTGGAGATTCTGGCCGAGGAAGAATCGGATAACTCTGGAAACGAGCTCCAAAATGATCAACAACGAGACACAAGCGACGAAGATGGATCCGATGACTCAGATGAACAAAACTCCGATGAATTCGATGATGAAACGGCTGAAAACGGGTCAGAAAACGAATCAGGAATGTCGGTGCGGTCGAAGATCAAAGAGATCATGGCAAACGAAAGAAAACACATTGTTCTGAGACTCTCTGAGTCCGCAGCTAACGACGCCTCCAAAGGATACGCCATCCTTCTGCAGCATAAGGAGTTTGATGCTTTGATTGATGCCCGGTTGAAGATCCAAAAAGCCTTGACCGAGAGTAATATGCTTCCCGTGGGCGAATTTGACCAATTTTCACTGGAGAATAGTAGAAAACTCATGCAGTCGGCGAAGGAGACATGCCTTGGTCTTTTAGAGGCAATCCACGGGCTTCGAGGCCGGTTTCTCCAACGAGACCGCGTGGTGGCCGAGCAAAGCGGGCCCAAAAAACGGTCGTTGGAGGAGTTCTCACGTGCCAGCTTGGCATACGACGCATCTCTCGAGCAGTACCGGGGCACGGTATTGAACAAGTGGCTGGCCAAGATCCAGAACTCCCTGGGTGCCAGCGCCATGAATGCCAACAAGTTCAAGGCATTGAACCAGTCTGCAGAGCAACAGGTAGTGAACAACCTTCTGGATATGGAGCGCTTGGTGAAGCGCACGCGGCTTAACCGTCGAAAGATCACGCCCTTGGGTAGCGAACACCACAGCGAGGACAACGAAAAGAAAGACCATGGGGAGGAAGGAGTGCAGTCCCGCGAGCTCAACTTGCAGGAGATGGAGACGATTTTTGACGACGAGGATTTCTACCGGGTGTTGCTCAACGATCTCGTGGACAAGAAAATCCAGACCAGCGATCCCACGTCGGGATTGCAATTTGCATTGAAGGGAGCAGCATCCAGCAAGTTGAAGAAGAACGTTGACAATAAGGCATCCAAAGGTCGGCGGTTGCGCTACCACGTGCACGAGAAACTTGCAAACTTCGATACGCCGAAGCCGTGGGTCAAATGGAACGATGATCAAATCGACGAGTTCTTTGCATCGCTCTTGGGCCAGAAGGTCAGCATGCAGGAGGAAAGTGATGCAGAGAGCTCCAGCGATGACGAGGAGCTTGTTGCGCCAGGCTCTATTCAATTGTTTGGGTAGATATGCAGTGGGATACAGGCACAGTAGAGATGGCCCAGGGAAATAGAATGAATCGTGAGCATTTTGCGGTCTGACTGGGCTGTAATGAGACGTAGGTTCTGCAAAGCAAAAGGGTAGTTAGGTTTTCGCTTGTGCCAGAGCAGCATGGAACTAGGCACTGGCTCCAACGGTTTGGCCGATTCAGCAGCCGAGCACTAGATGCTTCGATTCCTGGGATAGAGCAATGGCTGCAGACTGCCCAGGGTGACTGTAGAGGCACAGTACCATAAAGCCACACTAACAAGACAGCGTCTTAGCATATCAACCGTAGCAGCACCCCTGTGATCAAATGGGCGAACCCCATGCATGCAAAGACTTGGCGAGGTATAAAAAACCGTGATTGATGGTGGCGACCGGCCCCTTTTATACCCGGTGGCTGCGGTGTTTCAGAATTGCCCTTTTGTACGCGAGTGGCTGCGGTGTTCCAGAATTGCAGCCACAAACAAGAGTATATAAAGACGCGCTTTTCTCTAAATAAACACCAAAAACCAGAAGCTAGACGAGGCCTCAGGTACCAGGGCATACACTTTATTGGTTAGGCTAACTTTGAGGGCGAGCAGCAGGAAGGTCGCAATGTAGTCAGTATTGGGTATTGGATATAGGGTATTGGATAATGCATGAATTCATTTAACCTATGTATTATATTTTTCTGTTACAACTATTCTGTGTATTGTTACCTGTGTATCCTGTGTTGTGTATTGTATTGTAAAAGGTGTGTACTCTATATATTCGGTGTATTCTGTGTTGTGTATTGTATTGTAAAAGGTATGTATTCTATATATCCGGTGTATTATGTGTTGTATATTGTATTTTTAAAAGGTACGTATTCTTCGGTGTATTATGTGTTGTATATTGTGTATTGTTATTGTACTCTGTAAACTGTATGTATTCTATATATTCTGTGTTTTTTGTGTTGTATATATATATTGTAAACTGTATGTATTCTATATATTCTATGTTTACAACTATTCTGTGTATTGCATCTATTCTATGTATGTGATGTGTTAATTTCTTTATTCTAATCTTATTCTAATCTTAATCTGATCTACATCTATTCTTATTCTATTCTTATTCTAATCTTATTCTAATCTTATTCTAATCTTATTCTAATCTTATTCTAATCTTATTCTATTCTTATTCTAATCTTATTCTGATCTACATCTATTCTTATTCTATTCTTATTCTAATCTTATTCTGATCTACATCTATTCTTATTCTATTCTTATTCTACCCTACTCACTCTCTACTCCTCCAATTCTATCTATTCTATAACTGTCGTCAGTGATGTACTTAACAAGGAACTCCGCTAGCCCCAATCAACACCCTTTGCCCAGTGGCGCCGACCCTGCTACTAGCCACCCTATTACGTCTTAATAACTCAGTTCTACGCTAAACACTCTTCCATACATCCTTTTTACTTATATTTTCTTCAATAGAATTATCATAATCCATAGTTAAATACCTGTGAAGAAAGCATTATTATCCTTTTTTAAATTTTAAATCTCCCAACCGAAGGGCTTAAAGATATGAATTCCTTTTTAATAGGTGTTTATATATTGGTATACATAGTAGCTGATTACATACAGAAAAATACAATAAACCAGAAAAGCTGCGGATTGGTACATAATGACCTAAGTATATTTAAGTTTAAGAAGAATTCCATGTTCAACCCGTGGTCCTTGACACCTGGATAAGGGTGTTGTCTGCAGTATCGGGTAGTAGTGTATACCAATCACTAGCTAAGCTCAGCAAGATTTGGGACGTCATGGTACGATAGTCAAAGAGTCAAAGAGTCAAAGAGTCATAATACCCTATGATTATCTAAGACTCCATACTCTATACTATACTCTACACTATACTCTATACTATACTCTATACTATGCTCTACACTATACTCTATACTATACTCTATACTATACTCTATACTATACTCTATACTATACCCTATACTATACTCTATACTATACTCTATACTATACTCTATACTATACTCTATAACAATCTACTCTATACTCACTCATACTCATTTATTACCATACACCTTATGCATTTATCAGTTAAACTTCCGGTCAAGACGGTTCAACCGCTTGGCAGTGGAGGCGTTGTTGCGTGTGCCCTGGCCTCGCACCGGAAGCCCGTTGGCGTGGCGGTTGCCCGCGTACGACCCAATGTCCTTCTTGAACTTGATGTCCTCCAAAATCTTCTGCTTCAAGTGCCCCTCGATGGTCAAGTCCGAGAGCTCCTTGTTGATGGCCATGACTTGCGGCTCTGTGAGTTGGTTCATTCTCATCTGCGGGTAGATGCCCACGCGCGCACAGATCTTCTGCGCTGTGAGCGGGCCCACGCCAAAGATGCGCTTGGCGAGCCCGATCTGGACTAGCGAGTTGTGCTTGATGGACTTTCCGAAAATGTGCACTCCCATGCTGCTGGGGTTGATGCTGCTCGGTGGAATTTTTCTTCTCGCGCGGGCGCCCATGTGCAGTCACACTATTGCTCCACCATTGCAATGTAGAGTGTAGCTGGTGGGGTTAATGTATTGGTCGTGTTGCAGAGCAGATATGAGTCTCGTCTGTCATCTCTCTCTCTCTCTCTCTCTCTCTCTCTCTCTCCCTCTCCCTCCCTCCCTAATCATACTCCGTGATGGCCAATGTCTCCCTAATCATACTCCGTGATGGTCAATGTCTCCCTAATCATACTCCGTGATGGTCAATGTCAAGCCGTAGAATCAATAGCGACCGGAGCAACCCTATCATCGTGATGAAACTCGCCATCCCAACAGGCACCACCGCAAACACAACAATATTGTAAAAGTCAAAGAACCGCGGCCGGTACTTGCCCTTGAGGTCAATGTTGGACGTGATGAAGTTCTGGATGATGTACGTCACCGTGAGCGCACAACTGATCAAGATCCACGTGTGAAGCGCATAGTTGTAGCCCTCGGCCAGGAGCGCAGACACCAAGTAGCTTTCGATCACCACAATGATGGCAGACATCGTGGCCATGCGCACAATGGACCCGGTGGTGGTGTAGCTGACAATCCACCGCACCATGAGCCCGTCGAGCACCGAGTACAGAAGGTAGCCGGCTACAATGCACCACACGCCCGTGAGAAAGTGTTCCGATGTGCGTGCCGATGTGAGCGCCTCCGCGTCGAGTTCGCTGCGGAAAATGAGCCACCACGACTTGGAAAGCCCAATCACACACTGCGCTAGCGACAAGTCCCGGCATGCCGCCAAGAGGAAGTGCTGGCGGGCGTTGAGGAACTTCAACCCAAGAGTTTTCAACGTCTTCCGCCCGCCTCTCACGGGACTCTGCGTTGGGTCCCGCTCCCGGATGCGAGGCATCTCGTAGTCGCGGGCTCGGCTCCTGGTCCCAACTCGGCTCAAGTCTTCTCGCGTGGGCGTTGCAAACGAGCCAAGAGCCGCCGCGTCCGGAACCAGCCGTGCACGCCCGACATGGCGTTGGTAGATCTCTTGCTCCTGGGAAGACTCATAGGAAGGGATCCTTTCGCCGGGGTCAAAGTAGTCGTGCTGTACACGCATGCCAACACCACGGTCTCGGGGTTCTTGCACCGACGCCTCAGCGCCGAAAGCCAGCGACTCCCGGTGGGGGCGATTGACCTCGTAGTCCTCGTCGATTAGGTGGGCCAGAAATTGGCTGAGGGGGGCGCGAGGCTCCATTTATATAGGCCGCGGGCGAGCAGCTTTGTGGCGTGGGTTTGTGCAGTGGCGTGAGTTTGTGCAGTGGCGTGGCTTTGTGCAGTGGCGTGGCTTTGTGGCAGTAACTTGGATTGTTTCACTGCGGCTTCAGGGGCTCAGGGCGAGATTGAGGACACGGTGGCAGAGCGTGGCGGCGTGAAGGCTGCAGATGGATATCGGCTGTAACATGGAGTGCGCGAGGATCACCACTTTTCGAAACGCGGCTGCAACATAATTACGGCTACACCAACACCAAGCAGCTGAGACATACACTACAACAGGTCAAATGCTACGACAATGGGGGGATCGCGAGAGCTCAAATGCAAGCTGGAACGCATTGCTACATTTCGTAATGGTGGCCCTGACCCACTGGCTAGTCAGAGGAAAGGCTCAGGTATCAATTAACACTCTATGGTGGGGTCCTAGATGGCTTCCAATTGCTGGCTGATTTCGTCCAACTCAGTCTTGGCCGCGTTGTACTGGTCACTCAACTCCTCGTACTTCTTCTCCAACTCGTCCTTCTCAGACTCCAACGATGCAACCTTTCTCTCCAATTGCTCGGCTTTGATGTCGGTGTCCCTCAACTTGGCGGTGGTTTCCTTTAAGTTCTTGTCGGCCTCCTCCAACTCCTCCTCCAACACCTGGTTCTTCTTGGTGTAGTTGTCGTTGGAAGTCTTCAACGAGTGGGACTGGTCCGCGGTCTCCTTGATCTCGGTCACGTCGTTCTCCAACTTCTCCACCTGCTCCTCCAAAACCTGGTTTTTTCTGGTCAACGCCTGGATCTGGTGGTCCTTCTCCAAGTTCTCCTGCTCCAACTCCTTGATTCTTTCGGCCAATTCGTCCGACTTCTCCTGCCACTTTTCGGCGTCCAATTTCAAGCTGTTAAGTTTCTGCGGTTAGTACGCGGCACTCGGCTTGTGAGCATGTACGGGGGTACTTACATCCTTGAGTTTATCCATAGTGAGTGTAGGTGGCGTGGGTGAAAAGGAGCGCAGTGGGGACTTTTTGTACTTTTTTTTAAGGACAACTCGTGTAAACAATCATCACGTGCTGATCCCGCACAGGACGCTCGCTGCTACGGGCGCACATGTACGCAGCACGCGGGACGTCGCTTGGTTGGTCGTTCTCGTCGAGTCGCCGTGCAACCTGCAGTGTCGCAGTGTCGCAGTGTGCTGGACATGCTGCTATGCCAGGTACTGTACTGCCATGCCTCCCCATGCTAACTGTGCGTTTTTCATGCTTCTTGCTGTAGGTTTAATCCTCGTGCGGTAGCGCTCGCGCAGGTCGCCTGAAACGAGCGCCCGTGCATGGATCCCTGTTGCGGCTGCAACAACCAGGGTCGCACGCCCGCAGGGGCGGGTGGCGGCTGCTTATAAAAGAGAGATCCCTGCTATGAAGTTGAGGCATGCATTTTTCCTCTTGAAAATGTGACATGCGGATCGGGTGCCTTTGATAGTCGAGTGAAGCCCGCCATCACCTCAGCCGCTGAGCCAACACGACACGTGCTCAAGCCAATTCACACTGACACCACTCTTTGCTTGTTGTCAAAGCCATGCTACATTCATGAGATAACCGCTGACTGGTTAGGAGACTCGTTTCTATCAAATCATGCTACTGCACCGTCCCGCTCACATAGTACCGGTGCTACGACTTTAGTCGCTGGTGCTTTGGAGACATTCCCCCTTTTTGGTTTCCAACTGGCTGCTCTTGCCAATCGAGTCGAATGACATTCGCTTTCTGTTTATCGGTTGCCTCCTGGTTCATGCAGTGCAACTTCTATCAGGCGCGGAATTGAGTCGGACACTACCGCTGACTTTTACAAACTCACCCCAAACATTTCCACCACATAATGTCCGACGTCAAAACAGACCCTACCAAGTTCTTGAGCTCCATCATAGGCAGCGCGGTTACTGTGAAGCTCCACAACGGCGTCGAGTACCGCGGAGACTTGCAAAGCATCGATGGATATATGAATGTGGTGTTACAATCCGCAAAGGAGTTTGTGGAGACCACCGAGATCAAGAGTTATGGCGACGTGTTCATAAGGGGAAACAATGGTATGTCTAGGATAACAACAGACAAATATGCAAGATATGGTCCACCGGCGGTCTGCTATCTACGACTTAGTAGTATGCACCCACGTGGGTGCTGGAGTCTGGTTGCTATTACCCGTTTCATTTACTAACCAGCAGTGTTGTACATAAGTGAATCCGATTAATTAGAAGGCAATATACGAGGAGAAAAGACTGGCGTAGACCCATATCACGTGATGCACACCATGTGCATTGCACGTGACCAAAGCTAGCAAGACCAAGAACCATGCCGTGTCTCCGACGGGTGTGTGCCCCTACGGGTGTAAGCCGTAGGCCCGCAGATTATGCAGATGTAGATCCAGGACATGGCTGTGAAGACAGTGTCTGGTATGGTGGTCGCCTGCATATAGTCCAGCGAATGAGAGGTCGTCCCGCGAACTGGAAAAAACCGAGTTTGAATCCTTCTCAACACAGCACTTGTACTTCACATCATGTCCTTTATCGTCAGAAGACAATTGTCTACTTTGATTCCACCAAAGATCGCTTCGGCCAAGGTATGTTAAATTGAACGGTCCAGTTCCAAAGCGGCACTTATGCATGTAGCCATGTGGCAAACACCAAGAAACGAGACAAGAAACAAGAGACAAGAAACAAGAGAATCAAGAAGGCAACCCATCAAGTCAAATGCCCACAAGTCGATGGGCTCACTTATCTGAGTATAGCATACCAGGAAAGAACCAAGCAACCATTGGAACAACACGACACGTATTATGATTTCCCTGGTTCAACGAGGCCGGTGTGAACTAAACCAGGACTTTTGGGCATTGCCGCTGAGTGAGCGGAAAGAGGCCATGTTTCAACTCGACTGTCCTGCATTAGGAACAGCATTTATTCTTGCTCAAATGCCTTTTTTCAAGGAAGACGTCTTGTTCAATGTGTTTCAGCAGTTTGTTCAGGTGCCTTTCCGACTTTCTGGTTCAAGTACCTTTCATTCCAGCATTGTTGCTTCATCTTTCTTGTCTTGTTCACATCCCCGGCTGCCAAACTCTTCTCGTTGACTATCTTAATTGCCTGATGAGATCCCAACCACGAATGCATTGTCCTTTTCACATACTAACTGCAGAACATTGGGTCCAACCCAAACGCCAAGAGAATGGCTGAGGTTGTCTCCTTCTACAAGAAGTTGCCAACCGGGGCTGCTCCTGCAGCCAAGAAGCCCACCACTCCTTGGGGCAAGTACAAGGCTGCATACTTTGATGGCGAAAACGCATCCGGTAAGCCATTGCTCCACCTCGCCATTGCTGTCGTGTTGTTCGGCTACACCTGGGAGTACCAATCTCACTTGAAACACCACAAGCACTAAGCGTTGCACTAAGTTGTGGCGCTGAACCTCCCAGATGAAACGAGCAACTGTTTCTGAAGAGTAGCAAATCCCATAAATATACATCAAGATACATTCTGTAGCGACTCCGGCGATGTACGGGCTCACATGATCCAATCCTCACTGACACCTCTTAGCAGGAAGTTTAAGCTTAACCCTATCGTTCCATCGAGTTTTTTCCGGAACCCTAATCTTGGTTTCTCAGACGTTTCATAATTGGGCTGCCAAGGCGCGCGTAACCTTATTTAAGCTTAGTCTGTTGCATAAACCTGGCAAGGTCTGACGACTGAGGGTAAAAATCTACCGCTAGGTCTACGAGGGAATTGACGCTCTTAAATAGACTTTACAGCTCTTGCCACGTAACAAGCGCCACGTAACAAACACGCCCTTGCTCACATGAAACGTCAAGCACGCCAATGTATGTCGTTTGGACCCGAACACAGTGCAGTAGCGTAGCGCAGTGGACGGGCGTCGTGCAGAGAAATGTCGGCTTGCAGAACGGGGCAAGTTCCCAAAAAGTGTCCACTCAGCTCCTACAGGGGTCAACGTGCACTGCAGCAGACCTTGTCAACATGGCTGTGCTGACATGTGCATTAGGGATTATGCAAGTGTGCCTAACGTGTACAAACGTTGATATGCATTTAACGAGCGTCTAATCACATAAACATACAGCACCCCTGAAACCTGAAATACAAAAAAGTATAAGACAATGGCTCTCCCCCCGTGTAATTTACAGCCACCTTTTGTTCTTCTTGTCTGTGTGGCATTTCTGCTTTGTTTCGGCTCTGGGCAAAGTACGGCCAGCATTTTACTGCCCAGCCTTGTCAGGCTATCTTCTACACACACCAGTGTGACGAGCGCACAAAAATGGCACGGCCGCCAAGGCTCACGCTGCCCCTTTTTTCCAGAGTTCCAACAAGATAATTTCCGCAAAAGTTGCTGCTCTGAAACCAGCCTCCCTCCGGCGTGCGCGGACTAAAGAAAAAATCGGAAAACAAACGCAATTCAAGTGTCCCCAGATAATCCTCACTTGAGCAACAAATAGAACCTTTGGGATACTGCCTGGCCCATTTTGTCGACGTCGGACAGCACTCTACTCTGCTGATTCGGTGCCAACGTTCATAGTCTCTATTTATTGCATCCCCTCTATAGCGTACGAACGCAAAGCCACTCGGCCTGTGCCGCGTCGTCTTGATCTGAACAAGCATAGCCGGCAATTCAACTCCGGGTGCTGACCTTCCCATCATTCCTACTCATTTACTCCCCGATCCATCTGAATTGTGAAGAGTTCATACCCGTGCCGCAATAAAGCCTCTTCCCACGTGACCGTTATCTCGATCTTATCAATTGATGGATAATTTCCAAGGAGCTTCGTCTAAGCTGCCCAACCCACCCAACACAAACCAACCGGCGACCCCTCGCATGCTAAGAAGTGCATTTACTCCTGGCCGGAGCTCCTCAGAACTGGCGGATGCATCCCCCCACCCGCCAAAAGATCAACCGGAGCAACCTAGAAATTTGGATCCCCGCAACATGGAGCAACACAAAAACTACACGGGCCCCCACAACTCATCATTATCACGGTCGTCGAGTTCAGCGCGTCCCCCCACGCGCCAATTGAGCCAATCAGGCATGAATAGAACTCCTTCCACATCCAAAAATCTGGCCGAGAGGGAGTTGTTGCCCCCGGCTCCTTTCGGGCAGCCCCAGCAACTGCGTCCTCTGCTGCAGCAAGAGAGTCCAGACTACGGACGCCAGAATCTTCAAAATTCAGCACCGCAGAGTGTCTCGCCTTCAAAGAACGCGTCTAGTGCCCAGACATCGGATGCTCAGCCACAGCAACAACAGCAGTTTCACCGCAAGTCAATTGGCGACTGGGATTTTATCCGGACTATCGGAGCAGGCTCTATGGGTAAAGTCAAATTGGCCAGACACAACTCCACCAACGAAAAATGCGCTGTGAAGATTGTCCCTCGTGCGGCTAAGTTGTACCAGAGAGCCCATGCCAACGATCCGCCACTCAAAAATGCCGAGGAAGCACTCCAGCGTCACAAAGAATTTGAAAAAGAGGTAGCCCGAGACAAGAGAACCATTCGAGAAGGTGCTTTAGGGCGTTTGCTCTTCCATCCGCATATTTGCCGCTTGTATGAAATGGTGCCAATGTCTAATCACTACTACATGCTCTTTGAGTACGTTGAGGGCGGCCAGTTGCTTGACTACATTGTGTCACACGGGTCTTTAAACGAGAAATATGCTCGCAAATTTGCTCGGGGCATCGCCCTGGCTCTCGACTATTGTCACAAAAATAACGTCGTTCATCGTGACTTGAAGATCGAGAACATCATGATCAATCAAAAGGGTGAAATCAAAATCATTGACTTTGGCCTTTCGAACCTCTACATGCCGAACCATTTGCTCAAAACCTACTGTGGGTCTTTGTATTTTGCTGCTCCTGAGCTATTGAGTGCAAAACCCTATACTGGACCGGAGGTGGATGTGTGGTCGTTTGGGGTCGTGCTTTATGTTTTGGTTTGTGGCAAGGTGCCTTTCGATGACCCGGTGGTCTCTGCGTTGCATGAAAAGATCAAAAAGGGTAACGTTGAGTACCCATCTTTCATTTCCAAGGAATGTGTTTCGTTGCTCTCTAGAATGCTTGTGGTTGACCCCTCAAAGCGTGCCACATTGGCCGAAGTCATGCAACATCCTTGGATGAATATTGGGTATGAATATGCTGCTCCTAGCTACACTCCGAAGCGTATGCCCCTTGCATTGCCTTTGGATCCCCAGATCATACAGGCTATTTCATCTTTTGATTTAGGCTCTGTACCCTCCCTAACAGAAGAACTCACGAGAATCATCACCAGTCCAGATTATCAGTTGGCGTCCGACAACTGGTATAAGGCCACCAAGCAAGGACGTCCCCTTCAACACGGAGCTCCGGACCCTGTTTTTGGCTATCATCCATTGGTTTCGATATACTTCTTGGTGGACGAAATGCGGAAGAGGAAGAAAGCAAAGGAGGAGGCCTACAAGTCTCAAATGCGGCAACAAGCGGAGATCGATGCAAACGCCCAAAAGCTTCCAACAATCAAACCTCCAGTACCCAAGCAAAGAGCTTCATCTCTTCAGGGGAGCCCCACGCCAAATGCTATCCCTTACCCAAGCCCAGCGACTACTCAGGAAGCAGTTCTGTCTCCTCCTCAAAAGCCACAGCCAGTCTTACAGGTTCCAGAACAAGCTCACACACCAAGTACAGCGGAAGACGCGGTGCCCATCATCCACGACGACTATGCTCAACAGCAGAGAACACCGAAAGTGGCATACTCGGGTACATTAGATCCAAATGCAGGTCGTGGCCAAGGTTTTAATTCCCTCTTGCGCAAAATGTCGACCAAGAAGTCAGGGTCCGCATCGCCAGACATACTGCCAACTAAGGTTGCCGAAGTTCCGGCCCAGAAGGACGATGAACTTTTGCCTCCCGGCACCACGCCTCCACAGTCATTGGATTATTCGAGCGTTAAAGACCCATTGATGCGTCGCGGAGTCAGCATGAAAGTCACAGCAAAAGAGAAATCTAACAGCTCAAAGTCTCATGTTCATGAGGCCGAGGTCCACAAGCCCCAAAACAAGCCTATCCGCAAGGAACCGGGGGTCAGGACCCACAACCGTTCACATTCTACTACCGGAAAGTCGCATGGATTTATTCCTGTGGAGTATTTACCTCCATTGCCTAATATCATGAATAGTCAAGGCGCTGAGGTGCCTCAAGTTCCAAGCAAGCCCAACGGTGACGGCGGCAATCTTTTGGCAGTCAATCGATTCCATCCCACAGCCCGGGCTAAATCGGTGGGCTCTCATGCCCGCAAGGACTCCTCATACTACAGAGGAACCGACCAACCAGCATTGCCGAATAGCATGGCCGCTCAGAATAGCGACGACCGAATTGACCATGCGTCTCAGGGCGAAGCTACTTTCGACGATATCGTGCTAGACGAAGCCGAACGCAGACAAGTCCCAAGTCTCAGCGAAGACCAAATTATCGAGCAGTTCAACCATTCCAGGAAGAATAGCATGCCCTCAATCGAGTATCCTAAAACGCTCTTCTTGAAGGGCTTTTTCAGTGTGCAGACCACGTCTACGAAGCCCTTGCCGGTTATACGTTACAACATTCTCCGAGTGTTGAGCAACCTTGGAGTCAAGTTCCAGGAAGTCAAGGGCGGGTTCTTGTGTGTGCACACGAACTTAGTGTCCAGGGAGAGGGACGATGAGACGCCCACCGCATCGACAATAATTGACGAGTACAAACTGGACGAGCATAGCGAGGAGCGGAACCTCTATGGCGACGCCTTCAGAACTTCTGCGGAGTCGTTGGAGAAAGCCCGCACGCCCGACAGCGGGCAAGAGTCTCAGCAAATCCCGCAGTTGGTGACACCCAAACAGCCCCGGCAGCTTAGCAGAAAGGGATCCATCAACACCAACAGCTCAATGGCCTCGCCTACGGGCGGGAAAGGCCACCGGCACACGAGCCTGACCAGTCTGGGCCACAGACGCAAGTTCTCGATTGGCCAGGGGTTCCTCCAGAACTACCGCAAGAAGAACGGGTCGCAGAACTTAGCGCCTCCCAGTACACCGGCCGCAGCCAAAATCAACCGGTTGTTGTTAGGAGTGCAGGACGGAGAAGATGGCGAGATCGACGAGGAGACGCTTGCACAGATGCAGAAGATGACATATGACGACTCTTACGACTCCATCAACGGCGACATGATGGGCGGAGGTAGCGATATGCTCGTGTCGTCGAGGATTGAGCACGGGAATGGCCATCGGCGGTCGCTGAGCGGCGACGGGGACGTTGCGAGCGAGCCCACTAAGAAGACGCCGTTGAAGTTTGAAATCAACATCGTGAAGGTTCCGCTTGTGGGGCTCTACGGAGTGCAGTTCAAGAAGACGTTGGGAAACACTTGGAACTACAAGACGTTGGCCAGCCATATTTTGGAGGAGTTGAACTTGTGATTGGGAGTTGACACGAGCGATGACCAGATGAACGTCGATGAACAGCGATGACCAGATGAACGTCGATGAACAGCGATGACCAGATGAACGTCAATGAACAGCGATGACCAGATGATCGTCGATGATCAAATGTGATGGAGGTGGAGTAGAGATTGTCGCAAGGCAAGGTTGCAGGCATGGGATGCAGGCCTATGGTGTTGATCAAGCCAAGTCTCACGCTGGATATTCATGTCTAATACTGATCTAATTACTATTTTACTAATTGAGTACCCTAAAGCGAATCCAATACACTAAGTTGCACATAGCACTTGATACTGTGTTATCTGTTCGCACCGTATCCTACTTCATAGTACCAATACACATCACACCACACTATACGCTGGTGAAGGCATTTCGACTGAGATCACTTTGACCAATAGGCCAGACCCGAGCGCTGGTGACATGGATAAAGATCAAAGGTCATATGATCAAAGGTCATATGATCAAAGGTCATATGATCATAAGATCATGGAATGGCCATGACTATGCCGTTAGTCTGGTGTTACCAGTCTCTATGGCCATCCCGTAGGTACCAGGGCTGCAGCAGCTCGCATGTGAGCTTTGCTGCTCAAGAGATCGGGGTGGCCAGGGCTCCAGACAGGACCCTTCAACGGCTGCAGCAGACTTGCCAGGCTCAGGAGTTGCAGCAATGTTAGATTTGCTCTGCCTTCACGTGGGCTTCTCCATTTGCAAGGCCGGAACCATTTCCACTGGAACCATTTCCACTGGAACCATTTCCACTGGAACCATTTCCGCCGGAACCATTTCCACTGGAACCATTTCCGCTGGTACCATTTCCCGTAGGCTTGTTTTCCCCAAACCCAGGCCCGTTGCCGTTTTCAGACCCGTCTTCAGCGCCGTTTTCAGATCCGCCAATCAGTCCAACTTCCCCTTTCTCGTCCTGATCTATGCCGGCCGCAGCGACTCCAGTGTTCTCTGCCGTTGTTCCGTCCACTTCCACACCTCCGCTCCCATGGACTCGTCCATCACCATCGACCCCAGGCTCGCCTCCAGCAGCCAAGTCCTTCTTTCGCTGATAGAGCCGTTCCTCCCGCGAGAGCCCCGCCGTGTAGTCCATCTTCAAAAGGCGAGCCAGTAGCGCCCGTTCGGAGCGCCGCGAGCGGGCATGGCGCAAGTCGTCCAAGTCCTGGTCCTTGCGTCTTTGCTCGTCCAAGGTCTTCTGCTTCTCCTTGGCCTCGATCCGCGACGAGCGCTTGCGCGTGGCCAAGAGCCGGGACATCTCGAGGTCCCGCTTCCTGCTCATGAGAAACTTGCGCTTGCGGAGCTCCAGCAGGAAGAGGTTGGACACGAAGTGCGGCTGCTTCAAGATGTCGAGAATGGTCTTGTTCTCCTTGAGCTTTTTGTTCTTGGACAACTGCGCCACGTACGCGTCGAACCCGTACAAGTCGTTGTAGATGAGCTCGTACGACACGCCCACCACGTCGAACAGGCCGTCGGGGAACGCGGTGTCGGGGTCGGCCGGCGCAAGCGTGCGCTTCTTGGGCACCGTCAACTCCGGCACCGCCACTGTTTTGCGGTAGAGCGCCGTGTTGTCGAACAAGAGATGGTAGCTCTCGCCGAGCGGCGAGTTTTTCTTGGCGGGGACGTCGTAGATGGACGTGCTGCGCAACACTTCTGCGGCCAAGTTGTTTTTGACGAGGTAGTCTTTGAAGTCTGCGTAGTGGGTGACCTCCTCCATCAAGAGGTACAAGACGTCGATTTTCTGGTCGATGAAGAGGTCGTCGAAGGAGACATTTCTGTCATTTCTGTCATTTCCATTGACACTTCCACTGTCACCACTGTCACCACTGTCTCCACTGTCACCACTGTCTCCACTGTCTCCACTGTCACCACTGTCACTTCCACCACCCAACGGCGTGGCCGGCCCGAAGTAGAGCCGGAACAACGGCTCGAACATGGCGCCGCTGGCCACACGCCGCCCGTGCACCTTGCTGATCAACGCTAGCTTCGTCTTGTTCACCAACAACACCAGGTCGTCCACCGGCGGCGGCGACACCAAGCAAAAGAGCTCGATTTCAAAGAGATCACAGTCGAACGGCTCGCTCTGGAGCCGGAGGTAGCCGCGGCACTGGTGCATCCAGTTCATCACGTAGATGTAGCGGTCGGAGTTGCGGAACTGCCGCCAGCGCTTGTCGTCGGGGTACTGCTTCTGGAGATCCTGCACCAACGAGTCGTTGGGCATGGTCACGGGCTGGAGCTTGGCCAACGCGGCGGCCTCCTCGGCGGTGCCCACACGCAAGTCTTTGACTGGGTGGTCCATGGTGGGGGAGGAGGAGAGGAGTTCGCGACGCGTTGAGGGCATGCGTGTGCGGGCCAGACTGGAGGAGGGAGAGAGAGAGAGAGAGAGAGAGAAGAGTTGTTTTAATAGTTGATAACATGCTCTTTGTCTGGTAGTTTGTGTTTGATAGGATGCAAGTGGATGTTTGCATTTTTGATAGAATTCAGTAAGATCAGTAGAAAGCTCAATGAATGGAACGATGAATGGGTTTGAGAGGTTTCGGGCAGTACAAATAGACAGAAATAGACAGAAGACATAATTTAAAGAAGACAGAAGACATAATATTAAAGAAGACAGAAGACATAATATTAAAGAAGACAGAAGACATAATATTAAAGAAGACAGAAGACATAATATTAAAGAATAGTACAAAAGATAGCTGAGTAGACCAAGAATAAGTCAAGTATAACACGAATAGTAAAGGTAATAAGAATAAAGGTAAGAAAGGTAAGAAAGGTAAGAAAGGTAAGAAAGGTAAGAAAGGTAAGAAAGGTAAGAATAAAGGTAATTTAAGTCACTAAAGTGTATAAAGATTTCTAGCTTATGAGTAGATTTGTTGATTGAGTAGTAAACACGTATTAAGAGTAGGTCATTTAGCAGCGTCAAGCAGAGTAGTATCTAGCAGACTAGCTGGTGTAAGTGGAGAGTAAGCAGCCTCCGGAGTTTTAGCAAGTTACTGCCTTAAGTCGGCCACAGTATGAGTTAATGATAGATAGGGCCTTGCGGCAGTGATAAGAAGTACAAATCGTAGGGATCACCACGAGGGTTTGCTAGTGGTGCCAGTGTACTAGAGGACTCTTACTGACTAGTAACAATTGTTACTAGTCACTACCAGTACAACTGAGTACTAATCACTACCAGTACAACTGAGTACTAATCACTAATACTACAACTGAGTACTAATAATAATACTACAACTGAGTACTGATCACTACCAGTACAACTGAGTACTAGTCACTAATACTACAACTGAGTACTGATCACTACCAGTACAACTGAGTACTAATCACTAATACTAAAACTGAGTACTAATAATAATACTACATCTGAGTACTAATCACTAATACTACAACTGAGTACTAATAATAATACTACATCTGAGTACTAATCACTAATACTACAACTGAGTACTAATAATAATACTACATCTGACTACCAATCACTAATACTACATCTGACTACCAATCACTAATACTACATCTGAATACTCAACTGAATACAGTCCAGATTTAAATTTTAACAAATCAACTATTAATGCAGTACTATGCTTCAATAGTAGTAGAAAGTGTATACAAGTAAGATCACTAAGATCACTAGTTCTCGACTAGGGTGTCAGTAGAAAGAAATAGGCTTGGTAGAATAGAATGCTCTAAGTATGGTCCTTGGGTTGTAACAATAGGCTAGTTTAACCAATAGAATGTACAATTGAACAAGTTTCACTATTAATGTTGCAAACGTATAGAGTGAATGATGGACTAGAAAACTGTAATTGTGGATTCATTTTTGCGAATCATGACTCTAAGAACGACTATGAGTTATGAGTGATGTCTATGAGTTATGAGTGATGTCTATGAGTTATGAGTGATTTCTATGAGTTATGAGTGATGTCTATGAGTTATGAGTGATTTCTACTTTGCTGCCGGTATTCATTGATACTTTTTACGGTTATCTTGGAGGCCTGGATCTGATCCTTCTCCGGGTGCTCGATCCCTTTACCTCAGCGTGGTGGTCTGTTGCAGCGTATTAATGGGTAATTTCAAGGGGAATGGACAAATTGGTTGGAAGTTGGAGTGAAATTGATGAAAGAATTGTATAGGTTAATTAGACATGGATAAGAGGAGAGAGTACAGTATACATAAAGAGCTATGATAGGTGACTACGTATAATAGGGATGTTTATAGGGATGTTTATAGGGATTTTTATAGGGATGTTTATAGGGATGTTTATAGGGATGTTTATAGGGATGTTTATAGGGATGTTTATAGGGATGTATAATAGGTGACTACGTCTGGTAGGTCAGCGTTCGTGGCTGTGGACCTTTTATAAGTCATGGCCCCGAGTGCTGGCCGGCTAGCTAAAAACAGCTGGCAGGCCGTGGAGATGGCCTGTGGGCTAGTCCAGCAGCGAAGTGTTTTGATGGCTGTGCTACCAAACCAATAGAAGAAAATGGAATCGACATGACTGCATGATCTGCGACATTGTGCTCTGATCGTCTGTCGTAGTATGTGAGATTGGACAGGTACATTGAGAAGGTGTATCAGTTTGGTGTGTGTAGTAGTGTGTAGTGTGTATTTTAGCAATAGGTAGTGTAGTAGTGTAGTATTAGTGTAATAGTAGTGTGTAGTAGTGTAGTAGTGTAGTAGTGTAGTATTAGTGTAATAGTAGTGTGTAGTGTGTCAGTGGGCAGACCTGGTCAATACTCAGTAATGCGTAAACAAGCTAGCCAAGTCACCACGAGCAGGGTCAGCCACTCGTTGATCGGTGGAGTCAGTGGACTAGGACTTTTTAAAGTCCGTAGGTCAGCCAGTCAAAGTCTTCAGTGCAGTCTGTAGTATCAGTAACACTGTCTTTCTGTCCCAACGTAGTCCTATTGATACAGCCTGTCACTATCGATACAGCCTGTCACGCACTATGGCTACTCTTCCAGAACAGTCACAAGCGTATCAGCACTCCCTCCATGCACACATACTATTATTTAACCAATCGCAAGCTATCAAGCAGCCTCACCAATAGACAGACGGCAGGACACTCATACACCCAAACAAAGTTCCAGCATACAAATCAAAATTACTAAAGTTCCAGCTGATTGGCTTTTTCATTTAATTAACTAAAGTGTTAGATCCGCCATGGGTACACACTACCCATTAGGATAATAGCACCTTCACTTCCCGATTAGTCACCAGTGACTCACCTTTCACTAACTCGTACATGGCGCCTAAACACCTCAATGGTTGCCTATATAATTACCTAGATTCCCACTTACTGGAAGTCGATCAATGAACACACCTGATAGGCACCAGACGCTACTACAGAATCTAAAGTATTGAATATTGATCACATTTCTTTAATTCTAGAATACTTACATGTATATTTATTTTATCAATTGTACTTTACATTTTCTTGTATATTTTCTGATCTTTCGAGTTAATAGTATATATTCATTTAAATGATGTTCTAGATCTTTTAGATATTAAATCTAAGAGGGCCTTTTTGGTATAATTGGCTATTGAATTATTTCAAATACTGAGGAATACTAGCATGAAGTTCCTTAGGAATAAGCAAAGACGTATTGCTCCTTGGGGCACATTATAAATCCTTGAAACCTGGGTCAAGGACATGTGGGCATAGATAATCGATGCACTCAAAAGGTGTTGGAATACATTTCGAAGACCGAGCCAGGGGAACTCTGGTGGAAGCTCGTACGGTTCTGACGTGCAAATTGATCGTATCTGGGTTAGGGTAGACTAATGGAACCATACCCTTTGAAATCCCTTTGAAATCTTTCTTACCACAAATAACCTCAAATATTCTAAAGCTATAATTCTATTCCTCTAAAACATGCTTATTAGCTGGTTTCCCGAAGTTGAATAAATAGAACATTAATAAAGTCGTGAATTAATAATAAAGTTAGCTAAGAGAATAAATTAATGAAGAATATCCTAGAGAATACTAACAAATACTCAAGAAACTATCGCGTCCCACCCCTTTTTGCTGGTGACTTTGGCTGGACTGGGCCTGCACGGGAGGCCCCACAGATCAGAAACTGGTCTCTGTCTCTCTTTATATATATCTCCCTTTTCGATAGTGCGTTTGTGGCCTGCACGCAGCACGCGCCGCCTCGGCTATGCATGCCCTTGCATGTTGACGGCACATATACGAGGCATCCAAAGGAATGTCCAGCCCTTTACGGCGTCGACCTATAAAAGCCGCCGCGCCCCTTTTGTCAGTGCTGGATGCTTTTACACTTCGTCGGCGTGTACGTGGCTTTGGCCGCTGCTGCCGTGGGTCCCAAAAACAAAGCGCTCAACCCAAAAGCGCTCAACCCAAAAGCGCTCAACCCAAAAGCGCTCAACCCAAAAGCGCTCAGATTGGACTTTGACGTTTTGTTTGGCGACTCCTATGAAGACGCCTCGCCCGTTAAGCGGCCCACGCTAGCAAAGCGTGACGGCTCGGTGTCGCTCGAAATCGCCAACGCGGCCTATTACTACCAGGCCGTGGTGGAGATGGGCTCCAACAAGGACAAGTGCCGGGTTTTGGTTGACACGGGGTCGTCGGACTTGTGGGTGATGGGGCAGAACGTGGTGTGCGATGTGGATGCGGTGGCAACTGATGCTGATGCTGCAGACGCTGCTGATGCTGATGCTGCTGATGCTGACACTGCAGACGCTTCTGATGCTGCAGACGCCAACTCCTGCCTCCTGCTCGGCTCCTTCAACACCGCCGCCTCAGACTCCTTCCGTCTCAACCAATCCGCTCCCGAATTCAACATCCTGTACGTGGACCAGTCCGGCGCAAGCGGCGTCTACGGCTCCGACTACGTCGGCTTGGCCCACACCCAGGTGGTCATGAGCTTCGGCGTCGCAGACCAAGCACTGGGCTCCGAGGGCGTCTTGGGCATCGGCCCCATGCTCGGCGAAATGGTCCTGACCCAAGCCAACTACACCTACACCAACTTCCCCCAGCAGTTGAAGGCCGCCGGCATCATCCACAAGGTAGTGTACTCGCTCTACTTGAACACCAACAGCTCGCACACCGGCTCGGTCCTTTTCGGCGCCGTTGACCACAAGAAGTACGCGGGCCTGTTGCAGACCGTCCCGCTTGTCAACACCTACGAGAACGCCGTGTTCATGGACCTGTTGAGCATTGCGCTCGACACCATCCGCTTGGAGGGAAAGTCCCAGAACATCACGCTCTTGGACCAGCCCGTGCCGGCGGTTTTGGACTCGGGCACGCTGTTTCTGGCGTTGCCGCACACCATCGTCCGCTCGTTGGCGGCTCTGTTCGGCGCCGAAACCACGGCTTCAGGTCTCCAGATCGACTGCACCTACAAGAAGACCGCGGGCAACTTGGTGTACGATTTCTCGGGCATCAAAATCAACGTTCCGGTGGCCGACATGGTGCTCGAGACCGACGGCCGGTGTTTCTTGGCCGTGCAGGCCATGGACGACACGCCGGGGATGTACCCGTATGCGCTTTTGGGCGACAGCTTCCTCCGCCACGCGTACGTGGTGTACGACTTGGAGGACTTGGAGATTTCCTTGGCTCAAGCCAGCTACACGGACGAAGAGGATGTGGAGGTGGTGGCCAGCACGGTTCCTCTGGCGGTGAAGGCTGTGGGATACTCTTCCACGAGCCTTACGAGCGACTTGAGCGAGCAGTCGTCGGTGAGATTCAAGTCGCTGGCGAGAATCAAGTCGTCGAGACAGATTGTGGCTCTTGCGGTGCCTCTTGCGGTGCCTCTTGCGTTGGTGGTGGGAGTTATCTAGCACCTACACCATACCATTACATGGCACGAGATACCATTAATACAAAAGCATGTTCCCTAGGGATTAGAATTAAGGGTAGTAAGGTACTTTAGGGTTATTTTGGTAATTAAGGTAATGAGTGGGTTTGAATGGGTTTTAGGGTAACGGTATAGAGAGGATTTTCAAGGTTTTCTAAGGTAGGTGTAATATAATAGTTAGGTGAGTTCATATGTAATGATCTTTCGGCTATATAGGATAGCGTCAAAACAGGGGTAGTGCTTTTATTTTCTTTTTATATTCTTTTTCTTTTTAGACATGTGGCCCCAACATTTGTTTGTGGGAGCGCCGCAGGAGGTGCCAGCTTTTGTTAAGCTTCCATTGTCTTTCTATGTATTGTTGTTTTCTTTTTACAGTAGTTTTTTAGTTTTTTTATTTTTTCGTATACTTCGTCTTCTATCTTTAAGTCTTTAAGAGTAAGAAAATCGTCTCTTTAAGTCTTTAAGAGTAAGAAAATCGTCTATCTTTAAGTCTTTGAGAGTAAGAAAATCGTCTCTTTAAGTCTTTAAGAGTAAGAAAATCGTCTATCTTTAAGTCTTTAAGAGTAAGAAACTCGTCTATCTTTAAGTCTTTAAGAGTAAAATCGTCTATCTTTAAGTCTTTAAGAGTAAGAAAATCGTCTTCGAAATGGGCGACTAATTCTACGTCAATCTTTTGCTGATATTCTTTTTTGCTGTAGTTGTAGTATTCATATGTATTGACTATGCGTACGTTTGGCATTAGCTTGAAGCTGGTTCTTTCTGTTTCCAAGCAAGAGTAGAAGTTTGAGATGTCGGGGCATGTTATTGTCATCAGCGTTTTCGTCTACGATGCCTATGTGGGTCAAATCGGGGTCCTTCGCGTAGGCTTCCTAGTTTTGCGTAGTCATATCTGCCTGTAGTTGTAAGTAGGGCTGGTACTCCATATTTTAGGTTCCGCTCGCGGCGCACCATTTGGAGTCATTAGTTTGTAGTTTATTCTGTTATCTATCAGTTTGTAGTTTATTCTGTTATCTATCAGTTTGTAGTTTATTCCGTATTTTGTCTAATATTTGGCACTGAATCTTTAGATGTTTTGTGTGGGCATTGGCCTATCTTTTCCTTCATAGACCAAATGCACTGGGTTGGGGCAGACTATTTCGGCTCTATTAGCATGTAGGTCTTTTCCAGTCGAAGGCTGATATTTTGAAGTGGGCCTTTTGTATTTTGATCTAATTTTGATTTGTTTGCTGTTTGTTTTTGTAAGATTTTGAGTAGACCTTTGTATGTATAGCTGAGTTGAAGTCTAGTTTTTTTATAGTCTTACCTCTTTACGGGGTAGCTGTAGAAGGTCTGAATTGGGGAACTGGATACCATTAATACATGGCACCACATGTGACCATCTATCCATACTGTATCCATACTGTATCCATACTGTATCCACCCTCTAGCTCTGTGTCTGGTGCTGGCCCTTTTTCGTCCGTGTGCACCAAACCCAGACAGAATGAGACAGAATGAAGATCTTGGGGAATCAATGGTGGCCTTTTTGACCTTCTGACTGGTTCTGACTGATTCTACAACAACCCGGCACGTTGACCGGCGATATCAGTAGAAACTTACTGGTGAAAGCACAACGTGCGCACCTTGTCAGGAATATGGCGAACATACAACAAGCCAAGGAAGCAGAGAACACAAACTACAGTCTATGGTCTTCGAACCAGTATCGAAACGGACGTACGTACACCTATTGAAGTCCGCTGTATACACATAAGATTTTCAGACAAAGGGAAACGGAACAATCAAAGTACGACTTGTCGCAAGGTTTAAACAAGAGATTGAGAGCATACATCCACCTGTGGTACTGATTGAGAGCATCTGAATATTCCTCAGTGTGACATTATACACGGAATGAAAGTAAACTACATTATGTCAGCTCTGCGTACCTACACCTGGCATTGGACGAACCACTTTACGTCAAGTCCCCAAGGGAATACAGATCGATCAGACAAAACATGGAAGCTCAAAAGCTTATGGTTTAAAGGACCAGTGAAACACTATGGCAGGTGTCCATCGGGTAAGGGTTTTCATCCGTTTTACCAAAGTGGAACCTCGGTCTGTAAGGGCAATTAATATCGCTGTATAGTAAAATACTAACATAGGCTGAAAGATTCTACTGGTTTACTGGTTTACTGGTTTACTGGTTTACTGGTTTACTGGTTTACTGGTTTACTGGTTTACTGGTTTACTGGTTTACTGGTTTACTGGTTAACTGGTTAACTGGTTAACTGGTTAACTGGTTTACTGGTTTACTGGTTTACTGGTTTACTGGTTTACTGGTTTACTGGTTTACTGGTTAACTGGTTTACTGGTTTACTGGTTTACTGATTCACTGGTTTACTGATTCACTGGTTTACTGGTTTACTGGTTTACTGATTCACTGGTTTACTGATTCACTGGTTTACTGATTCACTGGTTTACTGATTCACTGGTTTACTGATTCACTGGTTTACTGGTTTACTGGTTTACTGGTTTACTGGCTTACTGGTTTACTGGTTTACTGGTTTACTGGTTTACTGGTTTACTGATTCACTGATTCACTGATTCACTGATTCACTGATTCTACTAATTCACTGATTCTACTAATTCACTGATTCTACTAATTCACTGATTCTACTAATTCACTGATTCTACTAATTCACTGATTTTATGTTACATCCGACATGGGTAGCACACGACCCATGACTAGCAGAATACCTTCCCTATTCGATTAGACATAGCCACCGTTCTAGACCCTACTAACCGGCTCTCCCGGTCCGAGACTCCCGATATCAGCCCACCCGGTCGGTCAGCCCCTGCCGGGCCAGCGGAAAAGGGCTGTCCCAACGATTATATAAACTCCGGTCCTCGCCTTTGTTGCGCGTTCACAAGTACGTGCGTATAATCTGGAACGGCGACGTGATTTGACTTTACTAAGTCTAACAAGTGTTTGTGTTGAGTAGGC
>NKZR01001531.1:0-26408 GCA_002370795.1 Metschnikowia sp. 03-147.1 | reverse complement strand
AACAACAGAAGTTCCTTATCTCAAGGAGTTGATTGAACATGGTTACATCAAAACTCCTACATATGAGAGTGTGAAGGAACATTCTCAACAGTAATGCTTCGTGCGTGAGCAGCGTTTTGGCAAGACCCCCTGGGCCGGGCGTCCGAGGCGGAAGAAGCGGTTTAGGGCAGCGGCGCCGAGAAAGTAGCCATGCCATAAACCCGCCGGCTTTGCCGCTTCCTGGCCAGCGTTCGGGCCAGGACGCCGCCAGAGCAATGCGTTGTGTGCAGAGCCACGGCTTCTCATCGCGGCGTGAGTGCAGGCGCTGGACCAGTGCAGTCAGCAGGGCGGCACCTGAAGCCTGGCTGGCGTGATGACATTGGCTCAGAAATCACGGTGTGTATGAGACTGGACCGCATTACACAAGGTGGATTTCGTCACTCATCGCAGGAGCATTACTGATGCTGGCTGTGAAAGGTGAGGAGATTGGCGCTAGGTTTGTCTTTAACTATAGTCTATGTCTGCCGGTCACATGATCCATCTGCACTGATTGAAGCATGGTGTAAAAGGTGACATTGAACAGTTAGTACCTAAAGATTTTTCATGTCTGCTGCTTGGACTTTACATCTACCTTACATTTACTTTACACACATCTACTTTACACACATCTACTTTACACACATCTACTTTACACACATCTACTTTACACATCTACTTTACACACATCTACTTTACACACATCTACTTTACACTATATATGTTATCCGCCATGGGTAACACCTTACCCATTAGGAAAGTAGCAGCTTCGAGCCTACGAATGCCAAGGAAAGGCGCCTCTGAGTCATCATACCACACGATTGGTGACTCATCCATTCACCTTAACTCGTGAGATTGTGCCTAACCGCCTCAGCCTTGAAATACAAGTACCTAGATTCCCACTCACTGGGAGATCATCAACGAATAAACACCTGATGGGTACCAGACGTTACTAAAGAATTTAAAACTACATTTGCTTTACACTATACTTCTACTTAATTCTACTTCTACTTTACTTCTACTTTACTTCTACTTTACTTCTACTTTACTTCTACTTCTACTTTATCTCTACTTCTACTTTACTTCTACTTTATCTCTACTTTACTTCTACTTCTACTTTACTTCTACTTCTACTTTACTTCTACTTTACTTCTACTTCTATTTTACTTCTACTTCTATTTTACTTCTACTTCTATTTTACTTCTACTTCAATTTTACTTCTACTTCAATTTTACTTCTACTTCAATTTTACTTCTACTTCAATTTTACTTCTACTTCAATTTTACTTCTACTTCAATTTTACTTCTACTTCAATTTTACTTCTACTTCAATTTTACTTCTACTTCAATTTTACTTCTACTTCAATTTTACTTCTACTTCAATTTTACTTCTACTTCAATTTTACTTCTACTTCAATTTTACTTCTACTTCAATTTTACTTCTACTTCAATTTTACTTCTACTTCAATTTTACTTCTACTTCAATTTTACTTCTACTTCAATTTTACTTCTACTTCAATTTTACTTCTACTTCAATTTTACTTCTACTTCAATTTTACTTCTACTTCAATTTTACTTCTACTTCAATTTTACTTCTACTTCAATTTTACTTCTACTTCAATTTTACTTCTACTTCAATTTTACTTCTACTTCAATTTTACTTCTACTTCAATTTTACTTCTACTTCAATTTTACTTCTACTTCAATTTTACTTCTACTTCAATTTTACTTCTACTTCAATTTTACTTCTACTTCAATTTTACTTCTACTTCAATTTTACTTCTACTTCAATTTTACTTCTACTTCAATTTTACTTCTACTTCAATTTTACTTCTACTTCAATTTTACTTCTACTTCTATTTTCCTTCTATTTCTACTTTACCTCTACTTTACACTTTACCTCTACTTTACACTTTACCTCTACTTCTACTTATTACCTATTTCTACGCGCTCCTTCGCTCTTCTCCCCACGTTCCTAAAATTTCCTAGATCAACCTTCGCAGCAACAATACTACTCTCCTCGGCCCCACCCCAGGGTAAAAGCCAAAGCACAGACCACCGTCCCCAACCGTACGCCCCTTCCCTCGGCCTTTCCCTCGGACTTACTCTCCATTCCCCGCCTTTCCTCGGCCTCCCTCGGCCTTCCCGGCCTCCATCGGCGTCCTGCACTGCTCTGCCACCTTATCTAGTCCCGCGCCTCTGCGAAAAATCAACCCATCTAGTGCATTAGAACACCTATGACCGCCGTCGAACGACTCCGAAAGCGGCTAGCGCAGCCCAGGGAACACTCGTATGGAACCATCATCCGAACCCTCATCCACAACTTCACGCTGGCGGTGCACCCCTACGTGGTCAAAGTCATTCCCAACTTCAGGGCGGCTCACTACACCTACATCATCTTCATGTCCTTCTTCGGGGCGGTGATCGTGTATCCCATATCCAGCTTCAAGTTCATCGATATTCTCTTTTTGATGAGCGGAGCCTCTACTCAAGCGGGCTTGAACACAATTAATCTCAACGAGCTCCGCCTATCACAGCAGATATTGGTCTACATCATCACCACGCTCACCACGCCCATCTTCATCCATGGCTCCTTGCTCTTCATTCGCTTGTACTGGTTTGAACGCCATTTCGACAACATCAAAGAGTCGTCCAAGTTGAACTACAGAATGAGGAGAAACGCCACGCTAGCAGCACGAACAAAGTCCATGGACCGCACCATGGCCAACACCGTCAACAATCAGGGCATCGGCTTTCTGTCTTCGCAAAATAACGGAGCCGTGGCGCTGGGCGTGGACTTCAAATCGCATTCCTCGTCGTCGTCCTCCAACGGGAAACAAGAAAGCCAGGGCAATGGCCTGAGCCACACCATGTACCACGAGCCCAGCGACGACGACGACGCGGGCTCCGCTATTGCGCCGGACGAGCTTCCCAGCCACTCAGAGGGCATCAAGTTCGGTGACCTTCCGAAAGCATCTAAGCGAACCGTGGAGATAGACCCCTCGGACATGTACAAGTCGATTGCCATGCTCCAGAACAAGCGCCGAGCCAGCGTGGTGGATGAGGACGTGTTGGTGATCAAGTCGCCAAATGAGATCGAGAAAAGCTCTGATACTCCCATCTACACCACCAAAAACCGCCTTCTACATTTCAGCACGCCCAGGAAAAAGACCGCCAGCAAGTGGAAGATGAGCAAGTCGGACCGATTCGGAGGCAAGCGCAAGGCGCTCAAGAAGATCATTTCCAACACCGCTTCTGCACCAGGTAAGAAACAACGCACCTTTTCCAACGACAACGAGTCCATTGACAGCGAGTTGAATGAGCGCAGCGACATCAACGACACAAACTACGACAACGATAGTGACGACAGCGTGTTGTCTTCAGAGTACTCCATGCTGGAGGATGGAGGAGAAGAATCGGGCGACCACGCCAATGCCGCTGCAGACGACGAAGCAATCGAAAACTCCGAGGAAGAGCTGCCCGCCGACCCCAACTACAAACTGCAAAAGAAGGACGCTCAAAATGCATCCTATGGCAACTTGAAGTTTGCTCAAGAGCCCACAATAGACAGACAGCGAAGGCAATCGCGCGGCCAAAACAGAAAAGGCTTGCGGAGATGGCGGACACCAATGATATCTAAGTTGAGCTCTCGCACCCTAACCGACCGCAGCATAGGGCTGCAGAATGAGGGAGATTTGGACGCCGACGATGAAGAGGGTGGTTATTCCGAGTCAGGAGACAATGCTCTCAGCAAAGTGATGAGTACTAATTATCTTTCCTGGACGCCAACGATCGGGAGAAACTCCACGTTTGTCCATCTTAATGACGAACAGAAGGAAGAACTCGGCGGCGTGGAGTACAGAGCAGTGAAGCTTTTGATAAAGATCATTCTTTTCTACTATGTTGGCTTTCACATCATTGCTTTTTGCTTCTACGTGGGGTTCATAAAAGTTGCTAAAGAGTACGCGGTTGCCATGAGAGAGTTTGGCATTTCACCTACATGGTGGGGCTTTTTCACTGCACAGTCTGTGTTCAACGACTTGGGCTTGACACTCACCCCCAATTCTATGATGACCTTCAGTCGGTCTGTTTACATTTTGATAATATCGTGCTTTTTTATTGTCATCGGAAACACGGGGTTCCCAATATTGCTCCGGTTCATAATCTGGATCATGTTCATCACAGCAAAGCCACTTTCGTTGTACAAAGAGTCGCTCGGCTTTTTGTTGGATCATCCCCGGCGTTGTTTCACGTTGCTCTTCCCTTCCATTCCTACGTGGTGGTTATTCTTTATCTTGGTGGTGCTCAATGGCACGGATCTAGTGCTTTTCATTATTCTCGACTTAAACCGAGAATACTTGAAGGAGATCCCGCGGCCATTCCGGATCTTGGATGGGTTGTTCCAGGCATTCAGCACTAGAACCGCCGGTTTCAGTGTCATTGACTTGTCCATGCTCCACGCAGCCGTTCAGGTGAGTTACATGATCATGATGTACATTTCGGTGCTTCCGCTAGCAATTTCCATTAGAAGAACGAATGTGTACGAAGAGCAGTCTTTGGGCGTTTACATGAAACCAGAAAAGCAGGAAGACGAGGACGACCAAACACCCACAAACTTTGTCGGAACGCATTTGCGCAACCAGTTGTCGTTCGATCTCTGGTTCATTTTCTTGGGGCTTTTCGTTATATGTATAGCCGAAGGTGGGAAGATCGACGGAGGGGATACGCGGCTCACGGTGTTTTCCGTTTTGTTCGAGATCATCAGTGCCTATGGTACCGTGGGTTTGTCGTTGGGGTACCCGAATGTCGACCAATCGCTATCATACAAGTTCAGCACCATATCCAAGTTGGTTATCATAGCCATGATGATCCGAGGCCGACACAGAGGGTTGCCCTACTCGTTGGACAGAGCTATCATGCTTCCGAATGCCAACATGCACCGGAGAGATGAAGCCCAGGAGCATCATGCCATCAACCGGGCGGGATCGTTAGACCCATACCCCACACGAGGCTCCAGGATGTCATACACAGACGCCACCAATGGAGAGCGGTTCCAGGACTTCCGTCGCAAATTGTCTAAGAAGGCACGTAACTACAGGAAGAATTCTTTATTTCCGGCACCCACCAGGTTGCCTGAAGAGGGCTATGAGATGCGAGAGATGAAGGACTACGACGAGCCGGCTCCGCGATTATAGACTAATGCATGTAATATAAGTAGACGGGACGGTTAGTACACTAACAAGTGACTATTGGGGAGCACCGGTCACCAGACACAATACGTCTACAGTTGTTCTACAGACAGTGACATACACAGCATTTATACAACAGAACCACTGTGCTGTATGCAGTTCCTCATCGCACTCAAGCTCGTGCGTTTTTCTCTCGTCCACACCAATGATTAGAAGACAGGCCAGAGAACGCAAAGAGTACCTCTACAAGAAGTCTATAGAGTTGCAGGAAGCAGCGCAGCTTGAGAAGCGCCAAAGGCTTAAGGCAGCCCTTGCTTCCGGCAAGGCCGTCGCCAAGGAGATCAGTGAAGACTTGGACCTCCACAAGAACTTCAGGTACGACGAGAGCGAGCAGGTGGAAATCGACGACGAGTACTCCGCCTTGAGCGGCGTCAACGACCCCAGGATCATCATCACCACTTCCAGAAACCCCTCCGTAAAGTTGCTACAGTTCAGCAAGGAGATCAAGCTCATGTTCCCCAACTCCATGAAGCTAAATCGTGGTAACTACATCATCCCCGACCTCGTCAAGTCGTGCCAGAAGGCAGCCATCAACGACTTGATTGTTTTGCATGAGCACAGAGGCATCCCTACGTCTTTGACAGTCTCGCACTTCCCGCACGGGCCCTCAGCTATCTTCACTCTCCACAACGTCAAGTTGAGGCATGACCTTCCCAACATGGGCAACATCTCCGAGGTGTACCCCCACTTGATTTTCGAGAATTTCACCACGCAGCTCGGCCAGCGGGTTGTCAAGATCTTGAAGCACTTGTTTCCGCCAGGCGCCAAGAAGGACAGCTCCAGGGTGATCACCTTCATCAACAACGAGGACTTCATCAGTGTGCGGCACCACGTGTTCATCAAGACCAAGGACGGGGTGGAGCTCAGCGAGGTGGGGCCCCGCTTCGAGATGCGGCTTTTTGAGTTGAGGTTGGGCTTGATCGACGACAAGGACGCTGACGTCGAGTGGAAGATCAGAAGGTTCATCAGAACCGCGAACAGGAAGAACTACTTGGCGGAGTAGCCAGCGGAGGCAGGAAGGTGAATAGAAGCGGTCATTTGAATATAATATACAATAGAATAGAAGTTTAAACAGACAAGGCACTTGGGCAAACACGCACATCCACGCAGCACCCGGTAATCCCCGTTTTTAAGCAGACAAGGCACGTGACTGGTGCCACATAGCTCGCCCGACTCCCTGGTTGACCACACAGGCACACGGGCTAGGACAGCCGGGCACATTAGTTGCCGCTGATTTCGGTGTTGGTTTGTCTAATGCAGTCACCGACCGAGGTAGACACGAAACTTTCATTGTCTGGAATAGAATGATTAGAAGTGAACGATCTCCTTTTTATCAACTGGGCTTCGGAGGACGCGTCAGTGAACTTGGCCACGTGATCCTGGTCCTCGGAGTCGGACGACTCGGGGCTGATGAGAAATTTCAGCACATCGGTCTGATCCCTTGAGCCGGACTGGCTTCTTTGCGGAATCTGCTCAAGCGGATTCTTGTAAGTTTCGTTGCCACTTCTGTAGCCGGAGGAGTTGAAGCCGTTGTTTGAGGCTAGCGAGTGGCTGGAGGTCACGCTCATTTTGCGGCCCAATGAGGTGTTTCCGCCCTGGCTGTAGGCATGCATGAGGGAGGGGCGGCGAGAAAACTCGTCGTTGTTGATCATGTCAGCGTATGAGTAAAACGAGACAGAAGATCTCGAGCTGACCAACTTTGGTGGCGACACGGGCGACAGCAATTGCCCGATGTTGAGGCCCGATGGGGAGTGGCCGTAGTTGAATGCATTGAGAGCAGCGCTGGAGTTAGGCGATGCCAAAATGGGCAGTGTGTATGCACTATTCTTGCGCAGGGGCGGGCAAGGTCTGCCCAAGGCCATGTTCAAGCCAAGCACCGAAGAGTTTCTGCGGGAAGAGTAAATCATTTCCACGTTGTCCAAGTCGGTGTGCTTGTCGGACAAAATGGAGGCGGTGGCGTCCAAGGCAGGGGGGATGAAGTCCTCTTGTTTGGCCAGACCAGCCATATCCTGGACGGAGCGCTCGAAAATGAGCGAATCAGGTCTTTCACATAGAGGATTCGGCTCTCCTGCAGCGGAGATCACGGGCGAGTTGACTTGCGAGGCGGCGGCCGGCGAGGTTTGAGCGGGAGAGGAGGAAGCATGAGCGGGGGACTTGGTCACTAGCCTGCCGGACTTAGACGGGTCGTCACCCGGCGACGTCGAAATAGGCGCTAAGCCCAGGGTCTTTGGAGCAGTGGAAGTCAGCGTGCCAAACGAGAACAATGACATTCTTCTCTTTCCCTTTTGGTTAGCTGCAGGCACTGTCACTGGTGCAGGCTTGTCGGCGCCGATGGCGGAATTGTGCTGTGGTTCGTTAAGCATCATTGTTGGGAGTCAGATAGCGGGAGGAAAACAAGGGGGGTCAATAGGCATCAAAAACAGCGGGGGTCAGAAGAAAGCAGCGAATATGCTGGAGGAAAACACTGGTCGAGAGCAGTGGGGCAGGGAGGGCACGCACACACGAGAAAGACCGAAGAAAGACCGAAGAAGACCTGGGGTTCAGGGGAGGACGGCTTTAAAGGGACGGGGGGCAGGGTGAGGGAGGGGAGCGGAATATAAATTCTCGAGAACCGGACTTTTTTTTTTCCACCAATCTTTTTCTGGCTCTAATGTGAGATTTCGCACCTGATTGACCCCACTGGCGCCGTATGCAGGGCGGTGCGTAAGAGTGCTTTAGATACGGTTTATGGAGGACATTACACCCACGAACACTGATTGGGCCGCGTGCCCCGTACAAGCCCGTGAGGCAGGGATGCGGCCAAAGCGGCCGTGTGTGGCATGCGGGGCCCAGGCCTGCCGTTGCCATGCCAAGCCCCCACCCCGAGCCCAGGTCACGGTGTCGCTGAGCAAGCCGGCGGACGTGCTGCGCGCGATGGAAGCGATCAGCACGAGGTGCCGCGATAGAAAAAAGAATGACCGCAAGCCGAACCCAAAACGTCCCACGCAGCGAGGCTCCAACGGAGGAGGGAGGATGAGCCCGTGGCGTGGGGAAGATAGCGTATTGTTTTTCTTCCATGCATAATGTAAAGAGCGTTCATGGCGCAATGGCTGGCGCCAACGTGGTGAGACTTGCCAGTCGCTGGGGCTGCATGATTATTATGCGGCAGTCTGACAGATTGGGGCGCTAAAGTGGCCAGTCTGTCATTGTTGGCTGTGCGGCCGTTCCGCTAGTCAATTGATCAATAGAAGCCTCAGAAATTGTCATCCGCGGAGATAACGAGACAATGGCAAACTTCGGTCTACTCTTTGCATGGATCTCTGGGACAATGGCTCACGCGGTGTGTTCTGGTATTATTTGGAACAATGCGGTTCCTTACAGACATGAGGCCGGTATAAAATGCGGGCCAATGACTTTGGTCTCGACGATTTGGGGGTTGCATTTTGCGGCTTGGGCATGCCTGGGGTTGCATCGGTAGGTTCTGGCGTGCTGGCGTGGTCTGCTCTGATGTACAGGTGCCAGGCCAAAGCAGGCGCATCCGGCCAATAACGTGAAGTTGACATTATGTGGCGTGGTTTTAGTGTTGATGAGAATGTTTAGTGCTTGTTGTGTATGTAGTATGTTAGTGGGTTTAGTCATGTACCATGTTAGTGTTATGTCTATGTTAGTGTTATGCCTATGTTAGTGTTATTTCTATGTTAGTGTTATTTCTATGTTAGTGTTATTTCTATGTTAGTGTTGTCTAAGTTAGTGTTATTTCTATGTTAGTGTTGTCTATGTTAGTGTTGTTTATGTTAGTGTTATTTCTATGTTAGTGTTGTCTAGGTTAGTGTTGTCTAGGTTAGTGTTGTCTAGGTTAGTGTTGTCTATGTTAGTGTGTTTAGTGTGGTGTACTGTGTTTAGTGCTTTGTTATTGAGTATGCCTAGTGATACCTGGTGCTTGGCTACACTACTTTCTGATCTGTCCGTCTGTCTTCTCTTACTATCAACATTATGCCTACTTCTGGCTACTAAGTTTTGCTACTCTTGCTACCTCTACTTACTCTTGCCTCAATTACCTCATCCTACTATTCACTACTGCCGGCCTCTGCAGCCCGCCTGCGCGCAGACCCTCCAGTCACATGACCCCACCCGTTTCCCAAGAACACGCTCCGTCCAGCCCCAACATCATGGCCCAGGGCACCACCGGCACCCAGTCCCCGCCGTTCTTGACCCCCAAACTACTGGACTCCACCCCCGGCTTGGGCATTGTGACTGCTGCCCCGGACCCCGCTCCCCGTGACGCTCGTTCTCGCTCCTACACCATAGACAGCTTCAACATCAGCTCCGTCGAAAGCTACAAGCCCCAACGGCTCCGGGACACAGATGACACCATCTCGCCCAACCTAGAAAAGGCCACGTGGACCTTTACGGATATCCTCCAGAGCATCTCCATCAAGGACAAGGATGACCTCCACGCGATTCTCCCCAAAGCCAACCAGCTTGTGGCGCTCTTGATAGACAACCCGGCCTTGCGGGGCGAGATCCTCACCCAGAACGTGGTGTCCCGCATCCAGTTTATGCTCTACGACCCCAGACCGCAGCTCCGGTGCGCTGCCTATAGAATCTTGAGGTACACCTGTGCCAGCCTGGAGGCTTTGGGGCACCTCATTCACCTGAAGATCCTCATCTTCCTTATAGTATCATTGTCTACCAACGCACCGCTCTTTGAGAAAGAGGAGGCGTTGAAGTTAATCCGCGAGTTTTTGAACATCCCCAATGGCGCTGACTTCTTGTCTATTGGCATAATCAAAGCATTGGTGGCTTGTGTGGACCATGAGTTCGATGAGGCCCCGCAAGCGGAATCTGAAGTCCAGTCTGACAGCTGCTACGGCTTCATTCGAATGTGCATAGAGACCATTTCGGAAGTCGCTGTGCTCAAGCCAGACATAGCGTTTTATGGAGGCGGCCTAAGGCTCTTGATACACTCCATAATCAACGGCAACGTCGAAGTATCTTTCTCGTGCATCACCACCTTGCTCACGCTCCTCGACATACCCCAGGCCCGGCTTTTTCTCAGGAACGGCTTTGACTTGGACTCGCTCACCTCTGTGTTCACTTTGTTCGAGGACGATGACGAGGGTAAGATCCCCAACACCAAAAAATACCACAACAAAGCATTGAAGATCTCCTTTTTGCTCTCGTTTTTCTTGAAGACCTGGACGGGGCTCATATGCTTCTCGCATGACCTCTTCGGCCCCATCAAAATGATCGTGTCCAACTTGAAGAAGAGAAACACGAAGTTGTGCAATATCATCTTGGACTTGATCCTCGATTTGCTCCACATAAAAAGCCTTCCTTGGCTTGAGGACTCGTCCATAGGCGATTTGTTCACCAGTATCCAAGCATTCATCAATAATGGGGCCAGCTCACATGGCTCCTACGTACCCAGATTCGACTATCAGCCTATGAAACCCCAGAGTTTCGAACACTCGATAGTTTCTCACTACCGAGGCCTTCTCTTGAAGATCTTCATCAACTGTGAGCTACTCCCCAGTCTATTCGAAATCGTGAATCAGAACAGATGCGAAGAAAACACCTCCAAGGCCACGTTTTTGCTCACCAACATCTTCGAACTATGCACTACTTTGCTCCCTCCTGAGTTCTACAATGATCACATTCTAGTCGCGTATAGCTCCAAGCTTTCGTTGACGTCGCTCAGCAAAATTGAAGCTGCTACAAAAATAAGGCAGAAGGAACCCGGTGCAGGTTCGTATCTGGAAATCAAAGATATTGTCAAAGATTTGACGTTGGAGCATCGCATAGCCATGAAAGATAGCGTCTTCAAAACTCTCATTTTGAACACCAAAGTTCTCGCTCTGAAAGACTTCTATGACTGGGATTTGACTGCGTTATCGCATTTGTTCTCCGGCCCTCTAAGAAATCCCCAGCGATTTGCAGAGCTACAAGAAAAGTTCCCACGGCTCCTAAAAATATTCTTTCTGTTCTTGCGGCCTTTTAAGTACAGGTTTAGCACGTTGGCTCTCAACCACAGCAGCAAACATCCTCGGCTCAGGAAGCCCAGAGTGGTGATTAATGTGGGTGCGCAGCTCTTGGAGTCTCTTCTCTGTCATGATGAAGGAGCAAACCTAATTGCCTCAAACAAGCTCATGGCTCAAATTGCAGAGACTTTTGCACAGGTTGACCCCTTTAGCGGAATTTCGAGCAAGGATCCAATTCTTTCTCGCAAAAGGTTGGAAAACACCCTCTCTATTGGTTATATCAGGTTTGTTGGGGTTTTTTCGAGCAGTACCCGGGGTCTAGAGATTTTGGAGCGGTGGCAACTCTTCCAACTCCTTATGAATATCATTCAAGGAAGCCTGAACAGTGAAAACAACAACTACTTAATCTGCAACATCCTCAATAACCTCAACTACACATTGAACAGCCCCACGCGGCTATTACTTGATCAGGCGTTAAACAATTCCAATTCCAAGATAAAAATGTTCACCCTAGAGAATGTGTTGCACAAAATATCAGAGGTGGAAGAATGCCAGGGTTTGTTTATCCGTTCTTTGGTCACATTGCTTTATGATGCGTCCGCAGAGGTTGTGGACAAGTCCATTGAGTTCTTGTATGACCATTTCATCACAAAAAGCAATCTTGAAAACATAGATATGCTTGTGGAATTGCGGCCCAGTGCAACCATTCTTTCTCGCTCGAAGTTAGGTAGTGCTTTGCTCCTCGAGTTTTGCACAACCCCTCTCGGGTTTCGATACCTTGAACAGAATGGGCTAATAGAGCAAAATTTCTTGGTTAGCGTGAAGCAGCTTCAGTCTTTTGAGTACATCGATGCAATCGAGCACTCACTCAAAATGCAGTTTTATCCATACCTAGCGACGTCTTCTAAGGCGAAAAATGATGAGGGTTTGCAGCACTTTTTCAAGTATCTACTTGCAACTGAAGAAGGGTTTAATTATCTCAACAGCAAAAGATACATTCTTGATGAGATCATTGTCAAAATCAAACAATTGTGTTGCAGGCTCAACATAATTAATGATGATACGCGCAACTCGGATAATAGCTCTGCCAAACCCCACGACTTCTCGGTATTCCAAAGCGTCGATTTAGAGCCTTTGTCCACGCCCGTGGAGACCAACATCCCAAATTACCTGAGTGACAGCCCTTTCTATTTCGGAGAGGACAAGGTGCGGGAATCTCCTTTGTACGAGAGCTTGGAAGAACCAGCTTCAACGGATCAGCTCTCGAACCAGTCGTTACTCACCAGCGCTCAAAGAGAACATCTTCTAAGGCGCCTCAAACAATACATCTGGGTATTGGGGGAAATTCTCTCATCCAAGTACGGCGTGCAAATCCTAGAACCCATGTACAGCTCCAACTTAAGTGGCGGGCATATCGTTGACTTCTTGAAAAAGATCTTCGAAGACTCCAGCAGTTGGCAGATCCGGGGCTTGGCGTTTTACCAATTCGGCAAAATGGCTGGTACAGTCGAAGGTATAGAGCTTTTAGATGAGCTTGACTGGGTTTCATGGGCTTCCCATGGACCTGCGAAACAATCATTGGCATATCCGAAGTTTATGCAAGAGGATAGCTTCACAAAGGTCGAAATCCTCAATCCCTACAATGATGCTACGTACTATTCGCTATTTGGCAAGGACAAGGCGATCCAAGTCAACAACTGCCTCGATTTGGAGGACGAAGTTGTCATCGAGAACTACGAGGAAATGGACGAGAAAGTGTTGAGTTTGATTAACTACTTGAGTTCCGTACTTGGCCGGATTGAAAAGAAAGCCCGAAAGGAATTGCTCCGCATCAAAGGCGAGAATCCCGAGGTATTTGCGAACCAAAATTTGTTTTTGAAGACCATCCGGCTTGTTGATCGAGGGAAGTTCAAGCACAAGAGACGGGTCTTCATATTCGAGTTGTTCGACACCATCAAGATCATGGAGGGGTTGGTCAAGAAGACCAGGCACAATTCGTCCACCAGGAGGCAGGGTTCATGAGGGGGCTGCTTACTGTGTCAGATGGGAAGTAAATGAGACTGGCCTCAAGCAGGATCTTTTGCTCGGCGGCGTCGCTTGTTTGAGTTTTCCTCGAAGTACTCCCGGACGCCCCTGGCGTTGACCACAGCAGGCCGAAACTTCGATATGACAAGGTTGGAGAAGTTTCTCCGGGTCCACATGTCGGTGTCCTGCGGGTTCATCTCCACTGTATCTAGCTCGTCATTAGAGAGTTCAGGGATCATCTCGTTGACAGCGAGATCTATGAGACTAGATGGTTTTAGCATAATCGTCTTTTCGTCTTCGCCAGCTGCTATTTCGAGCGCCAGCGAGAGGTCTTTCTCTAGAGCAGGATCTTTCTGGACTATGGCAGAGATGCGGTCGAAGTCTATTTCCAAAGACAGCGTCTCATCCTCCTCCGAGTCCGCAAGCAAATCCAAAATAGCATTGATGCGTCTCTTGTAGTGGTAGAGTGTTTTTCTCTGAGCTTTTTCGGTGATGAAGAGTTTCTGGGACTTGGAGTACGCTAGGTGATACTTCTCCTGGAGGTCTGCATACACGCGGCTGTAATCGATTGTGTCCGCCAGTTGGTCTTTTGGAACCGGCGTATCCCGCTTTTCTGCGTCTGCGCTGATCAGCAAGGTCTGGTTTGGCTTGGAGTCCATGCTGTCGGCGAGAGCTATGGTGTGACCAGTGCTCAATGCTGTGTGGGTCACATGATGCGCGAGCACTCTAAAGTGGCGGTCTGAAAGCACCACTAGTCCGAGGCAGGTATAGAGCGGCGTAAAGTCGTGGCACTGCAATTGTTGGTGACTACTGTGATTTATAAACCGTCATAAATTGAACAATGCCATCTTTGTAGAGACCCGAGCCTGCGGTACGTTCGCAGTTTTCCACAGCGAGGGCCCGCCAGTGATATTATGGAGCATCTTGAATATTGTTACAATGTACTAAATAATGCTACTAATGTACTAAATCATGTTCCAAGAAAATTACTAAAAAAGTTGCTATAAATGAATTAAGATTCAGCTGCTAAACACTCCTCATCCCCAGTTTCAGCGCAAATCACAACATCCCGGTTATTATCCACCCAGTTGCAGCCATTCAAGTGTATAGTCATCGTCAGCATCAGTGGCAGTGCGCGCATCACTGGCACCTGCACTGAGGGAACGCGTCTCCCACCGCCGTTCCCCAACACCATCTCTACACCGCAAGCCATGTCGATCGTGTCGTTACTAGGAATAGAGGTGTTGAATAACCCTGCCAAGTTCTCCGACCCGTATGAATTCGAAATCACCTTCGAGTGCTTGGAGCCCTTGAAGGAGGACTTGGAGTGGAAACTCACCTACGTCGGTAGCTCGCGGTCCCTAGATCATGACCAGGAGTTGGACTCCATCTTGGTGGGGCCTGTGCCCGTTGGTATAAACAAGTTTCTTTTCCAGGCCGACCCGCCGTCCCCCGAATTGATCCCCGCCAGTGAGCTCGTGAGTGTGACTGTGATATTGTTGAGTTGCTCGTACGCCGGAAGAGAGTTTGTGAGGGTCGGCTACTACGTGAACAACGAGTACGACTCCGAGGAGTTGAGGGAAAACCCACCTGCCAAGGTTCAGGTGGAGCACGTGGTGAGAAATATCTTGGCCGAGAAGCCCAGAGTCACGCGTTTCAACATCGTATGGGACAATGAGGACGCCAACCCGGACCAGTACCCCCCAGAGCAGCAAGTTGACGAGGAGGAGGAGGAGGACGAGGAAGAGGACGACGAGGAAGAAGAGGACGACGACGACGACGAGAATGCGGACGCAATGGATGATGTAGAGAAGGAGGAGGATTTAGTGGATGAAGAGGAAGATCTTGACGACGAGGCAAATGACGCAGAGGAGGATCTCGAGGAGGATATCGATTTGGACGACAAAGAGGCTCTTTCAAAGAAAGACGAAGGAAGCGGCGCTTCCACGCCGAAAGACAAGGCTGATTCCTAGCACAGCTAATAATAACAAACCACCACGTATTCAGCAGCCTCTACATCACCTGCTTGTAGTGAGTCCATTTCACACCCACAGTCTATGTCTGGTAAACGCACCCAAACCCTGTCTACATCGTCTCTAGTGTCGGTCATTATCATTAGTGGCACAGCTCGCTGATGATCTTGTTGATCATCTGACTGAGATTGTCAATATTCGACTTATCGAAGATGGATTGTTCGATCCGGGAAACCCATTTGTCCGGATGCCATCGAAGCCTTTCTTTCTTTAGGAACGCAAGCTTGTTCTGGTCCTGCAAAATATACTCGTAGAACAGCGCAACCGACAGGCCGTCGCTGATCAAGGCGTTCATTTCGCTGTTGCTGAGGTTGCGCTCGAAGTGGGCGTGAAGGGGCAATTTATCGGTGGAGTTCATGTAAGACTCCATGAGCTCATCTGCGTCTGAAGTAACATTGCTAGGCCCTAGATATGGGTCATTGATTCGCTTGTCCGCAAAATGCACACTGGTATCGTTTTCGTCCATGAGGCCTGCCGCAGACACAGGGAAGTCGCCGACAATTTTGTATTTTCCAGTCGAAAATTCCTCAAACTTATTGGAGTTGAACGCAGTGGTGTAGCTTCTAGCCGAGTGTCCATAATATGGCGCGTTACTGGTGGACTGTGACTGAGGCGTCTGGTACTTGAATTTGGAGCATGGCTTGACAAATTTATATCCGTTCACTTCCTCGTCTGAAACTTCCTTGTAGGTTTCCGGCGAGGCGGGCCTGGAATTGGCCGGAGTAGACAGACTTATAGGAGTTGAACTGATTGCCTCTCTCAGCAGGGAAAATTTGGTCGATATGAAAGAGTGGGAGGTGTCATGGTCAGACTGGTCAGACTGGTCCTCCGTAGCGTCATTGAGCTTGCTTAGAAGAGGTGCGTTTGAGGCAGAAACCTTGCGGGACCCCGTGAAATCGAGCACCAGTTTCGACAACCTGGAAGGTTGGGACGGCGTGTGTTCGACAGAAGCATTCTTCACCTTCATCTTCTTCCTGGGTATGGGGCACGGGGTAGAGTCAGAGGCCGAGAAACTGCCCTTGAGGATTGAGTCAGTGGTTTCATTACCACAGATGCCAGACATATCGTTGGTGGTGTTGTGTGGAATGGTGGTATCTGCTGGGTTGAAAGATGAAGTCAAGTCCATGGCTATGGGCGACTCGGTGTGTTTTCGCTTGCGGATAAACTTGGGGCCAGCAGAGACCGCTAGCACATCGGTTTCTTCGGCAGAGGAGACATCATCTGAAGAGGAACACAGTGTGCCGGCTATAGTCTGATTTCCAGCATCAAAATTAGAGCCATCGGAGTCTTCGCAGAAGTCGCCAGCCTGGTGTTGGCGCAGACTTGAAGACGGCAGGTGCTTGCTGGTCAGAGATAGGTGCAAATTGTCTAGTTTTTTCATAGGCGAGGTAAATATCACAGACTTGACGTGGCTGACATGGAGAGGCGTGGAGGCGGCACCCAAGAGATCTAGTCGGTGGTCTGCTGGATCCAGCTCATCTAAGCTGGTATCCTGAGCAGACAACTTGTACCAAGGCGCCGGGCCCGGCGGGGATGATGACGTGAGCGGCTGTCCAGGTGACAGGTGATCTAGAAAGGGGTGGTTCGTCTGGGCGTTCAAATTGATCGGTAGGGGCATGGGGGATGGAGATGTGAAGGGGTTGAGAGTAGATGTTTATTTACCACGCGAACACCCGTACACCCAAGGGCCGGACTGGGTGCGGCGATGCCAGGTGCTTGCCATGCGGAGAGAGAAGGAGTCACGTGACACGTTCATTGTATTTTCCGCAGGGCGGTGGGGCGGCGGCGTGGTGCCTGGCCGTGACCGCTCGTGCTGGTTGTGACTGGTCGTGACTAGTCGTGACCGATCGTGACTGATCGTGGCTGGTCGGGACTGTGTGGACCGATGGAGCACGGGTTGTGGCGGGCTAGTCACACTTATTCGCGACGACGTGCGTCGCTGGCACTACAGCCCCACACAGCCGTTCCAGCCACAGAAGAACCTCAAGTGGAGCACAGGCGAGCGCTCGGACGCCCGACTAAGGGCCGCCGCCCGACTCTTCAGGTCTCGAGGAATACGGCCCATTTGCGTAGCCCACGAGTGGCAAGTTCGACCCGCGCTTTGTGCAGTCCCTTCGCTGTAGGGCTCCGGCCTTCTCGATAAGCGAGCTCGCAACTTGCTCCGCCTATTGTTCAAAACGCCGTCTTCAATTCTTGCGGCAGTCTTCAATTCTTGGGCAGTCTTCAATTTTTGGGCAGCCTTCGATGCTTGGGCAGCCTTCAATCCTTGGGCAGCGGCCTTCGACCGAGTAAACGCCTGCCAGCAAAATCCTCTTGTAGACCACCGCTTTTTTATCGGCATCTCACTTTTCCTGGCTTATCTAAGCCTTATCAAGCCTTTGCTACCCACGTGCCGCGCAGCGCGACAGCCTCTTTCTGGGCTCTGCTTGCAATTGCCACACCTCTTCATCCGACCTCACCGCCCACCCACTCACGCCATGCTCCGTCTACTATCTGATGCAGCACTTTCTGTGCGGGACTCGGTGCCCTTGAACCCGAACTTGTCGTTTGGCGCCATCAACCTTCTCACCTTCGAGGCGGTGCTTCAGGTGGTCATTATCTGCATTGGTGGCTTTCTCGCCGCCAGATCGGGCTTGCTCACCACCTCGGGCCAGAAAGTCATCTCCGCATTGAACGTGGACCTCTTCACGCCGTGCTTGGTGTTCACGAAACTCGCCTCGTCGCTCTCGGTCAGCAAGTTGGACGACATCTTGATCATCCCGGTTCTTTTTGTGTTGTCCACGTGCACCTCCTACGGCTGCTCGAGGTTAACCTCCCGCTTGCTTGGCCTCAATGCGCCGGAGCTGGACTTTGTCACTGCCATGGGCGTTTTCGGCAATTCCAACTCGCTCCCGGTGTCTTTGACCTTGACCTTGGCTGCCACGTTGCCAGATTTGTTGTGGGACCAAATCCCCGACGACAACTCCGATAAAGTGGCGTCGCGTGGTATCTTGTATCTCTTGATATTCCAGCAGTTGGGCCAGATTCTCCGCTGGTCGTGGGGCTTCAACACCCTTTTGCGAAAGCGCTCACAGCTCGAGCTCTCGACCTATGCTGACCAAGTGGCCGATCCTGAGCTCTCAGAAAGAACCCGTCTCCTTGATGACGGTGCGCTTCGTATTGAGACCTCGACGCCACGTGAGCACAATGCTGGCTCTGACTCCAACAACGACTCCGACGAAGACCACACCCGAATCATCAAAACTGTCAGCGGCTCTTCTAGCATTCATTCCACTTGGATCGCAAGGAAATGGGCTGCCTTTGTGGGCTCCAGGTCTGTGCAAGGCTTCTTGCGTTTCATGAATCCTCCGTTGTACGCCATGGCGCTCTCCATTTTCATTGCCACCGTACCATCTTTGCAAAAGATGTTCTTCGAACCAGACACCTTCGTCAACAACACAATCACTCAGGCCATCAGGCAGTTGGGATCCGTGTCTATTCCGTTGATCCTTATCGTCATGGGCTCGAACTTGTATCCCTCCGCAGACGTGCCTCCAGCATCCCGCAACTACAAGAAGATGATCTTTGCTTCTTTGCTCTCGCGCATGATTCTTCCTTCATTCGTGTTGTTGCCGCTCATTGCAGCGTGTGTGAAATTCATCAATGTGTCAATTTTGGACGACCCCATTTTCTTGATTGTCGCATTCATCCTCACAATTTCACCGCCTGCCATCCAGCTCTCGCAGATCACGCAGTTGAACAACATCTACCAGAAGGAGATGGCAGGCGTGTTGTTCTGGGGTTACGTGGTGTTGACCTTGCCCACGACCATCTTCATAGTGGTGACGAGTTTGGAGGTGTTGAAGTGGGCCGATTGAGCCATGCACAGTGCCACCTCGATAGCTAGTATTTCAACGGTTGATTTCTTCAGGTAATGGCACACGATCGTAGAGCGCTCCGGCCTGATGCTGGACTGTGACGTAAACCCTGTGATGGCTGCGGTGCAGGATGCAGTACAATCTGGACTAAGCGGAAACATGAAATTGCGATATCTTTTTATCGCACCTACTACTTACTGTTGTCTACTTGACTTAAACGGCTACAGTAATCTTGGGCCACAGCCTCCAGCAAAAGGTCTGCCGCAAAACACACAGCGCAGAACTATAGACTAAGTTTGCAGTTGAGTGAGCCTTTCCATACGACGCCAGACAGAACACAAAGAGCAGCAGAACCATGGTCAAGGCACGCAAAATCGCCATGGTCGGGTCCAGGGCCGTGGGAAAACTGTCGATGACGGTGCGGTTCGTGGAGGACCATTTTGTGGAGTCGTACTACCCCACCATCGAGAACCAGTTCTCCAAAACCATCACATACAAGAACCAGGAGTACGCCATAGAGATCTTGGACACCGCCGGCCAAGACGAGTTCTCCATAATGACCGAAAAGCACTTGATCGGCATACACGGCTATTTGTTGGTGTACTCGGTGACGTCACGGCAGTCGTTTGAGTTGATCGAAGTCATCAGAGACAAGATTTTGAACTCCATGGGCATGGACTCCATCCCGGTGGTTTTGGTGGGCAACAAGTGCGACTTGAACTTCCAGCGGCAGGTGGAGACGCACGAGGGCGAGGCGTTGGCCCGCAAGTTCAACTGCGGGTTCTTGGAGACGTCGGTGCGGGACAACGTGAACATCAACAAGTCGTTCGTGACGTTGGTGGACGAGATCGAGCGCATCCAGAACCCGGGAGTGCCCAAGGAAGACAAGTGTGTGATTATGTAAGTGACTTTAATGTGCTACGAGCGGGTGTAGGCAACCGGAGACTGCTGTCCGGGGATTCATCGGAGCGCGGCGGGGACACCACGAGGCCTCAACACATTGGATGGCAGTTATCGAGTGCGAGACAGGGGACCACTGGCTGCCTACATGCTACAGTAGCGGTGTTGACATTAAGCTTGCACGGTGTATTGATGCACCAGTCCACCATCCGGGGTCATTGGGTCCTGCGTGTAGCAGTGGCCCCGACGGCGCCAGAACGCCGATCCAGAAGTGGCTGCGTCCGCACAATAGCTCAATTCAAAGGCTCAATTCAATGGCCAGCTCAATGGCTCAACACAATGGCCAGCTCAATGGCTCAATGACCAGCTCAATGGCTCAATGACCAGCTCAATAGCTTAATGGCTAATGCCCCATACCCTGGCAGCGGCCCAGCATGCATTCCATGACATGCGTGCTGCTGCGCAGTGCGTCGAGTCGCCACGCATAGATCTCCGCCAGCATTGTTGGATGGCACGTGCGAAGTTGCGATTTCCTGGATGCAAGGTTTCAGCGATAGACATATATAAGGCCCGCCCGCCACAACCCACTGCCCCCACCAAATTTCACTATGGCTGACGTTCCTAAGGGTACCTTGAGATTGGGCTCCACCGCCCCCGACTTCACCGCCGACACCTCCAACGGCAAGATCTCGTTCCACGACTTCATTGGCGACAGCTGGGCCATCTTGTTCTCGCACCCCGACGACTTCACACCCGTGTGCACCACCGAGTTGGGAGCGTTCGCCAAGTTGCAGCCCGAGTTCGAGAAGAGAAACACCAAGTTGATTGGTCTCTCTGCCAACGGCACCGAGTCGCACAAGGCCTGGATCAAGGACATTGACGAGATCACCGGCTCCAAGTTGTCCTTCCCCATCATCGCCGATGCCGACAGAAAGATCGCCCACGCCTACGACATGATCGACTACCAGGACGCCAGCAACGTCGACGACAAGGGAGTGCAGTTCACCATCAGATCCGTGTTCATCATCGACCCAAAGAAGAAGATCAGATTGATCTTGTCTTACCCAGCCTCCACTGGTAGAAACACTGCCGAGGTGTTGAGAGTGTTGGACTCTTTGCAGACTGGAGACAAGCACAGAATCACCACTCCTATCAACTGGGTTCCAGGAGACGATGTGATTGTGCACCCATCGGTGACCAACGAGGAGGCCAAGACCTTGTTCCCCAAGTTCAGAATCATCAAGCCATACTTGAGATTGACGCCATTGGACACCAAGCAGGAGTAAGTATGGACTAAATCAGCGACTGTATATGAGAGATGAAGTAGAGAGGGGGTGTAGAGAGGTTGGGGTAGAGAATTGCGCTTGGAGTAGATTCATGACTGAGCAAAGACTTGACGAAGTCCTGTGCCATTGAGGGTGTCAGGCCAGTGGCGTCTGAACATGACCTGTAGTGAACATCTACTCCAATTAAATGCTTAATGTAGGAAACGCGCACATTACTCCACATTTCGACTACTAGCTCACTCCACCTTCTCTTAAAAGCTACTTGATTGAGAGTGCTGGGCCTGCACGCCATTTCACTATCAGTCAGTCATACTCAGTCGCCACTCAGTCAGTCGCCACTCAGCCACTCACTACTCAGTCCACCTCTGATCAGGGCCGCACACTTCATCTCGATCCCGGCGCGCGCTAGCCACCTATCACGCTACACCATGATTTCTCCATGGTCTCGGAGTGCTTTGCATACTCTGAGAAGAGGCTTGCGGTCCGCCCCCGAAATTAGACTTGTCCATAGGCCCCAGTTGGTTGCTCTCTTGCCGTCTCTTCCCTCACACAGACTGGGCAGACTAGACCGACTGGGCAGACTAGACCGACTGGGCAGACTAGACCGACTGGGCAGACTAGACCGACTGGGCAGACTAGACAGACTGGGAAGCCAGTTTGTCAGACAGTCAAGCCAGCCGGAAAGCCAGTTTGTCAGACAGTTAAGCCAACCGGAAAGCTTGCACTCGCTTTACACACAAATGAACCGTTTAGACACCCCATTGAACAAATCCTACAGATCCCTTCAGCCCAACCCGCGGGTGCTCAGACTCCCCACAATAGTGTTCTTCTCCGACCATCAGAACACACAAGACGAGCTCCTTCAGCGCAGAATCACCAACCTTGGTGCCATGGTGGATCTCCTCAAAAAACACATACCCATGCTTCTCCAGACATCGCTCCCCAAGGCGCTCGTGCTGGAGGACGTGCTTCTACGAATCTGCCCGTCGCATTTCGAGCTGATCAACGCCTACTTGCCCAACATCCGTGGCCATGTGTCGTACTACGCCACGTGCAAGGCTGCCCAGTTGTTTCTCACGTCGTTGATGCTCAACCCAAACACTCACTTGCACATCGAGCTGATCCGCACATCCAAGATCGCCGACCACAACTGCTTGTTGGCTCACTCCACGAAAATTTATGTTCGCTGGTCGACTTGCTCGGAAGGATGCCACCACCTTGTACAGGACCCGCTGGTGCTGGACCTCAAGTCTTCCACGTCCAACGCAAAGTTGGGCTCCCACAGATGGTCCCGCATAGATGCGGGGGAGTTTTTGCACAAGCTGGACTGGTCTATCACAAACTCCATCTCCGATTTGGGCAAGGGGATTATCGGCTTGACCAAGCACGATTCCCAGCTCGAGAGAAAGATTCTGGGTGTCTTTATTTTTGAGCTCAACGAAGAGAATGATCTGATCGCCGTCCATACTGTGGAGGACATGAACATCATCGAGCGCCACGAGGAGCTGGGTGTGGGCAACAAGCTTAGGGTGTGCTGATCGGCCCTGCATTGGACCACTGCAGCTCTCCAATGCCGACAATTGCCAACAATCGTGGCTCTCTGCTAGGCTCAAGAGGATGGCATATGTATATAGTTCCCTGCACAATACATACCTATAAGATCTCCTCGAGTGTGGCTCGAAGCAGCTTCTCCTGCGAGCCCTCGAGCAATAGAAGTGCCTGTTTGGCGAGGAAGATGGCCCTTTCCTTTCTGCGGGAGTCTCCCTCCCCCACCATCTTGTTCCACCAACGTGCGTCTCCATTTTCGACTAACAACTCCAGAAGATTGGACATCAACTCCAACTGCTTGCTCAAGAGTTTCCTCGTCTCGAATAAAGCCCCTGCCAATCTGATCTGGAGGTATATAACCAATAGAAGAATTAGCAAAACCCCCAATATGGCGAAGCCACTCCAGTCCCTGGATTGAGGCTTTTCCAGCTGCGTCTGCTTGATTGTGTTAACAGAAGGCGTCCTGACTTCCAGTTCCAGCAGAAGGTCCTGCTTTCGCTCCGAGACCACCTCCGCAAGCTTCTCAGACAGCACCTCGACGAGCTCGGTGTTGTTCTCAACCTCTTGCTTCAAGCTCTCAACGATGTTTCTGTTGACTGACGTTTGAGCCCCCAAGGTCAGCTTCTCAACGACATTTTTGATCCACGAACGGCCGGTCCACTTCACATAGTAAGCGATACGCAAGTTCGTAGTGCTCCTCTCACCCCATGATAGGTAGTACCGCGTCCGCACACTGAAGGAGCCACCCGAAGGCACATCCGGGGTGACAGTGGTCGATAAGACCACTACGCTGGACTCATAGTCGCAGTGCTCAATGAGCTCCAGAACACAACACTTTGTAGATTTCGGACCCAAGGAATAGCCCAACGGTCTTCTGTACGAGTAAGTCCGCTCTAGCTTGGCCGAGTCTTCTTCGGATGCCCTGAAGTCGCCGTACTCGGACACCTCTGTTGCTCCTTGATCCTCGAGCACTTGTTTGTGGAAAGCTGGGTTTTCTCGGCCAAAAATGATCTCGAATACTAGCCCCAAAGGGCAGTCTATGTTCTCGTCAATAACCTCAGTTTCATTCTCTGAATCCTCGTAAGTTGCTGTGATTGCGGTTGGCAGATGGGAGTCCGGGCCCGGGTTGCGGTATGTGCTTCCATTTTTCACCTTCCGGACCTTTGCCGTCATGGTCTCTGTTCTGGCCTTATCCGAGTCTGCGTCGCATTCTTCCACAGCTTCGACGTCGTCACACACCCACTTTTCTTCAGGGTGAGCCACCTCGTCAATGGACAAAATGTAATCGGAGATCTGCTGATTGGCACCCACGGTCTTGTTGTTGGGATTCGAGTTGAGCTCCGACACGTCTTTGCCCGTGGCCGCCAGCCAGACGGCCCGAATTAGGTCGTACGTGGAGTCACGCGAGATGAAACTTGCAAAGTTGTGTTTGGAGTCTGCGGTTTCGATCTGGATCCCATTGGGGAAGAGACCCGCCGTGGATTTCTTGTCGATACGGGTGATATCCTCAAACGGAATCACCACGCTGGTGACCCACCCCAAGAGGTTGGAGTTGAAGCAAACACAGTGCTCGGTGATGTAAACACGGCCCTGGAGGAGGATCTCGCGGCTGAGAGCACACGCAAAATCGTCAATCAAGCGGTCGGTAAGGTCCAAGCTCTTGAAAATCTGGTGGAACTCTACGTTCCGCAGCATCGTGGTGTAGTGGTAGCTTGTGTCTTTGAACTTCTCCTCCACGTAGAGCCGGGGGTCGAACTTCTCCTCGTTGTCCAAAGCATGGTAAGAGGCACTCTGCTTGCGGCGGTTGGAGCCCTTCCGGTATGCTATTACCTTGGGATCTCCGGAGTGGTCTTCGGGATCCTGGTTCGATGCCGGGGACTGCACGGCTTCAAACTGCTCCTGGAGGAGAGGAGACGACGGGTTGAGATCGTCGTTGCGCCGGGACTCTCCACTCCGGCGATGCAAGTCTTCCGAGCTGGACTGATGCTGCTGCTGCTGCTGCTGCCAGATGCGAATGGAGTGCCTGAAGTCGGAGGCGGGAGTCAATGGCGGCGAGGAGTCGTAGCAGTCGACGCTGGCCAAGGCGTTGGTGGACTCCTTGGAGATGATTGAGTTTGCGTCTTTGATGGTGGTTTGAGGGTTTGCCGGCGCCAGCTTGGGGTTGAAGGGCGCCAGCAAGCCGGCCAGCAGAGAGGAGCCTGTGTTCTTGGCCTGCGCAGTCATGAAGAGCGGGGTCCCGCCCAGGGTGTATGGGTCGGACACCAGGTCCGCCTTAGCGAGGGAGCTCAACACGGAGTCGTCGGGAATGGCCATCTTGGGATTGTCGGGAATGGCCATCTTGGGATTGTCGGGAATGGCCATCTTGGAATTGTTGGCAATGGCCATCTTGGGATCGTCAGGGATGGTGATCTTGGAGTCCATGGAGGACGCAGCCTTGTGGGAGGACCTGGAGGCGGCCTCCGACTGCGCAAGCAGCGCCGCTAGCAAGTCATTGACAGCGTCTAGCGAGGGGAGATCATTGGGGGCCCTGTGGGTGTCGGAGAGCGAGTCACGCGAGGGGGGAAACGAGTAGGACCAGTCGTCATCGTCGTCGCTCATGTGGCTGGATGGGGGCTGGAGGCTTAGCGAGGGGTAGTGGGCGGGGTTGGAGGCCAATAGTAGAGGCCAGTGATAGAGCCAGAAGTAGGCCAGTTGTGTGCGGGACGAAGGGAATGCTGATCGGAGGATCTGGCGAAGGATGTAGTGAGGGGCTAGACTAGCTAGCTGGCCAGATGATGTCACGCGGCCATGAGTGCGGAGTGCGGCTACAGCCTACACGGGAGTAGATAAGTGATGACTGCTGGAAGGGTGTTAGCTTACTGCTAGATGATTTACGAGTTAATAGTGTACTAGACGGTGGGGATTATGTATACGGATAATGAGCACTAGATAGTGATTATTATGGTACGGTTATCTACGAGTAGTCAGTAGTGCGTATTATGTATACGAAGAGTGAGTTCTAGATAGAAGTGAGAAATATACGACTAGTGAGTACAGTCATAGTGGTACTCATAGTGAGACTAGTTATAGCGTAGTTGTTGCAAGTGATAATTGAAAGTCTTTGTGTGAACTATTTTGATGGTGCTATATGATGCATTGTATTGGATACCTGCGTAGTTGTGTGATAAGACTACAGTACCGTTTATGTAGACTAGACTATACTGGTGACATAAGTACAATCATGAAAATATGCTATTGGTACTAGCTCGGCATGTAGCACACCAAATACCAACGTTGCCCGATTAGAAGCGACGACCATGTGTAGTACTAACTTACCTGAACCGCACCGGACTTCAGGTGCCAAGTAATGAGTAGTCAATGAACAGTCATAGATTCCGTCTCCAAATCATCAATGAATACAAGTTACGCATAAGACGTCTACGATCAAAAGAGTGGCAGTGTGCATTTAGTGTAGTGTATTAGTGTAGTGTATTAGTGTAGTGTATTAGTGTAGTGTATTAGTGTAGTGTATTAGTGTAGTGTATTAGTGTAGTGTA
>NKZR01001529.1:0-70387 GCA_002370795.1 Metschnikowia sp. 03-147.1 | reverse complement strand
CAGAAGGACTAATTAAAAGACAGAAGGACTAATTAAAAGACAGAAGGACTAATTAAAAGACAGAAGGACTAATTAAAAGACAGTATGGACTAACTAAATAGTGTACTAATAGACTGATGTTTCACATAAGACAGTGTACCAGAAATAGATCCTGTAACTACAGACCTAAGACGCCTGCTACATCCATGAGGAACAACACCGGCACACCTCACGCTAGTACCTTACCAGCATTTAAAACAGAAATCTCGTTGAGTGAGAATAGGTAGATCACGTGGTACGTCTACAGGTATTACCAGGGTTCTATACTGTAGTTCCATGCCAGGGTCTATACTGTAGTTCCATGCCAGGGTCTATACTGTAGTTCCATACTGAGCCCATACCAGGGGTTCACAGGACTACTAGAATCCAGTGCTACAGCTACTCCCATGTTTCAGACTAACGACTTTGATACACGCGAAACACCTAGCACATACTCACGGACCATCGAAAGTGGTAACATATATGTATAGTTAACACTGTAACAAGTCACGTTAGACTTTTGATTGGGTGTGACGGTCTACTACCACTACAGATATGAGCTATGAATAGAGCCAGTAGTCTACAAAATACAGTAGTATCTACAAGTGTTAGATCCGCCATGGGTAACACCTTACCCATTAGGACAGTAGTAGCTTCGAAGCTTAGGAATGTCAAGGACAGGCGCCTATGAGTCACCATGACTCATGATTGGTGACTCATCCATTCACCGAAACTCGGAGTAACGCCTAACCGCTTCATCTTGACTATATAAGTACCTAGATTCCCACTTACTAGGGGATCATCAACGAATAAACACCTGATAGGTCACAGACGTTACTAAAGAATCTAACAACAAGTATCTACAAAGTAGTATCTACAAGTATCTACAAAGTAGTATCTACAAGTATCTACAAAGTAGTATCTACAAAGTACTATCTACAAAGTACAGTAGTATGTTATACTAAGAAGGATCTTCAAAGGATCTACAGATCTACAGATCTACAAAGTATTTAAAAGTATCTACTGTTAGATTCTCTAGTATCATCTGGTACATATCAGGCATGTCTTTGTTGATGGCTCTTCCCAAAGGAGAGAGCCAGGTTTATGGAGTTACCAGGAGGCTGGTGTTTTAGACGACGTATTACGGTACACAGGTCTAATCAATCCGATGCTACCATTATCCTCATGGGTATTGATACACCGTGCGGATCTGATCTACAAAGTATCTAAGTATCTAAGTATCTAAGTATCTACACTACTACCTTTAAGTATGTGTCAAGTACTGTAACATAACATCCGGTAGCCTCAAACTGACTCCTGCCACTCACCTACTGCTCAACTCATTGAGCTACATCTACATCTAGCATCTACTCTACTTCAAGAAAGCTATACAACTTCCCGGTTCTCTCCAGCAAGTGTATCCTCACATGCTACCCATCTAGCCGGTTCATCCCCCAGAGGTTTGTGCCGTAGGTTACCATCAATGTAGATTTCCCCATTTCATTCGTGCTTCCACTTCTGTTTCCGTAGCATCATCCCTTGTCAAGACTTCACAAGTGAGTTGGCTGAAGTGTAGTGAGAATGAATCCGTCATACTCAGACAGAATAAAGAGAAGGCAGGAGAGAGGACAGAAGAGGACAGAAGAGGACAGAAGAGAAGACAGGAGACGGTTGCGAAAAAACACCCGTGCCCCGGCACCACGGCGAGGGCTGGAGCCCTAGCACCGCGCGCACGTGCCGCATCGCTGCGCTTTTCGAGCCTCGCACTACGAAAATCTTCCCTCGCCCGCTCCCACAGGAAAAAAGACGAAATTGCGAGGTACTTTTTTTCACCAACCACAGCAAAATGTATGTACAAGAATATGGGTGTAATGGGGAGCGACGATTGATAGTGGTTAATAAGCAACGGAGTGAAAGTGAAGTGAAGAGAAGTGAAGAGAAGTGAAGAGAAGTGAAGAGAAGTGAAGAGAAGTGAAGAGAAGTGAAGAGAAGTGAAGAGAAGAGTGAACAGTGAAGTGAACAGTGAAGAAGAGTGAACAGAAAAAGAGTGAAGAGAAGAGTGATCAGTGAACAGAAGAGTCAACAGTGAAGATCGTCTATCCCACCTCAGCGCATACTAACATCCAGGACTAAGAGAACCAAGAAGGTCGGAATCACAGGTAAGTACGGTGTCAGATACGGTTCTTCGTTGAGAAGACAGGCCAAGAAGTTCGAGGTCCAACAGCACTCCAGATACGACTGCTCTTTCTGCGGCAAGAGATCCGTGCAGAGAGGCGCCGTGGGCATCTGGACCTGCAAGGCTTGCAAGAAGACCGTGGCCGGAGGTGCTTACACCGTGTCCACTGCCGCTGCTGCTACTGTCAGATCGACCATCCGTCGTTTGAGAGACATGGCCGAGGCTTAAGTATGTGTATATTGAACTCAGTTGAATAAGTGTTTGTAGTGTGGTATACCAGACTAGTGCTGGACTGCAGATCTGAAGACCATTTAAGCGATGTTGTGACTGTAGTTACTATCTAGTGAACTAGTGTTAAATGAGCCAGCTTCGCACATACAGTCACACGACCTCACTTGCAGACTGCTCTAGACTAGACAACATACCTGCAGATGTGAACACTGGCGATACACTGTCTGTAGAGGCTCGACTGCGTTTTTGTAACAATCTGTTCAGATTAGGATAGTAGTGCAGATAGACATGGAGCCTGTAGCACTGTACTAGTGTACTACTCCATTACTCTACTCTACTACTCTACTACTCTACTTTTTAGTCTTCTACTCACTATTTTGTGTTCTGTTGTTCTACTGTTCTGTCATCTACACATACTGAAACTGTTCCCGCTTATTACTCCAAGTACATTTTAAAATCAGAAACTGTCTTATGGGAGTTTACTAATCTACTCTATTACTACAGACACTAGATTATTGCTACTTAATAATCTCATAATTACTACACCCAAGTAATTCCTCAGTCTCTCATACCAATACTACTCTGCTTATCAGAGTCCATCCTACTAGTCCGGGCATTGCATACTACATTCACATACCACTCCACCACATTGGTTCGCTACCATGGCTCCGAACCGTCAATGAATCCAGCCTCATATTCTAAACTCCCTAGACACTGGTGACCATAGAAGCTCGGACTTTGCAAGATGTGATTGGCATGTGCCGGGAAGGTGACACTCAGACTGATGATTCTGATGGCTGGCGCATTCGATGCTCAGCACCGTGATGCTACAGTAATACAGTGGTACAGTAATACAGTGGTACAGTAATACAGTGGTACAGTAATACAGTGGTACAGTAATACAGTGGTACAGTAATACAGTGGTACAGTATTAACTACAGTATATACTACTACACTCCTACACTACGCATCCTAGTATATGAACGTTCTTTCATAATATCACTTTGTTTCTAAATGTTGCTTCGAAAGCTTTAAGTAAAGAGTACCTATTCATACTCTCATACTCAAATGACTTATGTTATGACTTATGACTATCACTCATGACTATGACTATCACCCATGACTTATGACTTATGACTTATCACTTATCACTGTCACTTATCCCTGCCACAGCCCGTCATATACCCCTGGTTTTAAATGTATAGCCCCGAAATTGTATTTTTAAAGGAATGATATTTTTGGTGTTTGTTTTTGGCCAATTGCATGTGTGCGACAGGCCAGATGGCCCATACTACAAACCTCAATTGTGTGGGGTGGTGCGGGGTTGTGTGGTGCCATGGTGTATAATTAACTTATTGTAGGATCGCAATGAGAGTAGTACATTTAAAGAGATGACTAAGTGAAAAGAGTACAGGTAAGTTTGGTAGTAATAGAAAAGAGAGCAGTATTGATGTGAGTTATTAGGCAAAGGAAGGCACTAGTATCAGGGACTTCCAGTATACAGTTTTGGTAAAAGAGTAGAGTACCAGCAAGGAGTAGATGTTAAATTCTCAGAAGCCAAACGTACTCTGCATCACTGAGCTTTTTTGTCAGCTACACATTGCAGATTTAGAGTTCAAAAGAGGCTTGGCATCATAATGCATGTACAAGGTAGCTTACTTATGGTCGTATGTACAAAGTGAAGCGCTTATCAGATTAACGTCAAACATAAAAGAGAGTTTTCCTTTCACGATAAAGAGAGAAAGCTGGTAGCAGCTTGCGACAGTTCACCTAAACACTTATTCTGGCGATGCTCTAATGTCTCTTGCTACCTAGCTGTATCCCCCATGCAACTTTGAATCACAGAAGAGAAATCCACTGACATCTTACTTGAAGAGGCCGCCTCTGGCGTCCATAATTTCTGCCTGTCTTCTCTGCAGGCGGTGTAGGTAGGAGCAAGCGAGAGCAAGCAGCACAATGGCCGATAACGTGATGCTAGTAAGACGGCATGTTGTGCGGACTACGGACGACAATTTATGTGGCCGTGGGGGAGCACGTCAGCAAGACTAAAGGTGCAGATGAAATATCCAAGCTAACAATGCATGGATACCTGGTGACAATGTGATTCGACTATGACTAAGCAAGGAGGACAGACACCAAGCAGAACAAAATAGTAACAATGAACGAGAAATAGATCGGCAGAAGCCTGATTGTGAGGCGTAGATCATTCATGTGCGTGTATGCACGGTAGTTAAACAGGAGTATCAGAGCGATGGTACGAAGGTTTAAAGCGTGGTGTAGAGTGTTTAGGTAGATAGTGCGGTAGTGTGGTAGTGTGGTAGTTAGTGTGGTAGTGGTCTACATCTTTCCTTTCTATTACGCTCCAACAACCGCCTCCACCTTGTCATGACGGTGCTCACGTCAATACCCTCCCATCTGCATCTCCACAGCACTGTAAAGCTGCACCCGTCCAGAAAATGCGTCATCTGCCACTTAGTCAGCTGTCTCATCTGCACAATGCTGGAGCAGGCTGTGGCGGCCATTGTTGCTTGCATGCGTCCGCTACGTAAGGTGCCAGATGTCTTGACTAGACGCATCGACATCTGCTTGGTTGCCCGGCATGCAAGATCTCACCCAGGCAGTTGGGCAGCTGAATGGCCATTTGATCATGTGTAGCCAGGCCGTCACGCAGCCGTCTTCACCAACACCACGTCACACGTGCATGCCTAGACAGACATAAGACCGGAGCTGTCCGCTCGTCCATCGACATGAAGTATTCTGCCCTTCTCTGTGCTCTTCTTGCCGGCGCAGCTCCGGTTATCAGGAAAGACGAGGCCCTGGGCCACAAAATGACGTTGTGGGGCGCCAAAAGTGGCCAGTATGCCGAGAAAAAGAAGCAGGCCTGGTCCCACAACGAACTCAGAGACCTCCGTGCCGACAGCCACCTGTACCCGAGCTCCAGCCACGGCTTCGACGGCAGGCCTTGCAGCGACTACCGGGGCCAAAGTGTGAGCCAGATCCCCCACGAGTGTGTATTTGATGCCATCTGCAACATACAGCGTGTGCAGCCCCTGCTCAACTGTGTCGTGGTTGGGTATGGGCCCAACGGCGCAATCGGCGTGGAGGAATTGCGTGCCTTGGACCTTGGGTGCCAGCAACAAGCACTCTGCCACAAGGCAGACGGCGATGCTGCAGAGAAGACGACCTTGAGCAGACAGACTGGTTAGTTACCACAATGTATACAGACACGACGGTAGTAGCGTAGCACTGGGGGAAGCCTGGAAGCCCTAGTTTGGATGACATGGCGAATAGCCGTAGCCAGGCAACCTTGGACCCGTAGCCGGTGAAGATCATGGAGGGTGGGGGGATGGCTGTGAGGTAGACCAGCGAGGTAGATCAGCGAGGTAGACCAGCGAGGTAGACCAGCGAGGCTAGTTGTGTAATTGCCGTTGTAGCTGCACCAAGTCCTAGACAAGTGGAGCTAGACGGGATAGCCAGGCTCAAGTCTCAATGGCGCCCGAGTTCCAAGACGCAATAGAGGACCGACGCAGGTGAAGGACAAGTCCACATTGAGTACAGGGCGTGCCGGCGAATGACAGACCTTAGTAGATCGGTCATGCTATATGGCGCTGATGCATCAGATGCAGACAAAGATAGCAGTAGTCTTAGTCATTAGCAGCAGTAGCAGTAGTCTTAGTCTTTAGCAGCAGTAGCAGTAGTCTTAGTCATTAGCAGCAGTAGCAGTAGTCTTAGTCATTAGCAGCAGTAGCAGTAGTCTTAGTCTTTAGCAGCAGTAGCAGTAATAGCAGTCATAAGTCGTAGTAATTGGTAATGGTATTGTCAATAGTAGCCATTAGTAGCAATGATAGCAGTCATTAGTAGTAGTAGAAATAATACAGTATTATCAGTCATGTAGTAGTGATTGGTAGTAGTGATTAGTAGTAGCAACAACGGTTAATAGCATAGTAGTAATTAGTAGCAGTAGTCATCCATGGTAGCAGTAGCAGTAGGAGCAGTAGTAGTCATTAATAGCAGTCATTAATAGCAGTCATTAGTAGTAACAATATTAGTTAATAACAGTACTAGCAGTCATTAGAGGTAGTAATCATTGGTAGTAGCAGTAGTAGCAGTCATTGGTAGTAGCAGTCATTGGTAGTAGCAGTCATTGGTAGTAGCAGTCATTGGTAGTAGCAGTCATTGGTAGTAGCAGTCATTGGTAGTAGCAGTCATTGGTAGTAGCAGTCATTGGTAGTAGCAGTCATTGGTAGTAGCAGTCATTGGTAGTAGCAGTCATTGGTAGTAGCAGTCATTGGTAGTAGCAGTCATTGGTAGTAGCAGTCATTGGTAGTAGCAGTCATTGGTAGTAGCAGTCATTGGTAGTAGCAGTCATTGGTAGTAGCAGTCATTGGTAGTAGCAGTCATTGGTAGTAGCAGTCATTGGTAGTAGCAGTCATTGGTAGTAGCAGTCATTGGTAGTAGCAGTCATTGGTAGTAGCAGTCATTGGTAGTAGCAGTCATTGGTAGTAGCAGTCATTGGTAGTAGCAGTCATTGGTAGTAGCAGTCATTGGTAGTAGCAGTCATTGGTAGTAGCAGTCATTGGTAGTAGCAGTCATTGGTAGTAGCAGTCATTGGTAGTAGCAGTCATTGGTAGTAGCAGTCATTGGTAGTAGCAGTCATTGGTAGTAGCAGTCATTGGTAGTAGCAGTCATTGGTAGTAGCAGTCATTGGTAGTAGCAGTCATTGGTAGTAGCAGTCATTGGTAGTAGCAGTCATTGGTAGTAGCAGTCATTGGTAGTAGCAGTCATTGGTAGTAGCAGTCATTGGTAGTAGCAGTCATTGGTAGTAGCAGTCATTGGTAGTAGCAGTCATTGGTAGTAGCAGTAGTAGCAGTCATTGGTAGTAGCAGTCATGGTAGTAGTCATTAATAGTAGTAGAAATAATGGTTAATAACAGTAGTAGTAGTCATTAATAGTAGTAGTCATTGGAGTAGTGCTAGCAGTCATCAGTAACTACCCAGGATATAATTCACTCGTAAATCCATGACTTTTAGACCCCCTTGAGGCAAATTATCCAGGAAAGTGGCACTACTATCAAAATGCACAAGAAGTATGAATATACAGACTTCAGAACTAAAGTCTCGTAAATAGACATGACTTATCCAGTATTTATGCACTTTTAAGTTTTTCAAGTAAGTCGACGATATTAGGAAAGGACTCGTAGGCATGGGCAAGTCAAGAGTGTGGATCTATGTCTAAAAGATTCCAATACAAACGTAAGAACATCTTTTCAGACAAATTTTGAAGACATTTCTTTTGACAAAGACAATTTATTGAAAGAGTTGTACAACAAAACAAAAATTCTAATCATGAAGTAGATTGCGCAAAAGGTAAAGGAACAAAATTCACTTCTCCATTAACTGAGCCTCGCTTATGGCAGTCGGGAACATAATACATCTCGTAGGCTTAAAAAAGGCAGTACACAATTGGTTCATGAAGGAGTGGAAGTCTTCTACAAAGAGTGGTATTAGCAGCAATAACAGTCAATAACAGTCAATAGTAGTCAATAGTAGTAGTAGTAGTAGTAGTGGCAGTAGTAGTAGTCATTGGTAGTAGTAGTAGTAGTAGTGGCAGTAGTAGTCATTGGTAGTAGTAGTAGTAGTTGTAGTCATTAATAGCATTATTAATCATTAGTGGCATTAGTAACAGTAGCAGTAGTAATCATTAATAGTACTAGCAATAATGCTCAATAGCAGTAATAGCCTTCATTAGCTATAGTAGTGATTGGTGTAGTAGCAGTAGTAGCAGTAGTCATTCATGGTAGCAGTGGCAGTAGGAGCAGTAGTGGTCATTAATAGCAGTCATTAGTAGTAGTAGCAATATTAGTATATCAGTATTAGCAGTCATTAGTAGTAGTCATCAGTAGCAGTAATTAGTAGCAGTCATTAATGGTAGTCATTAACGTAGCAAAAATGGTTTATAGCAGTATTGGCAGTCAGAAGTCGTGGGAGTTAGAAGTAGTGAGAGTCATGGTAGTAGTCATTAATAGTGTCACTAATAGTGTCATTATGGTTCATTATTAGTAGTGCTAGCAGTCATCAATAGTAACCAATAAAGTTAGTAGTAGTAGCAGTCATAAGTGGTAGTCAATAGTAGCAGTAGTAGCAGTAGTAGCAGTAGTAGCAGTAGTAGCAGTAGTAGCAGTAGTAGTGTAGCAGTAGTAGCAGTAGTAGTGTAGCAGTAGTAGCAGCAGTGTAGTAGTAGCAGTAGTAGTGTAGCAGTAGTAGCAGTAGTAGTGTAGCAGTAGTAGCAGCAGTGTAGTAGCAGTAGCAAGAAATCATTAGTGTAGTCATTAATAGTCTAGTACAGTCATCAACTTTTAGTCTTCAGCAGTGGCACTTGTCACTTGACAGAATTGACCCCATGACTACCTCTTGCAGCCCCGTCTTGCAGTCTCGGTCACTACTCACTATCCGCACATGTACTGCACCGCTCACATTACGCCCTCACCTATCCCTCACCTATCTCCTACACCTCCCTCCCACACCCCACACCCACGCCATGCACTCCGTCCCGCCCATGCACTCGTTCCCGGCCATCCACTCGTTCCCTCCCTTCTACACAAAACAGAGCAACGCCTCCATCCTACAGAACCAGCTCGACGAGTGGTGCTCGCTCATCCTCCGGTTCTGCCAGGCCCACGCCGTCTACAGCATCCTCCCGCTGGGCGGTGTCTTGAGACAGCAGGACGACCGGCCCGTGCCCAGCTTCTTCGAGAACCCCGCCATCGACCGCAGCGTGCCGGCAGACTTCCGCAGGGACATCCTCAACCACTTGGTGCACCGGTTGGGCCGCGGCAGTTTCGTGAACGGCAAGACGCAGGACGCAGGCGTGCTCGTGTACTGGCGCAGCTTGGGCGAGTGGGCCGAGCTCTTGTACTCGAGCATCGAGGCCACGGGGCAGCAGGGTGCGGTGTTGACGGTGTACGAGATGACGAAGCTGGACGAGTCGGTGGTGGCCGCGGACTTCCACAACATGGACGCGGTGCTATTCGAGAAGATCTTGGACGAGTTGCGGAAGCAGGGCCGGGCGCAGATCATCCGGGAGGACGGCGAGATCGGGGGGGTGAAGTTCAGTTAGGTGCTACAGTTACTCCTACAGCTACTGCTCCCCACCACGCAGCCTGATACCAGCCGCCTGATACCAGCCGTGTCAATTCAGCACGACTCTGTTGCATTCACTGGCACTACGTCGCTGGTCTACCCCTCTGGCGACCATGGATGGAGCTAATTGGGATGGAGCTAATTGCTAATACCGCTACAATCAGAATGTCAAGAAAATCGCTCTAAAGAGGCGAGGCTGACGGCTATGAGTGGTTGGAGGCTTGCTAGCCTTGCGGTCAGCTCAACCTCAATCATCCACCCGTGAAATACGTCTTGCTCCGGTCTACTGACCAGGCTCTGTAGCTGCCAGATGACTGTGGGCACTGCTCAGGTCATGCATACAATGCGGCAGAGATCAACCGCTGTCAAGGTTCTTTTCTCGGACACTGCGAGGAGAGAGTAGACTCAGCGTACAGGCCGTAGTCGTAGGCGGGGGAGCAGGAAGTGTGAAGTCAGGAAGTGCCAAAAACTGCCAAAAACTGCCCTCGGAACTGCCAAAAACTGCCCCGGTACCACCCTCGGTACCACCCTCGGTACTGCCCCGGACTGCCCCCGGAACTCGCGCGCGACTCATCGCAAATTTTCCTCCCTCGCTTTCTCCGTCCCGCTAATCACTCCTTAGAGGGCATCGTCTGAACACTCGACATCTCTGTTCTGCATTGGACTTGTTCCTTGATCCCTTACCACCGCAGTCACAGCTACCCCCATGAAGTACGTCGTCGTCTCCGGAGGTGTCATCTCAGGAATCGGAAAAGGCGTCTTGGCCTCCTCCACAGGGTTGCTCTTCAAAACCCTCGGCTACCGCGTCACCTCCATCAAAATCGACCCCTACATGAACATTGACGCCGGCACCATGTCGCCGTTGGAGCACGGCGAGTGTTTCGTGTTGAACGACGGCGGAGAGGTCGACTTGGACCTCGGAAACTACGAGCGCTACCTCAACGTCACCTTGACCAAGGACCACAACATCACCACCGGCAAAATCTACTCGCACGTGGTCGCCCGCGAGCGCAAGGGTGACTACCTTGGCAAAACCGTCCAGGTGGTGCCACACATCACCGACGCCATCCAGGCGTGGATCGAGCGCGTGGCGCGTGTGCCCGTGGACGAGTCCGGCTTGGAGCCTGAGATCTGCATCATCGAGTTGGGCGGCACCGTGGGCGACATCGAGAGTGCGCCGTTCGTCGAGGCGCTCAGGCAGTTCCAGTTCCGCGTGGGCCCCGCCAACTTTGCACTCATCCACGTGTCGTTGGTGTTGGTGATCCACGGAGAGCAGAAGACCAAGCCCACGCAGGCCGCAATCAAGGACTTGCGGTCGTTGGGCTTGACGCCCGACATGATCGCGTGCCGCTGCTCGCACGAGCTCGAGGTGGCCACGGTGCAGAAGATCGGCATGTTCTGCCACGTGGGCCCCGACCAGGTGGTGGCCATCCGCGACGTCAACTCCACGTACCACGTGCCGTTGTTGTTGCAGGAGCAGAAGATGATGACGTTCTTGACCCGCAAGTTGGCCTTGGACCCACAGCTGCTCCCCAAAGCGGCCACACAGAAGGGCGCCGCTTTGATGACCTCGTGGCGCACCATCACCTCGGCCCACGACAAGTCCGTGGAGTGCGTGACCATCGCGCTCGTGGGCAAGTACACCAACTTGAAGGACTCGTACTTGTCGGTGATCAAGGCCTTGGAGCACTCGTCCATGCGCTGCTTGCGCAAGTTGCGCGTGGAGTGGGTGGAGTCGTCGGACTTGGAGCAAGACACCAAGGCGCTGGACTTGGCCAAGTACCACAAGGCTTGGCACTCGGTGTGCCAGGCCGACGGTATCTTGGTGCCGGGCGGCTTCGGCTCACGTGGAATCGAGGGCATGGTGGCCGCCGCCAACTACGCAAGGACCAACAACGTGCCGTACTTGGGCGTGTGCTTGGGCTTGCAGGTGGCGGTCATAGACTTTGTCCGCAGCGAGTTGGGCTTGGCGCACTCCACGTCCATGGAGTTCGACCCCGACACCGATGAGGCCACGGCTTCTGTGGTGTACATGCCGGACGTGGACCAGGTCAACTTGGGCGGCACCATGAGGCTCGGCATCCACTCCACCAAGTTCACCGACGGCTCTGAGTGGTCCAGGTTGCGCCAGTTGTACGGAGGCGTTCTGTCGGTGACGGAGAGACACAGACACCGTTACGAGGTCAACCCCAAGCTCATTGGCGACATCGAGGCCAAGGGCATGCGCTTTGTGGGCAAGGACGAGTCGGAGAAGAGAATGGAGATTGTGGAGCTCAAGGACCACCGCTTCTTCGTGGCCACGCAGTACCACCCGGAGTACTGCTCGAAGGTGTTGGATCCTTCGCGGCCATTCTTGGGCTTGATTGCTGCCGCCGCCGGCATCTTGGACGAGGTGTTGCAGAGGCCGGACATTCACGAGAAGGGCGAGTTCTGAGCCACATACTGTCGCAGAACTGTCTATAAGTCTACAAGTCTACAAATGTCTAATAACTTCAATGTAGCTATAAACCATGCGTATCACGTGCCTTGCAAATCACGTGCCTTGAAGACACGTGACCATGTATCGGACCACCATCGCGCGCCTCGTGACCGCTCCATGCGGACTGCATGCTGCCGCCGCGCGGCGTTCGTTGCATCGACAACGACTGACGGCAGGCGGGGTATTGTGGGGTGATCGCCGGTGGCGTCGGCATGGGGCGCTGGAGAGACACCGGACAGGTAATCGGAACAAAAATCGCAACACGTCTGCTCCGACTTCGGCAGCCCCGCACATCGCTGCGCCTGCATACCGCGCTATCTTGATTGCCACGTCAGGCGTACTGCATACTGCCTCCTCTATAAGTATCAGAGTGTCCGCTTCTTTGCTCACCACCAAAATGAAGAATTACCAAGAACCATCTGTCTGTACCTGTGAAGTCTGCAAATGCGGAGAGACCTGCAAATGTGGCGACAAACACTAGGACCATGCACATAGTCAATAAAGTGAGCCTTTAAGTACTGTAGGCATTGTACCGGCCGTGACTGGCTGCTGACGCTGACGCTGACGCTCTCACATGTCACCGCTGTTTCTCCCCACAAGAGAATCAAAATCTGAATCCCCAAGTCCATCATGCTTCATCACCATTCGCCGGGAGAGCGCCAGGAGAGACGCGAGGTCACGTGCAACCTTCTCCACTCGTGGTGCCGACGCCATGGACTTGTTCCCGGCGATCCTCACCAAGGCGTCCGACTTCGAGAGCAAGTAAAGACCGAGCCAGGCGTGCGTGCACGACTCGGAGATCTCAACGGCCCGGAGAAACTCGTCTCGTGCGGCCTCCATGGCATCAAGAACCTCCATGAGGGCGTCTTTTTTCTCCGGGTTCTTCAGCAAGAGATACAAGTGCTGCGTGTAGTGGAGACTGCCGACCCGGGCAAAGGCATTGTAGGCCGTCGGCCGGTGTAGAAGCACCTCCTTCCAGCAAAACACCGCCTTGTCGTAGTGGCCCAACTCGGCATACACGTCGCCCAACTCGGCCCACGCTTGCACATCGGCCGGCTGGAGGTTGAGGTAGTAGTTCAAGGACTTGGCGTATTCCGCCCAGTCATGGCTGCCGTCGGGTCTGGTCCGGGAAAACGTTGCCAAGCGCCGAGACGCGCGGACCTCGTCCGGATTATTACCCAAAGCGGCAACGGCCGCCTTCATGTCGCCTGTGGCCTCATAGTACATCAGCCGGAGGACCATGATTTTCTGCGAAGGGCCCTGACCGGCAAATTGGTCGTTGAACCGGTCCAAATACGACTTGGCCTCGATGTCCCGGTTAGTGAGGAGCAGCACGTAGAATTGGAGCTCGTAGATGTCGAAGAGCTCGGGGGCGTCCAAGCTTTCGGCGTTAGCGCTGAGAAAGCCGGCCACCTCCGCATGGAGCACGTCTAACTGACTCGGCGAGAATTTGGAGAAGACGCCGGTGGCGACGATGTCGAGGTACTTCTGTTTGTCCATGGTGTTGAAAGAGGCGGCGAGTTGACCAAGTGCGCCGCGGTGTACGGGTCCAAGACCACAGGAGAGATAGACAGTAGATTTGACTGCAGGACAACTGATATTAGATTTGACTGCAGGACAACTGATATTAGATTTGACTGCAGGACAACTGACCCTAGACAGTAGATTAGACCGCAGGACAACAGCTTGTTTGGGGTCAATTGTTAACACTCACTCACAGCTGGCCGGAAGACTGTAAGTGAACACACTGGCCCGGTGCAAGAAGTATCTTGCTAGACAAACCCATAGCGGCAGTGACACCGACTCCCAATCCCCGAACAAACTAAATCTTCCAGGGCTTAATCGAGCCGAGAAGCCCACAAAATAAACTCAAGGCTTCTGAAGACAGAGCGGTGAAACGAGACACACCCACCGACAGGCAACAACCCCTGGCTTGCACTTTGTTATCATGTGAAATTGAAATCGCTCATTTCTCTTCTGCTAGGATCCAAATCGGGACTGAAGATCACAAAAGTTCCTAGCTGTTCACTGGTCTTGAATAGTAAGATCGGACACACACATCTGTGACACATCTGTGACACATCTGTGACACATCTGTGACACATCTGTGACACTTCTGTGTGTGGTCTCTTCACCACATTACTTGCTCCACAGGGCGAGGATATAAAGGGGAGATTGCTCTTTTTATAGGGCGAAGCCTTTTTGTGGACAAGCTTTGCGGCGCGCTGCATATTTGCAGCCACAAACACAGAAACGGTATAAAAGGGGCATCCCCAGCATTCTCTTTTCAATTGACCATTTTGGTTTGAAACAAAAAGAATGTGATAAAACTTACTATCAGTCTAATATACAGCATTAATATACTGCGCTGTACTGTTGAGTCGTACAGCCTTGATCCAACATTTGAGTGCTGAGTTTTCGATCACTTCAGAATCCCAAATTTCTGACCCCGACATATCACATGCACCTTCACCACTCGGGTACAACTACATGAAGACAATTAAAGTGGTTTGATATGTGTACAGAAAACGTTTGGTTGACTTGCCACGCTAGGCAAAGCTCATAGGAAACAAAGGGTTGAGAACGCTATCAGCAAAAGCTGAAGCCGTTGATACAATAACAGGGCCTATATTTGGCATGTGAATTTAACATGAAAGGCGTCCTTTGGAGAGAGTGCTGAAATTCATAATCCATCCGAGCCTAAGCGCAATAGGATATCGTGACTCCTTGACAAACCTTTAGACGGTGCTGGTCTCAATCAGATCGGTTTCATCACTTCTGGGAAGCTCTGTCAGACACTTTCACTTACTAATAGCTTATGTACGTTGCAATCGCTTACGAGCAGTTGCACCACGTGCTAGCAGCTAAGATTCAATGCCTGAAGCAGGGTTTTAATTCAAGACCAAAGTGGTCCGCAACGCAGAAGGCGGCAAAAGATAGCGGTAAGCCTGGGAGCAGCTTTCCAAGTGAATAACCCGTCCTTGTGCCAGCAATGTACAAGAGAAGCTTCTTCACGTCATCCAACTAGCTGAGCCAGCCACAGAAAACAACTTACCCAACAAACAGTCGATCAGATACTCTACCAACTTTTAAAATCGGCCCCGAGATATAGGCCAGTCAGAAATTTCATTGTTTTTCGGTATAAACTCCAAAAAAATCTGCAGAGTTGTTAACCGACATCCGATGCGTATCACCACCTCTACTGGAAGAAAACCGCCATCACGGTGTGTGGAGAGTTTGCCACACATACTGGTCTTCATTTCGACTTGGATCGCCTTTATCAACATGCAAAAAAGGCAAAAAGACCACCGCATAGGAAATGACCAGTCACCCATCCATATTTTTACACGTCCCAAACGGGTAACTGCGGCCGGAGTTACATCCTTCCCCAGACCTTACCGTGTCACGAAAAGAACCACCCGATAAGCAACTTGTGGTGGAAGATGGGTATCTGGCATAATCTAGGAAGATCACTTGAGATCCTCCGGCTAACAGAAAAAAGTCAGAGAACTCGTACTCTCAATGGAGGAGAAATATCTGGGACATAAAAATTTTCCTGAGAAACCCGGTGGCTTATTCATCCACTTAAAGCTGTGTACTGCCATTACGCGTCAGATTAAGAAGATACTGAATCAAAGGTGAAAACCAAAAGAACAGACGGGAGGACCTAGCGAAAGTTCAACAATCAAATGGTCTGAAAATGAAGGAGACTAAACAAGGACCATTAAAAGAAAGTGAACATCAGCCTCTCACACCGCTGCGACTCCTTCATTACCATCTTCACAAGGCTCATCACACGACCGCTTCAACATAGCCAGTTCTATCTTCACCTCAACTCATCCACTGGGACAGAATACGACGGTGTGCAGTACCAACACCATACGCGCAACACACAGCAACGAGTCCTTCCCATGTCTGATCCCGGCCTCTCCCACACATGTGACGAGCTCCTCCCGGTACTAGACCACGAGTTTGGCGTGCCTGATATTTGGCCGGAGCCCGCCCGTGGCACCGAAAACATCCGTCCCGAGTTGGCCTACTTCTCTGCCGCCGCCGAGCTTGCAGACAAACTCGACCGCTTGGTGTACTTGAACTGTGTGCAAGAGACCCTTTCCCACGACCAAAGCTACGTGAATGCCAAGTACACGGAGCTTTTTGATACGCCGGTGTTCCGCAACAAGAGCGACGTCCAAATCCGGCAGTTTCTCGGCCACATGGCCGAATTCAAGAGGCGCGAGCTTGGCCCCTTCTTGGCCGCCGCGCTCCCGATCGCCCGACTGATATTCCAGGAAAACCTGTCGTTGACCAACGCCGAGTTGAGCGTCTTGAACAACACCAAGAAGTTGGGGTCTGCATATAACACCCATCCCGCCAACATCCGCCACTTGATACTGGAATACGAGCGCAGCGTGGCCGATATTGGCGCGGTCGCAGAGGCTGATACAGCTATCCACTCGTGTCTCCGGCAGGCCATGGCGGGGCACGTGGCTCAGCTCCGGCGCCTAGCGGCGGACCTCCAGGCGCTCGAGAACACGTTCCAGAACCAGTTTGGCGGCGATTCCGACCACAAACGGCTGCGAATGCTTCTACGTGAGCACAAGAAGCTTGAAAAAAAGACCCGGCTCCTATCTATCCTCACGGACTTGCTCCCGCAAATGGTGTTGTGCCTTCCGACGAATTGGCATGACGACGAGAAGTTGCGGGAGATCATAATTGATTGTCAGGAACTCCTGGAGAGGTTGGCGGAGCTTCCTAGGGTGAGTCTGATGGAGGAGGCACTTTCCACGGAGTATGAGTGTGACGGCCTTTAAGGCAAATAAGAGTACAGCAGACAGCAGACGCAGACAGCAGACGCAGAGACAGACAGCAGACAGCAGACGCAGAGACACATTACAGCCATACACTACACTACTCTGCTCCTTCATTCTTCTCTCGTCCAGTTCGTTGACTATATACTGTTAAATCTGGAACAAGCGCTTGTTGACAACGTCCCAGTTGATGCAGTCGAAGACGTTGCGGAGGTACTCCTCCCGGCCCGTGAGCCCGTAGTCGTGGTAGTAGGCCACATCCCAAAGGTTGAAGGCCAAAAGCGGCAACGTGAAGTCTAAGTCGTCGGCCCGCGCCTGCTCTTGCGTTCGCTTCATGGCCTGGTACTTGTCCTCGCTGATCACACCATTCAAGTCCAACGCCTGGTTCTTTCCGTAGTAATAAGGCGAGCCGTCATTGTGGCACAACATCAAGTCGATGCTCTTGTCGGGGGCCTCCACCAAGAAAATCCAGCCCTGGCCCACACACGAGCGCGCCAACTCCATCACCTTGTCACGCAACTGTTCAAGCGTTGTGATGTTCTTCAATCTCTCCATCAAGAAACGGGATGGCTTGGTTTGCTGGGCCTCTTCCTTGGGCGCCAACTGCTGGAAGAAAAAGTGATTGTTGTGGGCCTGAGAGGCGTAGAAAAAGATGTTCTGCTCCGTGGTTCTTTTGGCCGTGGAGAGCAAGATCTGGTATGGCGAGAGCCCGTCGTGGCGCCCGCCGGCTGTCTTCATAGTGAGCGACGTGGTAAGGAAGCTTTGGTACTGCGTCCAGGCGCTTCTGTATCCTGAGTCGGAGTACAAGCCGGCCACGCCGTCCGCGGCATACTCAGCATGCCGTGGGAGCTCTGGCACCTTGTGCAAGAACCGTCTGGGAACGGCAGCAAGGCCCCGGGGAAGCGGTGTAGAGAGGCGCTTGGGGAACATGGGTGGGAGCGGTGGGAGCGGCTCGAGGTTGAGATGACACTGGAAAATTGAGCCGCGCACGCACGGCTTTCTGAGCCCGCCCGTCCACCTGCCGTCCAGCTGCCATCCATCTGCCGTCCATCTGCCGTCCATCTGCCGTCCATCTGCCCGTAGCTCCGTGCCTGCCTGTGCCTCCATGCCTGCCCGCCCGCCCGCCTGCCCGATGGAGCCAAGCAGACGGGCACCTGCACACATGCGCATCATGGTGTCCGGGTTTCCATGGCGGTCTCCATGGCGGCGGTCTCCACGCTCCGGCTGACCACCGGCGTGTTCAGAGAGACCCAGTTGGAGTCACGGAGGAGCTTCTTCGGGTCCGAGCTGCGCCCGCTGACCTTGCGGAGCAACTCGTCGTAGCTGGCCTCCTGGCACTTGTACTCACGCATTATGAGCCCCGTCTCGAAGTCGATGTACACCCGAGTGTCTCTGATACGGAATGCAACGTCGTCGATCCGCATGGAGAACCGGCCCAACAAGAGAAGACACGACTCCATCACCCGCACCTTGGTCAGGTACATGGAGATGCCGTTGTCGCCCAACTCGTCTTCAAACAAGATGGACTCGTCGAAGAAGAGGATCGGGTCTTGCCGGACCAACTTCTCGAGCGGAATCAGCCCCTCTGTCCGCTGGAACTGCATCTGGCGCACGGTTCCGGTGTAGTTGGTGGAGTAGGTCCAGTCGTAGGGTTTGACGGACTCGAGGGGGGGCAGATCGCCATGCTCCGTACCCTCTCTGCACTCGCGCATGTCCTTCTCGCGAGAGGCCTCAGGCTTGCCGACACCGTTCCGGGCACTGGAGGTCTCAGGATTCCGGTCATCCCGGGCACTCGAGCCCTCAGACGTCCCGGTACTCGAGCCCTCAGACGTCCCGGCACTCGAGCCCTCAGGCTTCCCGGCACTCGAGCCCTCAGGCTTCCCGGCACTCCAAGCGCTTTGGTCACATTTCAAGCTGTGTCCTGCATACACACCGCCGTCTCCAGTCTCCGCCCAGGCCAGTGCCTGCTCCTTCTGCTCTGCCTTTGGCCGCGTGCTGAGCCACTCCTTGTAGTACGCCACCTTGTAGTCTGCGTGCGGCGCCAAAGAGTCTAGAGCGTCGAGCGTGTTGAATTCGATGGAGGCGCCGGTCCGCTCATGGTACAAGCGCACGCTGTTCTTGCCGAAAATCATCTCCGGAAGCGGGAAGTCGTAGCGGGTATCGTTCAACGCATCAAGCTCGTCCGACAGGCAGATGGGGCCCTTGACGGTGAAGATGCTCCAGTCGCCGACAGTGATGGACGGCTGTTCCTGTATGGGGTACGTGGCCTTGGGCAGCGGTATAATCACCGTGCCACACGCTGCACACTGCGGGTTTTTGCAGGGGCCAACGTGGGACTGTGCCGGGACACACACGGCGGGCTTTGCAGAAGCGTGTGGTGCAGGCCTGGAGGATTCTGGCCCGGTCTGGCTGCTCTGGCAAGGATAGGCGGTGGACGCCAGGAAAGGGGCGGTGGACGCCAGGAAAGGGGCGGTGGACTCCAGGAAAGGGACGGTGGCCACACCCTCGGCTGTTGGTGCCTCGGCTGGCATGTCCTTAGCTATGGGACGAGTTGCTGCTATTGTGGCTTTCCCCTCATTCTGACACCATTCTCTGGCGTGGGGAAGGGGAGCCGGGTTTCGGGCCGGAGAACCCAGATTTGGCCGGAAAAAAGTCAGGCCGGGCGAAACCAGCGCCGCTGAAGTCACCTGTGCTAGTCCGGGGCTCCTGCCCGGCGCCTGCGCCATTCTATTGTGGAGCGTGGCGGACGTCAGCTGGCGCTGGGGCATTCTGCCCAGCAAATGCGCGTCCACCGCGGCGCGGGCCAGGTTGGCGGTGGTCTGTATGGCGGCCCGGGACGTGTTTGGTTTCTGAAAATCGGAGTCCATCGCTGGTGTGCCGCCAAGGAGCGTTGCACGGTTGTAGGCGGGGTGCACGGGTGGTGCGGTACTGCACACAGGCACTCCACTGGGCTTCGGGAGGACGTGGGGGATGGCGCAGGGGGTAGAGGGTGGCACAGGGAGGCGCAGGGGGAGAGGGTGGCACAGGGAGGCGCAGAGAGCGCAGCGAGTGGGCTGTGGCGGGTACGCGAGGCACTGGGCAGCGGGCTATCTTAGGGATGTACGGGTACGTGTAGGTTGCCAGCGTCCATGCAGGACTACAAGGTGAGCAAAGCAGTAGAGGACAGAGGAGTAAAGTATACTGTAAAGCATACTGTAAAGCATACTGTAAAGCATACTAAGCATACTTTAAGCATACTATAATGCATCGGGGAGTGGTCTTTCCTGGTCAAACTCGGCTCTTAACTCAGAGATATGGGCAGTGACATAACCCTGCAATTCATAAGGTATCACTGCCAGACTCTAGGATTCAGCATTGGCCAGTGGCTCTGACATCTCTCCCCAGCATGCAGCTCAGTCTTATTACAGGTTGCTAACGGCAGATGGACGGATCGTGAACGATTGAGTGGAAGACTATTGAATAGAATGGTACAATGATACAATGATATGTTAAATGATACATGAACTCTCAGACAGTCAGAATACTACAATTTTGCAGTATATGCCGTCTTGGAACTGTCCCATTACCCTCCAGACTACACAGATGTGGTCCTGTGGGTTCGTGTGCGATCTTCACTACGGACCTGGAAGCCAGCGTTTCACCGAGTTAGCAATTGTGTTCTCAGATCCTCGAATTCAGCGGATCTTCCAATTCAGAGACAGGATTGTAGAGAGAAAATTAGGACAGTGGGTTCGACTGGAAGTTCAGAATTAAGTTTAGGGTGAAGTTTGAGTTAGAGTAAAGTTCAGAGCATAACGATTCTATTGCTTAGCTCCTAGCACTGCAACAATTCATGAAATGCACGCTTGGCCAATGCTAGCGGAGCCTTGGTGACTTCTGTACGCGAAGTCGACGTCTGACACAGTAAATCCCGAATTGATCTAAATCGAGTCTGACAGTAAATCTCGAATTGATCTAAATCGAGTCTGACAGTAAATCTCGAATTGATCTAAATCGAGTCTGACAGTAAATCCCGAATTGATCTAAACCGAGTCTGACAGTAAATCTCGAATTGATCTAAATCGAGTCTGACAGTAAATCTCGAATTGATCTAAATCGAGTCTGATGTCGAGCAGCTCATCGACCATTTATCGACGGTCTGGCTTCAACGTCTTGCATGACCGGACTCCTCTTCCCTTCCATTTTAAAGTCCTGGAACTGTCATTCTGGCACCGAAAGCGGCGGCTATAGAATACCCACAATCAACTGATTGTGCAGGCCTCGGCAGCAACGCCTTAGTATCCGTGTGACTCGGTTGCCCCCGCCAAAGAGTTGTTGGTCCTGTAAGGCCCAGGACTGCACATTCTTTGCTCTTCATGCCAGTTGTTCAGTGGGGGGAGCAAGACGAAAAGAGTGTTCAACAAAGGATAATGTATGAGATTGCGAGTGAAGCCATTTGGTTTACTCTAAGTGCACTTTACGCTCTCTAATTGTTGCTCCTCATCAAGTAAGTGACGCCTACCAGATGATCGAACGTCCCCTTGATTGACAGACCGGAATGAATCGCTCTTGCTCATCGCCAGGTACTTGGCGTGTTTAGGTTTACACGGAACAGAGGACATATTTAACCTGATCCAGTGGGACTGATGGCTGAGACGGTGAGACGACTTGTCTAAACCGCCGTGAACAGGCAGCTCAAAGGAATGTCGTAGTCGAGTCTAGCGTTCATCTGCGCAGAACACTATGGGGCGTGGTCGGCTTTGCAAGAGGTCATTATCCACAGCCTCGAATACTCAGGTTTGGCCCTTTATGCCGGTAGATTTCAAGTTTCGTGTTGCCGTCCTTATGGTCTGACGCATATGTAATGTCTCATGGCATTCCATTCATTAGAAACCTCGTCCCTCAGGGCCTATCGTGGATCCAGAAACTCGGTCACCCATGCGTGAGCAGTCTCTGCACGCAGTCTGCACGCAGTCTCTGCATGCATGGACATAAACGAACGACCGCGCATACAAGCTGCAGCTAGGAACCTTCTGCACACCGCATCTTCTCCATCCATCTGGCGCCAGAGTACCGGCGACCCAAGCTTCAGCAGCTATGGTCATGGTCCGACATGCAGAGAGCCAAGAGTCTCCAGCTGCAAGGCTGACAGGAGTGGGTGTGGTCAGCCTCGGCTGTTTAGCCAATGTGCGTACTCTGTTCAGACTCTCGAACGGTTTCACACTGGAATGATGGGAGGTTGATAAACAGCCTCTTGAGCACTTTTTTCTCCTTAAAACTAGCCCAGGAACCTGACAATGTCCGAGAATAATCAGCATTGGGCAACGAGGCCTGAGGCTTTGACCAATAGCCCTGGCAAGTCGACTGAAACTTCGACCAAACGACCCGACAGTTTCCCCGACCCAGCAGACGCTGACTGCCTTGGCAAAAGGCAGAGGGTGGTCGAGAAACTGCCTGGACACGGCGCCCAAAGTCAGACGCCCCGAAACTCTGTGTTTCCCCATGAGGTGCTCAAGCAGATCTTCACCCACACGGGCCCCAGCATCCGCTTGAGCTTGGTGTGCAAGCTGTGGCGCCACGCCATGTTGGACGTGCCCCAGACCCCCAGCCTAGTCCTCAAGCCAGACGTGCCCTTTGCCGGTTACCAGGCCGCCATGGGCTGGTATCGTGTGTACCCAATGTGGGAGTCTGTGACGATCCCCACAGCGTACAGCGAGGAGGACTTTTGGGCCATACTCATGGATGTCTTGCACAACGAGGCGTCCCTCCGCGAGCTCCACATCACCAGCTCGCAGTTCTCGAGCAGGCGCCTCTTTACGCTCTTGGAAGAGACCGACTTTGCGTGCAAAAAGAAGCTAACCTCTCTACGTGTTCTCACGGTGGTGGACAGCTTCTCAGGCTTCTTCAACGACATATTCCTTCGGCTGAGCCGCAATTTGGAGCGGTTTCTGCTGACCAACTGCGCCTCCGAGGAGGAAATGTCCGACGACGAAGAGCTGGAATGCCAGCGCTTGAAGGATTTGGCGCAGGACATGCTAGACTCCGTGGAAACCTACTCGTGTCCCTGGGTGAAGTCGTTGACCTTGATTACCAGGTGGAACGAGCGGCGGTTCCAAGGCGAGCAGTACTACCACAAGTACCGTCTTCCACTCAACCGCCCCCTCCAATACCTGATGGATAACCTCGAGAGTGCCACTCTCGTGGGCCTCTACTTGCCCGATATGGACCAGGCGCTCCACGATTTCGTGTGGAAGAACTTCGCCTTGAAGCACCTCTACTTCGAGCAGAACCTTATGTGGTTCTTCACCAAGTTCTTGAAGCTCATGGAGGTTCTTGGCAGGGACCAATTTCAGTTGGAGACCCTCACTTTCAGGGAGGTGGGGTTTGGCCGCGTGTATGATCTCCACGATTACACGCCCGAGCCGCCGGCCACGGGCCCCATCTACTTGCGGAAGCTCCGCAAGCTTGACCTCTACGGCTCGTTGCTCTCCAGCAAAGGCCTCTACAAGGTGTTTAGTCTCTGCGGCGCCGAAATCGAGCTGCTCAATTTGGGCAATGCCGTCAACCTCTACTTCGAAGGCACGCTGGAAGAGCCGTTGTTTTGGAGGGACCTCGTGGAAAAGTGCCCGCTGCTCAAAGAGTTGATCTTGCCGGAATCGCACGTGGACGGGCGTTCCTTAAAGCTTTTCAACCTCGCTCTCGAGGAGACACGGGGAGCGGGCAGCTTCCGCTTGGAGAAGCTCGACTTGTCTTTCTGTGATCTCGACGAGCTGAGCCTTCTATGCTTTTTCGAGACTTCGATGAAGGATGGCTCCAACTTTCCCCGCGTGGAAGAGTTGGTGCTAGACGGGATTCATGTTCCCCCCAGCACGGTCCGCATGCTTGAGGAGAGAGGGTACGTCGGGAAGGTGACGCACGACGAGTCCAAGACAGGCTGGCGGGTTTACGGGGTGAATTCCTTGGTCGCCGAAGAGACGACGTACACCTCCGATTTCGAATGGGATGACGAACGGTTTGAGCATGTGTATTAGGGTTTTGGGGTGACTGAAAATAGGCTAGTGACCCAGGGAGCGTATTCTGCCATTCACAAAAGGTACTGGCGAGCCTGGGTTTCGGGCTGATTGTGAAGATACAGGAGGAACTACCACCCTAGCAAGAAAGCCGTTGGGGCTAGTGGTGTCGACAGGTGCTGCAGTCACTGTATGAATACTGGGTATAGTGTTAGGTAGTCTGTATTTCTGACGCCGTTTCCTCCTTAAAAGCCAGTAGCTTGGTCAGCTAACAGCACCAAAAGCAAAGCCGCAGTGTGTAGGTTCCTCTTGCAGGAGCGAAGCCCATGGATGACAAGGCAGTGTATTACTGATACTTGCTGCATTCGGACTCGTGATTGTAATTTACCTTTCTATATTAAATATCGAATGAACCTTTTGTTTTGGGTTTAAATTTTAAGGATCTAAGATTTGGATTTAATTTTAAGGATCTAAGATTTTAAATAAGATTTAGAGTGAGATTTTAAGAATTTTGAGAATTTGTATAAATTTAAAAAAATTCAAGACCATGGCCCAGAACCTTTTTCGCCACACACTTTTCCTAATATGTAGCATCAATCACATGTCTTCGACCTGTGACTCTTCTTGGTCTTCTTTCCAGCGTTAGAGAAATCCTGCTTCAAAGTTTCGTTCACGTCCTCGTTATCTAAGCTGACTCCAAACAAAGCCTCAGCTTTCCCAATTAGGTCAAGGCTTTTGGGTAGTCTTACAAAAAGTAAGCCTTTTCACAGGCATGAAGCATAGCTACGCGATGCTGCTTGCGCTCGTTGCTCAATTGAAAGAAGCTTTTCGTCATCGAGCCATTCTTGTGTGTCGATTTTCGGACCTGTTTGAAATTTTAGGAAATGTAAGAGTTTCAAGAAATCCAGAAACCAGAAATTAAGAAATTAAGAATTCAAGAATCTAAGAATCTAAGAATTTAAGAATTTAAGAATTTAAGAATTTAAGAATTTAAGAATTTAAGAATTTAAGAATTTCAAGAATATTTCGCTACTCTTCTCAACTACATACACTTTTCAGTTTATAGTTTTAGTACAGATTAAGTTATAGTGTATAGTTATAGTTTTAGTACAGATTAACTTATAGTCTAGTTTATAGTTCTGATAAACTGTACAGTTCGAATTTAGTTAGTTTTAGCATCATAACTTCTATTTTCTGTCTCCATCGACACATGTAATCCATCATCACACATGATACCAGACCATTAATCTAACATTCCCCTCTTCTTACCAATTCTGCATTCTCTTCTGTATCTCTCTATTTCTGTACCCTGACTATCCAGACTCTAATTCAAACTATCCGTCAGCCATCTGTCTGCAGATTATCTATCTTACTCATTCTTAAACACTTCTGCTTTCACTCCACCACACGCCCTGGAGCCTATACCTCATTCACGTGTAGTAGGCTTCAGCGTGCCTGTATGCCCTGCCTGCACACATCGACTGCCAGCACCTACGAGTCCTCCATCCGGAGCCCCTCCCGCACCGCCAACACGGAGTCGGCAATCACCGCATCGACCCCCGCCTTCATTTGGATCTTGCACGCCTCCGGGTCGTTGTTCTGCACTCCGTACGTCACACAAACCAACCCTGATGACTTCACTACCTGCGCTAAGCGGGGTGTTTTGACCAAGGTCTCTGCGGCGCTGACAATGCCCAATAAATTCCACTTTTTGGCAAAGCGAATGGCGTTCTGAAGCGAGGATGCCCGAATGTCCGCCATCGCGTTGGTGCCTGCCTCCGTCAAGTACAAAATGGGCATGGTGGGCTGCTTCAACGACAAGAGCGTGCAGATGTCGGGGTGAAACGACGAGAAAAGGATGTTTCTCCCCGACGTGTTTTCGTCGTACACAACCTTCAAGATCGTGTCCACGTAGAAGTTGAGGTCAAAGGCAAACTCGCCCATAGACTCATGCTGTGCTTCGTCCAACATGGGGTACTTGAGCTCCATGTTAAAGCCCACGTTGTTGGGCAACCGCTTAAACAACTCCTTGAGCGTCACGAAGCTGGACGCAATAGACGTGCCTCGGGCATTGCCCTTGAAGCCCTTCTCTTTCCAGGTCTTGGTCAACTTCATGCGCCGGGCCATTTGGTCGCGGAACTCCTTGTCCAACTCCTCTTCCTCCACGCTGGAGCCCATGTTGGGTGCTGATGGATATGCCGACATGGTCCGAGGCCGGTTGTACTTGGCCAACAACTCGTCGTCCAAGGAGAAGTTTTTGGTGACGTTGGGGTTGGACTTCTCGTACGAGAACCGCTGTTTGGCCTCCTTCTCATGCTCGTTGAGCCCGAAAAACTGCTCCGACGTTAACAAGTGCATCGGGATGTCGCCCCCAGATTCGGCCACGAGAAAGTCGTGGTAGATCACCGGCACAAAGTCTTTGGTCAACTGCACATCAAACTCCACGTAGCTTGCACCCAAAGAAGCCGCAGCGATGAAAGATTCCACGGTGTTTTCTCCCAACTGCAACGACTTCTTGTTGTTGAAGTTTTTGCCCAATCCACGGTGGCCTATGACCCTCGTGGACACGAGCTGCTTCCAGTATGTGTCGGACCGGGAAATGGACATTTGCGAGTGAACGAAAGGCGTCACGTACATGAGCTCAAACCGTATCTTGCCCATGATCTGCAACGTGCTCTGCTCCATGATCGGCACCGTGACGGTATTGTTCAACGAACGCAAGTTCGCTCCCACCTTGGAGTATGCTGTCTCCAACAAGGCGATGCCCCGACCCAAGAGCTTGTTGGCAGAGGGGCTCCAGTTGTCCGTTTCGGGCGCAAAGTACTGGTACGTGGGCACAATGTCAAACGTCACATACACATCGCTGATGTCGAGGTTGTTGGTCAATGTGAACATCAAAGGATCCGTGGCGGTGCCATGCTGGTCCTCCAAGGGCAAGTCCACCGTCACGGGCGACTCCACCACAGAGTTGGTGAGCCGGCTGTGGCATGTGACCACCAACGAAAGCGCTGTGTCCAACTCTGTAGAGAAGCTCTGCGGCATGGAGATCTTGTTCAAGTCGATCACGTTCAGCTTGTCCCTTGTGTCAGTGGTGCCCAATGTAATAAGCACCAACTTCTCGTCTTTTCCCAAGAACTTGTGGCCAAAAGACTTGATGGGTTTCTGTTTCCGGCGGTTGACCGGTGACCGGGACCGCGAGATGTTGCGGGTAGACAACGAAAGCGTTTCCCGGTCTTCGGACTCCAGCTTGGAGACATCCAACTGCTTGAACTGCCGATACACCTCGCTGACCGCGTTACGGTTCGACTCCGGGAGCTTATCTATGGACAGCGTGGAGAGAAGAATTTCCTCACTGATGGGAGCCATGAACGGAGATGTAGTGGCCAGGTTCGACCGAGACAGCGGGTTGGCCACGCGGGGAGTGTTTTTCGTCGGGTCGTCGATATTGTGGAGCAAAAGGTTGGGGTCTTCCGGGAGAAGAGCGTCTGCGGCGGCCAAATGACCTCTTAAGGAAGCGTGCTCCATGGGCAACCATCCCGAGTCGTCGGTCAAGTGGTAGTGGGCGCCGTACTCCTTCAATGCCTCGATAATGGACAAGAGGCCCTCGGCTGCGGCAGCGAAGATCGGTGTCCAGCCAAACACGAGCTCGCCCAACTCGGGGTTGGCGCCGTTTTCCAAAAGGAACTTCACCAACGGAAGGTTGTTTAGCTTGGACGCAATGTAGAGCGCGGTCTCGTTATTGTTCTCGGCGTCGGTGTAGTCCACGTCCACAATTTCATTGGAGATGCAGTGGCTAACAATTTCATCGCACCCCAAACGAGTGGCCAAGAGAAGCAAGTTTGGACATGTGAGTGGACTCATAGAGAACGCGACGAGGTTGTGGAAGGTCTTGGGATGCTTTCCGATTATGGCAAGGTGGAGCGGCGTCAAGCCTTCCTGGTCTCCCCACACAATGACGTCATCAAAGGATATGTGGTTGCTGATCAAGTCCCACTGCGTGAGATACTCCAAGATGAGCTTCGTCACGTCCTTGGTGCCGTATTGTGCTGCATAGTGCAACGGTGTCCGCTGGTAGATGTCCTTGTCCAAAAGCAAGTGCTGAAGGTCTTTGCGCCCGGAAATCTTGTCAAAGATGTATCTCAAGCCGTCGATCCGGATTGTGGCCAACTGGATGCCGTCAGGCCCAGACTTGTTGGTGTAGAGACGACTCAAGTCGGTGGATTCTCCGGGAACGAGCTGGTTTTGGTCCTTAGTCACCTGCTTCTTGCCCAACGAAACCACATGTTGGTGGAAAAAGTTTCTTCCGGAGATGTCCAAAGGGTCCTCGAGGTACACAACAGCTTCTACTGCCTCGGTCTCCTTTTCAAGCTTGTGCTTTTGGAGTGCTTCGAATAATGTGTCGATGCACTTGAAGGAGCTGTCCAAGGTGGCCTTGTTCAACAAAGACAACAAAAATTTGAGCAGGAGCTGGTTCAGCGGGATGCGATCTAATTCTTGGCCCAACCTGGACCCTTCGTTTTGCAGAATGATATCGTAGAAGTGCTGCATAGAGTCCTGGTCGAACGAATACTTTCTGCTTTTCCCAAGCTTCAAGCTGTGTTTGTCGGAGGAGTTCACTGCGTGCCTCGACAAAAGGATCTGCTGCTGGGCTAACTGGTTAAGGATTTCGTTGATGGTGCTGAGCCCCTTGGACAACTCAATGCCGTTTGCAAAGGGCAAGTTAGGCACGCGTGTGGAGAGATACGAGTCCTTATTGTCGCTGGCCAACAGCAAAGGCTGTGGTTTTTCCCCGGACTCGGACTCCTCATGTGCGGCGGAAAGCTGGTCGTTCACCACCACCGAGAGGTAGCTCAACTTCTTGTCCAACTTCTTGAGGATTTTCACGAAGCCTTTGTTGTTCAACTCGCCGAACCACTTTAAGTTACGGTAAATGGAGCGCAATTCCAACAAAATGGATACAATTTCGTCCAATTCATCCGTAGTGTCCACCTGCAACGTAATGACGCCATTGGAAAAGCCCAAAGCGTTGATGATCCGCGTCAGCCTGTTTTTGTACTCTGCAAATGTGGCATTGTAGAACAGGGACACTTTTTCGATGTCGTAATCAAGCTCAAAAAAAAACTGCGAGAAGTTGTTGGCAATGAGCTCCGGGAGATCAAGCGGTGAGTCTTTCTGGTAGTTGATGAGGTTGTCGAAGTTGCGGATGGTCTTCTTGAGGTGCTTGTAATTCATGTAATTGGTTGCCCACTCGGGGATCTGATGGGAAGCAAACGTCTTCCCGAACTTCATGACTTAGATAACGTGGACTGTACTGGAAAAGCAACACCGGCGTTTGGGAGAAACCTGTGGAGCCTGGCTGGGTTTTATATACGCCAGTGCGCTTATCGCGGTGGTGCATATAACCCGCTGGGCAGGACGTGCCGTCGGACCTACGTCCAGAAAATAGGCGTTTCGGCTACTGGCGGCTTGCAGGGAGGCAGTGCTGGTCGCCCGCCGCTTGTCTCTGGCACGCCGGTCTGCGTTGCCACTGGAAGCCGGGCCGCTATCCAAGGGCCTGCATATAAACTGGTCATTTCAGAATGTCCGGGTACGCATGCAGCCGAAGCAGAGCAGAGCCACTTGTTTGGCGTAGCTTTGTGGGGAGTGCAGAAGCGTCTTGCTCTGAAAAACACAGCCCTTGATCTGCGCCTATAAAGTTCGGAGCTGCATAACCACGTTCTTGCTTTCTTTAATTGGCTTTATTGGCCACGAGGGCCACGAGGCCTGTGCGCACCAGTACACCCCATCGATTTAGACAATTGGTTGCGTGCCACATCCAGCAACTCAGCTGCTTAGTACCGAACGAAACGAGAGGCTATCGATTGCGGTGGTTTTTCCTGGCATTGAAGGTAGTGTGCAAGCCTTAAAATATGCAGTTCAACCAGAAATCCAAAATGTAGGAGGAATACGATCCACTCTATTTAGCTCCACATTGTGCCCCACAAGCCAAATTGATTGTTGTATTTTGTTGTATTTTAGTTTGTTGTTGTAAGTTGTATTTTTGTTGTTTTTGTTGTTGTTGTATCGTAGATTGTTGTATCATGGCTCATTGATTCTGTTCTGAAGTCTGATGTGGTTCAAGGCGCAGATCGAGTTTGCCAAGAAGAAGCTTCCTTGTAATTTGCAAATTTAGCAGGAATTGTACTGCACCTTTTCTTCGAAACAAGTATGGCCGATCGGACAGCTTGAAGCAGAATCCAAATCCTGCTGACACCGTTTAGAAGATGGCTTTCAATCAACAAGCTGTGTCTTGGCCGATGCACGCCGGCGTAGTGAAAGCAGAGGAAGGCTTCTGATAGAAGGTTTCTTGCTTCCGGATGCCCGTACTCGGCCGACTCGTCACTGTTGATCTCGGGTGTAAAGCTAGTCACTCCCTGCATCAATTCATCATTTGCATCATGCACTTCTCCAATCCCAAGAAAGCTGACATCGTTCTTCTGCACAGAATAAGAAGCCCTTTCAAATATGTTCGTGTTCACTGGCTTTTTGCCCTATACATACCTCCGAAAAGTGGGATTTTCGAACAAGGCATGATGGAACTCGATCATCCTAACGACATGACAGGTCAGCTTTTGATTATTTGGACATTTTTTGGCTTTATGGTTTTGACTGCGAGTTTTGTCTAATCGGGCGTGACAAATCCTCTACCTGTTGGCTCGAGTGATTTGTCCAGGATAGGATCCATCCGGGGCTATTGAAGTAGTCCACAGTTCATGAGGCAATCCATAATGTAAAGTGAAGTATCAGTCTTGGGTAATTGTGTCTGATACATCAAGCAATATCTCAGGACCCATATCGCTCAAGAAGTGAAAAAACAAATTGTTAGCTTCACTATAATTTATAGTCATCACGGTAAAGTCTCTGTATAATGTCAATACTGAATTAGGACCTGCAGTGGATACCTTAATTTTGAAGGATCCGTATCCTCAACATTATTTGGAATCCCTTCTTGTTGAGTAAAAATATGACTTGATGCAATAAGTATCGTATGTCTTGTGCAGTAAGTATCGTATGGGTTGTGCAATAAATATCGTATGGGTTGTGCAGTAAATATCGTATGGCTTGATGCAAATTACTGTCATGAAACTTGCATTCCGAAACTCCACCGCAGGTTTATGGTCGATCCAGGCTGAGGCAACTAAAACTTAATATAAGCAGATGAAGTGCTTGAAGGTGTGAGTGGAGTGGTGAAAGGACCTTCAATCGGAAGCCTAAGTCAAATTTGTGTTTGAAGAATCGTCCAACACCAATAATGCTCCTGTGTCTCCTGGATAATGCTTCGGAAAGCTTTTGTGAATTTCAGTTGAGTAATCACACTCGGTGAAGACAAGAAGCATTCTCTCCGCTCGCCAAAAAAATGCCTGGGAATCCCTCCCTTTATACCTGAGCTGGCGGATTTCTTGCAGCCCGCGCAGGTGGCTGCAAAAACATGCATTGCCGTTGCGAAAGTGAAACATGGAGTTTGTGTTTGAATCCAAAAACTATAAAAGGACGTCGTTCGCACCTCATCTGCTATTGCTGTAATTGCACGCTTTTGAACAATTTAGTTCTCCGCTAGCTTCAATATTCGTTCTCCGCTAGCTTCAATATTCGTTTTCCGCTAGCTTCAATAATCAGTTTTGCCTGGACGTGGCTTGGCTACGACTAAGGTTAAGAAGTATTAACGTGTGGATGGAAATTAACAAGAAGTCAGCTTGATTGAGGGTATTGGTTGTGTAATCTAGACCTGTGATGCATCCTGGAAGATGCTGCTTTGTTACTGATGCAGATGAAGGAGTATGCTCAAGAGACTGTTCTAATCGGCTGCTTGTGGTGCCCTTTTTGCTACAGATAAAGATTAAAAGTGCTTCTTTCATTTTAACTTATTACACTCTACAACAGTGAGTCCAAGCATTATCCCCGTTAGACTACAACAAACTCTCGCCCAAGGCACACCGGCCAATGGCACACGCGACGTTCACGGTGTCCAAGATGTGGCTCTCGCTCTCACCCAACTTGGGGTTGGTCTCCACAATATCCAACGAAGCCAAGAGCCCTGTGAGTCCCACGTCCTCGGCAATAAACAAGCCCTCTCTCAAGGTCAAGCCGCCGTCAACTCGGGTGCCGGTAGCAGGTACAAATGCAGGATCAATGGCGTCGACATCGTACGACAAGTGGATGGGGAACTTTCTGTCGGGGTTCACCTTGTCCAAAGCCATCTCCACCACTTTGCCGATACCGTACTTGTCCACGTGGTACATGGAAAAGGCGGGAATATTGTTGTCCTTCAAGATCTTTTTCTCGTCCGAGTCGACATCTCTCAAGCCAATGTATGCAATCTTGTTGGGCTTCAACTTTGCAGGAACCCAGTCAAACTCCGGAGGGCCGTTTTCTCTCCCAAGACCCATGACAAAAGACACCGGGCAGCCGTGCAAGTTTCCCGACTCGGTGCCACTGGCCGTGTTGATATCAGCGTGGGCATCGATCCACAAGACGCAGGTGTCTGGGTCTGCCTCCAAAGCGGCAGCGACCGTGGCAGTTCCGATGGAGTGGTCTCCGCCAATGGTCACAGGCAACCTGCCGTCGGACTTTGACTTGCGGCATGCATCGAAAATGGCCTTATTGCAGTCGCTCACAAGCTTTGCATTTTTGACGCCGTACTTGTCTTTGGTGTCGGTTTTTTGGGACTCGAAGTCCTTGCCGTCCAAGGGGTTTTCGATCTTGGTGTCCCAGTGCAAACCTTTCAACTGGCTCTCAAAGCCGTTATTCAAGATGTATTCGGGGCCCAACTCCACGCCACCTTTAGGCTGGCCGCCGGAGAATGGGGCGGTAATAATGCTGAGTTTTTTTTCCTTGTGAAACTTGTATTCGGCTGAGGTTAGTCAGAGCTGAGAACGGGCCGGGTGTTGGCAAGAAGAGTCACAGGAAACAATAGGACAATGTGGATGACGTCAATGACGTGAAAATGCCAATGATACGATGTCAGTCTGCGGATTATACATACTCATGATGCTATGGAGAAGTCGAAGGCAATTGGCGGGGTATTTATATCTCGTGGCAGGCGTCAGTGCCACTCGCCATTACGAGAAGTAACGGCAAGATAAGGCGAGCACGGTGCATCTTCGTTTGTGGTAGCGCTTGGCAGGAAAAAAAAAAACCAGCGCGGGGCTTGCGCCAAAAAGGCTTGCGCTTAACGGAAGGAGAGAGCGACATTTGAGCCACCCGCGAGTGCGACCCGTTTAGCTTTGCTGTGGCACCGCGGACTTGTTCCATTTCGGGTCTGGGGGGACTGCGCACGTCTACGCTGGTGGCATGGCATAGCGCACGTCTACGCTGGTGGCATGGCATAGCGCACGTCTACGCTGGTGGCATTGGCATTGGCATGCTTCGACACACGCACACACATTCGACCCGCACTTTTGGAGGAGATATCCGGACTCAGACTCACCACTTGTCCGTAAGGCTTAGTTCCGGTCTCCAGACGCAAGCGTGCGCGGCTCAAATCACCGTCGGTAAACACTGCAAAAGCTGTGCTATGTGCAGGCCTCTATCATCGCGGTGCCGCGTGAGATGGCAACAGGTGAGCCTGACTCCAGTGGCTTATACAGAGCAGACTTTGCTTGGAACTGAAACATTGGCTTAAGAATAGCTGACGTTTGAGAACTTGATTTGAATTTAGTGGATTGTTGAATTGGCTTACTTGAGTGAGCGGTTGACTACTTGACTACGTGAATTGGCCTGCGACGGTTGGTCTTCGCTTCGACTGCTTATTGAGACAACTATTGCTCACAGAATCGTTGGATTTGATATTGAATCGCCTATCTTCAAAGTCTTGATATCGGTGCTTTTACTTGGCTGCTTTGTTAACGAGAGCTTGCTAATTGGACGCTCATTAATTGGACGCTCATTAATTGTGCTTAATTGCTTAGTGCTTAATTGACAGTGCTTAATTGACAGTGCTTAATTGACAGTGCTTAATTGATTAGTGCTTATTACCAATTAGCGCTTATTACCAATTACTGCTTATTACCAATTACTGCTTACTTCCTTGCTAACTCCTGCTCGTCGTTTACTGTTCATTGGCCGCACCATGATCCCATCCCCCCTGACATCGCCCAAGCTCGACGAGCACCCCCTCGCCTTTGACGACTCCGACGACGACGAGGCACTCCTCCTGCGGTCGCACAACCTGGCGCATTTCTCGTCGCATGAAGACCGGTTCATGAAGGACCACGACTTGAAGGTGCGTGCGTTCGAGGCTCTCCAGGAGTCCAACGACGCCACGCCCGACACGGAGCACCGCACGGGCTCATCGCCCCACCGCAAGCACCTGATCATCGACTTTCCCAAGCACGGGCTAGGCCACATCCCCAATCCCGGACTAGGCCACGGCCCCAATCCCGGACTAGGCCACGGCCCCAAGCCCGGCTTGGACACGTGCCTGGCCCACCCTCCCCCCAACACGGCCCCCCACAACAACAACCACACGCAGGACCCCAAGAGCTCCGCCAACGCCCTCCCCGAAATGTACCCGTCATCGGAGTTGATCGAGTTGTTCTGCAACGTCAAGCAATGCTTGAACTTGCGCCACGAGTACTTGGACCGTTCGTTGCAGCGCGACGACCGCACCAACCCCAAGAACTGCCCCGACTGGGACATCTACCCGCCGCCGCCCATGCCCACCTACAAGCTGAAAAACAAGTTTAACCAGTTGCCCGGCCAACACGACGACACCGAGGAGCACTTCGACTTTGCCAAGGTGCGTGTGCCCGAGCGGGACGTGACGCACATCTACGACGTGCAGCTCAACCAGGACTGTGTGTACCAGGTGGTGGAGCGGGCGCTGGGCGAGTCGTTGGGGTGCATCACCACGTTGCACGACTACTACCACGACTTGAACAAGCTCATCCGCATCTCGTGCGACGGCCCCACCAAGTCGTTCGCTTTCAAGCGGCTCCAGTACTTGGAGACCAAGTGGAACATGTACTCGTTGCTCAACGAGTTCGAGGAAAACGCCCAGTCCAAGAAGAACCCCCACCGCGACTTCTACAACGTGCGCAAGGTCGACACCCACATCCACCACCTGGCATGCATGAACCAGAAGCACTTGTTGCGGTTCATCAAGTACAAGTTGAAGACCGAGCCGGACGAGCAGGTGATTTTCCGCGACGGCAAGTTGTTGACGTTGGCCGAGGTGTTCGAGTCGTTGAAGCTCACGGCCTACGACTTGTCCATCGACACGTTGGACATGCACGCGCACACCGACACGTTCCACCGCTTTGACAAGTTCAACTTGAAGTACAACCCGATCGGCGAGTCGCGGTTGCGCGAGATCTTCTTGAAGACCGACAACTTCATTGACGGGCGCTACTTGGCGGAGATCACGCAGCAGGTGTTCCACGATCTCGAGAGCTCCAAGTACCAAATGAACGAGTTGCGCATCTCCATCTACGGGCGGTCCGAGGACGAGTGGAGCAAGTTGGCCGCGTGGGTCATTGACAACCGCTTGGTCAGCCACAACGTGCGGTGGTTGATCCAAGTGCCGCGGCTCTACGACTTGTACCAGAAGAACGGCAACGTGACCAACTTCCAGCAGATCCTCCACAACTTGTTCTGGCCGTTGTACCAGGTGAGCTTGAGGCCACAGAGCGACCCGAAGCTCCACTACTTTTTGCAGCGCGTGGTGGGCTTCGACTCGGTGGACGACGAGTCCAAGCTGGACAAGCCGTTCAACTCGCGCAAGTACCCCACGTCCAAGGAGTGGGACTACGCCAACAACCCGCCGTACTCGTACTACTTGTACTACTTGTACGCGAACATGGTGTCTTTGAACGAGTTGCGCATGGCACAGGGCTACAACACGTTCGTGTTGCGGCCACACTGCGGCGAGGCCGGCGATCCGGAGCACTTGATCCTGGCGTTCTTGACATGCCACTCCATCTCGCACGGCATCCTTTTGCGCAAGTTGCCGTTCATCCAGTACCTCTACTACTTGGACCAGATTGGCTTGGCCATGTCGCCGTTGTCGAACAACGCGTTGTTCTTGACCTACGACAAGAACCCGTTCTATAACTTCTTCAAGAAGGGTTTGAACGTGTCGCTCTCCACCGATGACCCGTTGCAGTTCTCCTACACCAAGGAGCCTTTGATCGAGGAGTACTCGGTTGCGGCGCAGATCTACAAGTTGTCGGGCGTGGACATGTGCGAGTTGGCCAAGAACTCGGTGTTGCAGTCGGGCTACGAGTGGCAGATCAAAAAGCACTGGCTAGGCAAGAACTTTGCTGTGTCGGGCGTGGCGGGGAACGACATCGAGAAGACGAATGTGCCCGACATCCGCATTGGGTACCGAGAGGACACATTGAAGAGCGAGTTGGACTTGGTGGACTATTATACGGGACTAAGGGGGCGAGAGTGAAGCAGGGGTGAAGAGTTGGTGGAGAGTTGGAGAGTTGGAGAGTTGGAGTTTGAGAGTTGCAGAGTTGCAGAGTTGGAGTTGGAGAGTTGGAGTTGGAGAGTTGGAGTTGGAGAGTTGGAGTTGGAGAGTTGGAGTTGGAGAGTTGGAGTTGCAGAGTTGCAGAGTTGCAGAGTTGCAGAGTTGCAGAGTTGCAGAGTTGCAGAGTTGGTGGAGATTTGGAGAGTCGTGCAGTCAGTGACAGGGCTTTGATCCCACATTCGAACCCGGAAAAAGACGGCTTAACACGTGCACGAGTGAAATCACGAGCTACTTTCACCGTCACTGCAACATACCCAACAATGGCTGGTCACACTTGCCCGGCGCCATTTGCCTGGTGAGGTAGCTTTAAACGGCGGAGGTGCGTGCGCATATGCGCTTACAGGTTGCGAAAGTGAGAGGTTTTCTAGCCCGACATAAAAGCAGGCCCACACCCGCCTGGCATGCCATTTCGACCCATGAAGACGACTTCGCGGCAACGCCCCACAACCCCAAGCACCCATTCCTCCGTGCTCACAATTGCAGGCTCCGATAGCTCGGGCGGCGCCGGCATCGAAGCAGACCTCAAGACCTTCAGCGCCCACAAGTGCTACGGTGCCACGTGCATCACGGCGCTCACGGCGCAGAACTCTTCTGGCGTGTGGGCGGTGGTGGACACTCCCGAGGATCACTTGCAGCGGACGTTGGAGGCGGTGATGCAGGAGTTTTCTAGCGGCCGGCTCCAGCTCAAAGTCATCAAGACCGGCATGCTCACCAAAGCTGCCATCAAGGTGGTGGCGCACTCGCTTGGGCTCTTCCGGCAGCTCGGCATCCGCATGGTGGTGGACCCGGTGATGGTGTCCACAACGGGCGTGACGTTGGCCGACGAACACACCATGAGGTTGTGCATGGAGAGCGTGATTCCCAGCGCGTACTTGTGCACTCCAAACATGGACGAGGCGATGAAGTTGGGAGGCCGTCTTCACGGCTTCGGCGACGTGCTGGAGTTCAAGGAGTACGCGGTGGAGTTGCACAAGCAACTTGGCTGCGAAAACATGCTCTTGAAGGGCGGCCACACTCCGTTCGCCGGCGAAGACGAGGGCACCATTGTGGTGGATGTGTTGGTGACGCCCTCCAAGGTCACGGTGTTCAAGCTGCTGTTCATCCAGTGCGCCAACTCCCATGGCACCGGCTGCACGCTCTCGAGCGCCATTGCGGCGAACATCAGCAAAGGCATGGACTTGGAGACCGCCGTGGAGCTCGCCATTGACTACGTCCACGCGGCCATGTCCCTGGACTTGGAGCGGTTGGACCATTGCGTGGTGGCCGAGGCCGCAGCCGAGCCTAGCGTGGGCGAACCGAAGATGGGAGCGACGTTGGACTTGGACACCGTGCCCTTCTTGACATACCTCAAGCAGTCGCTGAGGTGGCAGTCGTACACGCAGCACCGCATCCTCACCATGATCGCCACGGACACCTTGCCCAAGTTCCAGTTCTTGCACTTCTTGAAGCAGGACTACCACTACCTCCAGACATACGCACGCATACAGGGCTACGCCATCTCGGTGGCCACGTCGTGTGAGCAGCTCGAGCTCCACAAGGAGGCGCTCCACTATACGTTGGAGGAGCTCAAGCGGCACAAGAGCAAGTTCACCGGCACCGTGGTGGAGCCGACCAGCGCGTGCACGAAGTACTGTGACTATCTCACGCACATCGGCAAGACCGAAACCATTGTGGGCATCAACGTGGCGCTTGCACCTTGCCTCCATGGCTACGCCGAAGCCGGCTTGTATGCGCTTGCAAAGCGGAAGGACCATCTCCGGGCCACGGGCTCTGCCGGCGACTCCATGTACACGGACTGGTTGGCGGACTACACGTCGGACTGGTATACCACGGCTCATGTGCAGGGCATGCAGGCATTGCAGAAGATGATTGACGAGGAGCAGCCGGACGACGCCCGGAAGGCCCATTACCGGGAGATTTTCCGGGCGGTCACGGACTTGGAGATTGCTTTTTGGGATGAGGTGTTGGAGTACAAGTGAGGCGTCTGCCCGAGCAAAGCGAGGGCAGACCAATCCACCAGCCCGAGCAAAGCCACCAGCCAGCTCCGCTTTGCTCGGGCTGGTCGCGTCGTTGGTGTGATCGCCAGTGCAGCCTGGAATGGGAAGACAGGACTTGAAGCTGTGGTCCTATGCGGAGGTCCTGCGACCACACGTACTCATGCATTTCATTTCACGTCCTGCGTAGATACTTCACTTTATTACCATATCTTTTTCTCTAGCACCCACCCACAGTCACTGGCTGAGCACTGTCCACTGGCCAACCTGTTAGGCCGTCCACTAGTCAACCTGCTCGGCATGGCCGTCCTGCATACAACCCGCGCTCGCTACAACCTCCGTCTCGACGTCAACGCCCACACCCACCGCCACCAACACCAGGCGTCCCCTTGCCATCTTTCCAGGCACGACCGCACCGCTTCCAGCTTTCACATCCGCCGAGCTCTCCGATTCGGCCATTGAAATCGCCATTTCCTCAGCCCATGTACAACCCGTACCAGGCCAACCAGGGCAACTACCAGCAGGGCTTTGGTAACCAGAACCAGGGCGCCGCCGGCTTCGGCAACCAGCCCAACTACGCCCAAGGCGGGTTTCCCCAGCAGTATGGCCTGCAGTACGGCCAGCCGGGTCTGCAGTACGAACAGTTGGGCCAGCAGTATGGCCAGTTTGGCCAGCCGCAGCAGCCCGGCTTGTTCCAAGGCCAACAGACAGGATTCCAGCCTCAACAGGGGTTTCAACTGCAGCAAACGGGATTTCAACCGCAGCAGACGTTCCAGGTGCAGCAGAGCCAACAGACCGGCTTTCAGCCTCAGCAGACCGGCTTTCAGCAGCAGACCAGCTTTCAGCCGCAACAAACCGGCTACCAGCAACCCCTTCAAGCGCAAGCCACGGGCTTCTCGGCCGCTCTCTCGGGAGTGCTGCAGAACAAGGATTTAAAGATCCCTACCATCCGGCTCTCGTTTATCACCGCCAATGACCAGGCCAAGTTCGAGACGCTCTTCCGTACGGCAGTGCAGGCCGGCGAAAACGCCCTCTCCGGAGACGCTGCCCGTGACATCCTCTTGAAGTCCGGCTTATCTCCCGTGACCTTGGCCGAGGTGTGGGCCTTGTCTGATACAAACAAGCTGGGCCTGCTTTTGTTCCCGGAATTTGCCTTGGCCTTGCACTTGTGCAACTTGGCCTTGACGGGCGACGCATTGCCTCGCCAATTGCCGGAGAAGTGGCTGAACGAGGTGCAGAGCTTTGTGGACGCCATTTCGTTCTCGGTGCCTGAAAACCCGGACTCCATTCTTGCCAACACTCCTTTTGCGCTGTTCTCCAAGCAGCCGGACGATTGGATGCAGAGCGCTGCTCCGGCTACTTCTTTTACTGCCCAGCAGACTGGCGGATTTCAGCCAATTTCGGGGCAACAAACTGGCGGGTTTCAGCCAATTTCGGGGCAACAGACCGGCGGGTTTCAGCCAATCCAGGGCCAGCAGACCGGCGGGTTTCAGCCAATCCAGGGCCAACAGACCGGTGGACTTCAGCCAATCCAGGGCCAGCAGACCGGCGGACTTCAGCCAATTCAGGGCCAAAGAACCGGTGGTGGCACCTTGGTTCCCATGCAGCCTCAGCACACAGCCTCTTTTGTCGCTGCCCAGCCTCTGTTGCAGGCCCTGGCTACCGGGCCATTAAAGCCACAGAACACGGGCTTCAATGGCGGACCAATGCCTCCGACGAGCTTCCAAGCGCAGCAAACGGGCACTTTCCAGCCTCAGCAAACTGGCCTCCAGGCCCAAGCAACCGGCTCGCAAGCAATGCAGCCGCAAGCCACGGGATACACCCAAACCGGTCTCCAGCCTCAATCTACCGGCTACATGCAGTCACAGGGCACAGGGTTCCAGAATGGTGCGTTACAGGCTCAGCCCACAGGAAAGCCAGGTCAGTGGGGTTTTGTTTCGACTCCCACTGGTGGCCTTCCAGGCTTGAACGCCATGCAGCTGCACTTCTTGCCATCTTCCCAAATCCCTAGCAATAACTTGCAGAGTGCCATGGGAGGCCAATTGAAAGAGAATGTCACGTGGGCCATTACCAAGCAAGAAAAGCAGATCTACGACGGGGTCTTTGCTGCGTGGGACAAGTCCCGCAAGGGCTTTATTGATGGTGACGTGGCCATAACTATCTTCAGCAAGTCCGGGCTCAGCCGGCCTGATTTGGAGTCCATTTGGAGTCTCTGTGATGAAGGCAACCGGGGCAAGTTGAATAAGGACGAGTTTGCCGTCGCCATGCATCTTGTGTACAGACGCTTGAATGGTCTCGAGATCCCCTTGCGGCTTCCTCCCGAGTTGGTTCCTCCATCGGCCAAGTACCTCCAGGACTCCGTGGACTCGTTGAAGAACTCTCTTAAGGGAGGTACGGGGGCCAAGAAGGCGGCTCCTAAGAGCAGCACTAGTGCCTCGCGGTTCAAGAACGACGATGATGAGCTCTCCTACATCTCCACATCTCGGCGCAGATCCAGAGCCCCTGCGAACGTCAAGGAGAGCAGCGTGCAGACATCCAAGAGCAACGACTTGACCATTAGCGACCTCAAGAAGTTGATCAGGGAGAAGCAGATATTGTTGGATGCTACAGACGTGGAGGACCAGCACCAGGCGATTTCCGGGAGAAGCGCCCACGAAACGAACCTCAGGGACATTGACAGTATCAAGGCGCAGATCTTGCAAATTCAGAAGCAGTTGAGCTCTAGCTCAGGCGGCGCCAACGCCGAAAAGTCCGCCTTATTGGCAACTTTGGACCACTATACCAGAGACAAGGTGCCCGCATTGATTTCGCGGATCCACCAGGTTAATGTTGATATTGCGCAAGCCAAAACTGACTTGGCCAAGAAAACGTTGAAGAAGGAGTACTCCTCTTGGAACCCCGACAATTCGTTCATTGAAGCCACAGGGCCCAATGGAACCATCACCGAAGGCGACCGGCAAAAGGCCAGGTCCAAGCAGCTCTTGAGGCAGCGCATGGCTGCGTTGACCGGGAAGCAAGTTTCCGGTGGCTCTGACTCTGATGCAGACATCAAGTGGCAGCAGGTGGTAGAGACGGCCAACAAGGAACGCGACGACCAATCCAACATGATTAAGGACATTGAGTCCAGCATCAAGGAGTTGGAGGAGAGTGCGGCCTCTCGGTTGCAGGTTTCGGTGAAGTCGGACTTGGACTCTAGAAAGTGGGAGAAGGGAGAGGGTGTCTCAAGCACCGTGAAGGCGTTTATTGAGGAGTTGAGAGCATACTCTGCAGCTCCTGTTGCAGCTTCTACTTCCGCTCCCACGTCTGCTTCAACTTCTATCACACCTACTCCTGGAGGGTCTACTGCTGGAGCATTCACTACTAGTGGTGCTACTGCAGCAAGCACTGGCACTAAACCGGCATACAAGACCCCGGAGGAACGGTCAGCATACATCAAGGCACAGGCCGAGAAGAGGATGAACGAGAGATTGGCCAAGTTGGGTATTTCCAGAAACAAGGCCAGCTTGGTTGCCAGTCCCGAACCAGTGAGGCAGGCACCGGCACAGTCTCAAACTCCACAATCCCAAACTCCCCAGTCCCAAACTCCCCAGTCTCAAACTCCCCAGTCTCAAACTCCCCAGTCTCAAACTCCCCAGTCTCAAACTCCCCAGTCTCAAACTCCCCAGTTGCAAACTCCCCAGTCTCAAACTCCACAGCCGCAAACCGAGAAGCGTCAATCCCTTCAGCATCAACCTCAACAGGAACCCTCTCAATCAAATCCCCAACCTCACGAGGATGAGGTTTCGGATGACGACGAGGAATACAAGCTTCTCCTCAAGCAAAAGGAGGAGATGGAAGCTCGCAAGAAAGAGCGTGCCTTAAAAAAAGCCCAGGAGAAAGAAGCACGTCTTGCCAAGCTCAGGGAAGAAATGAGGCGTATGAAGGACCAATCTGATGACGACTGGAGTGATGACGATTTGAAGACAAGTACGCCTCTGTACACTCCCGCCAACGTCAAGCCTGCCAATGCGGCCACGAGAACAGAAAAGGCTGCTGTTTCTAGTGTTCCTAGTGCCTCTGCATCAAGCACTGCAGCTCCTAGTGCCTCCACGATTCCTGGTGCTCCTGGTGCCTCCACGGCTCCTGGTGCTCCTGGTGCTTCCACGGCTCCTGGTGCTTCCAGTACTCCCACAGGCTCTGCGCCTGCGCAGGCGTTCAATTCTGGCGAGGTCAAATCTGAGCAAAAGCTGGAGCTGAAGGTGCACGACAGCAACCCTTTTGCCAAGACAGGCGGTGGCCAACCAAGCTCCACCAACTCATTCTTCAAGCTGACTGCCGATGCAACACCAGTGAACCACAAGAAGTTGGAGGCACAGCGGGCCTCCCAAAGAGGAATGGACTCCGAAGACTGGAGCGATGACGAACAGAAGTCGTCGGACGATGATGAGCCCAACCGGGCCGGTGCCGCCAAGTTGGCTTCTTTGCTTTTTGGAGGAATGCCGCAGCCTGTTAGAGCAGAGAGTTCGAGTTCCAATCAAGCTCCTGTTCCTACTGAAGCTGTTCCTACTGAAGCTGTTCCTGCTGAAGCTGTTCCTACTGAAGCTGTTCCTGCTGAAGCTGTTCCTACTGAAGCTCCTGTTCCCGATCACGACTTTCAAGAGGTTCCTGGAACCCCAGTTTCTCGCGGTGGGGTCTTGGGAATCAATGGGGAGGAGTTTTCATCTACAGACTCCAATGACGAGTTCGCTACTCCCTCCCCTGAACTTGCACCCCCCGATGATATCAACATGCTTCCCATTTCGTCTGATCCAGCCCAAAGCTCGTTCCTCGGCTTCACTGCTCCATCTCCACCAGGGCCTCCTCCACCACCCCCGCTTGCCCCACCTCCACTCACGCCGTCATCTTTAGACACCCCACCTCCACCGCCCGTCTCTGCACCTCCGCCTCCTGCTCCTGCTCCTCCTGCTCCGCCTGCTCCTGCTCCTCCTGCTCCGCCTGCTCCAGCACCTGCGTTATCTGCTCCTCCTCCTGCTGCTCCCGTAGGCGGTTTGAGTGCTTTGTTGGGCCAGATTCAAGGCGGAAAGGCGTTGAAAAAGGTCAACGAGAGTGAAAAAAGAATCGCCGAGAACTCCGTCGCCGGAAGAGTCTTGGACTGATTAAATAATAAATGTTCCAAGTCTACCTGTTTAAGGTAATCTAGGCCTACAATCTAGCCAATTGAAATATGTACAGTTTATTTGGTTGTAAGAGTTCGTTTGTCTAATCTAGTTTTGCACAGCTTTTCTTTGCTATCTTAATGCTTCTCTCTCTCTGCTTTGTCCGCTTTAAAAGATAGCTCGCCATTCTCCAAGCTAACATCAACTGTGTCGCCCTCTCGAATAGTTCCGTCGATGAGCAATTTGGCCATTGGATTTAACAACAACCTCTGCAAAGCCCGGTTCAATGGCCGGGCACCATACACTGGGTCGTAGCCCTTGTCGGCCAAGTAGGCCTTGACGTCATCGGTAAGATGTATGCGGATTCTCTTGTCGTCGAGTCGCGTGCGGATTTCGTCTAAGCGAATGTCCAAAATGTTCCTCAACGACTTTTTCGAGAGCCGGTTGAAAATGAGCACGTCGTCGAGTCTGTTTAAGAACTCCGGTGGGTAGTGGTGCGTCAAGTTCTCCTTGATTGCACCCTTGACCGCGGCCAGGATCTCGCCGCTGTCGTCCGCAGTCTTGTCGGCCAAGAGAATCTCCTGGCCGATGTTGGAGGTCATCACGATGATGGTGTTGCGAAAGTCAATGTGTTTGCCGTGAGAATCGGTCAACGAACCCTCATCTAGCACCTGGAGCAAGAGCTTGGACACATCCTTGTGCGCTTTCTCGAACTCATCGAAAAGAACGACCGAATAGGGCTTTCTCCTCACGGCCTCTGTCAACTCCCCGCTGTCCTCGTATCCCACATATCCCGGAGGTGAGCCTATCAAGCGGGACACTGTGTGTTTCTCCTGAAACTCCGACATGTCGAAGCGAATCACCGAAGACTTGTCGTTAAAAAGGAACTCGGCCAATTGCTTGGTGAGCTCGGTTTTGCCCGTGCCTGTGGGGCCTAGGAACATGAACGAAGCGATGGGCTTGTTCTCACTGGTCAAGCCTGCTCTCTGAAGCCGCACGGCATCGGACACTGCGTGGATGGCCTCGTCTTGGCCCACCACGCGGCTCATTAGCGTGTCGTCCATGTCGAGAAGCTTATCCTTCTCTCCCTTCATGAGATTGTTCAACGGGATGCCCGTCATCTTGGAGATCACCGCCGCAATGTCGTCGGTGGTCACGGAGTCATGGAGCAACGAGGTGGCCTTTATGTGGTCTTCGGACTCAGTAAATTTCTTCACCTTCGCCTCCAACTCGGGAATCGTGGCGTACTGCAACTCTGATGCCTTGGCGTAGTTACCCTCGCGCTGGTACTGCTCCAAGTCGAAGCGGGCCTGCTCCAAGTCGCTTTTAGCGGACTTGATCTCCTCGATAACCTTCTTCTCCAGTTCCCACTTTTCCGTAAACACCTTCAACTCTTCTTCCTTGAGCTTGAGCTCTTTCTCGAGGAGAGCCTTGCGGTCTGCCGAAAGCGCGTCGTCTTCCTTGCGCAACGACTCGAGCTCGATCTGGATGGTCATGATCTGCCGGTCCAACTGGCCAATGGCGTCCGGCTTGCTTTCGTGCTGGAGCCGCAACGTCAGGCACGCCTCATCGACCAAATCAATGGCTTTGTCCGGCAAGAAGCGGTCGGTGATGTAGCGGTTGGAGTAGAGCGCAGCGGTGACCAAGGCGCCGTCCGAAATGCGCACTCCGTGGTGCACCTCGTAGCGCTCCCGCAAGCCCCGTAAAATGGAGATGGTGTCTTGCACCGTAGGCTCGTGCACCGTGACCGGCGAAAAGCGCCGCGCCAATGCTGCGTCCTTCTCCACGTACTTGCGGTACTCGTCGATGGTGGTGGCGCCGCAGAGTGAGAGCTTGCCACGCGCCAACGCTGGCTTGAGGAGGTTGGACGCGTCGATGGAGCCCTCGGCCTTGCCCAACCCCATCAAAAGGTGAAGCTCGTCGATGAAGAGGATCACCGAGCCCTTCTTGTCCTCCACCTCCGTCAAGATCTTCTTGAGCTTTTCCTCGAAGTCCCCGCGGAACTTGGCGCCCGAGATGATGGCCGCCAAGTCCAACGTGATTATTTGCTTGTCCTTCATGGACTCCGGCACCTCGCCCTTGAGGATGCGCTGTGCCAATCCCTCCATGATGGCGGTCTTGCCTGTTCCGGCATTACCAATGAGCACGGGGTTGTTCTTCGTGCGCCGCAGGAGAATCTGGATTGTGCGGCGGATTTCCTCGTCTCGGCCGATCACCGGGTCGAGCTTTCCGTCGCGGGCCAATTGCGTGAGGTCCTGGCCGTACTTCTGGAGCGCAGGCACGTCGTCCTGGTCATTCTTCTGGAGCTGCATGTTGGCCCGCGCCGAGCTAGAGAAGGTTCTGGGGCTGCCTAAACTTCCCGCCCCGTTTGCCACGCGACTAAGCTGCGTGACGAGTAGCGACCCTGCGCTTACCGCCAGCCTGCCTAGCGATTGGCTCTCTGAAACCAATTGCCTTCCTGGAGAGACCAGCGAGCGGCCCGCTTGTAGATGTCCTAAATTTGGAGAAGCATGGAAATTCGAGAATTTTCTGTTTTGGGGGAAGCTCTGGCGCCGTACCCGAGAGGCCCGAGCCGCTGCTCTCAACATAATTAGGAGTAGTTGTATGAATTAACTTGTCAATTAGCGCTGTACTAGCTGAGCACTAGCTGAGCGTCTGCTGTTGTGAACTGAGGTTGTGGGATGCTGTAGTTGTGAGATGATGTGAACTGTAGTTGTAGATCTCTCTACTGGGTAGTAGTTGCTGTCTTCTATTGATGTTGCTGTAAGGGCGTGGGTGCGAATATATAAGCGACTCGCGTCACGTGAGTAGAAGTTGCTAGAAGCGCCTGGAACATGCGTTGGGTGCACGCTGCAAGAAACAACTGAGCCATGTGTACGGTTGGATAACGTGGCCAGGCTTGCTGAATTTTATGAGCAGACTGGCCTTTTGGGGATTTTGGCGTGCTGGGGGCATCACTTATGGGACGTAGGTGTTTTGCAGCCATGGCCCAGTTTCGCACAGGAGTGAAAACTGCTGACCAGTGTCCACCCGACAGAAAAAAGACCGAGCGACATCACCTGACGAAAATCAAAACACAAGAAAAGTACAGTGCCTCGATAGGGGTACCGAAGATAATGAGTGGTCCAAAACCACCACCCAGTTACTTGATTCATCATATACAGCCAGAGCCTTTTTAACTGTCAAAATGCCTGTGTGGCGTAATGGTTAGCGCATTTGACTTCTAATCAAAAGATTCCGGGTTCGAGTCCCGGCATGGGTTTTCGCGGTTTTAGCTCAGTTGGGAGAGCGTCAGACTGAAGATCTGAAGGTCCTGTGTTCGATCCACAGAAATCGCATTCTTTTTGCTCTGATGTTCCTTCGAAGCTCACCAATGATTTATATTTATAAATTGTCCCATTATTTATTAAGAATGCCTGCTATTTGCCCCGTGTCTGCGATTTTAACTGCTGATCAGAAAGTACCCTTCTCTTCCCAATAGTCATCCACACTGTACCCGGGATGTGGCGTGAACGAAGGTGGCTCATCGCTCACCACCCTCACACTTCCCTCTTGCATGTTAGGTCCATCAACGTTCTCCTCTCCGTTGATAATGTGCATGCTGCGCCTTGAAACGTCATCAACAGGCCGGCTGTCAATCTCGTCCTCGGACACTTCCCAAAGATCGGCATTGTCCATATGCACTTCCTGGTACGAAGCGTCGTCTTGCAACTCATCGTCCCTATTCACTTCTCTTGATGTTGTTCTGGGTTCGTTGCCTGATATTAGGTACTCGGACTTCACAGAATGTGCGGCACTAGCCGCGTCTAATACACTGGCTTTCAACGACGCAGTTTCAGAGTGGCCACTTCCGCATAGAAAGTTGAGCACAGAAGAGAAGCGGCTTTGAAAAAGGGCGCTCTTGACATTTTTGTCATTGTTAAATGCCTCCACATCGTCGACACTAATTCTCCTGCCCAAGACGTCGCCCAACTCGAGTTTTTGTTCCACATGGCGGATCAGATAGAACCACTCCCAACTGGTGATGAGAATGTACATCTTGAGAAGGGTGGGGCCAAACGAGACCCACACATTCACAAGCCACGCCTCGCTCCATAGTGACAACATGAGGATACTGACTATCAAGTACAACGCAATGTTGAACCACGTGAGAGAGGCCAAGGGTAGCAACTTGCGTGCATAAGAAACCAGTCTTGGAGCTGTAGCTGTGCCGCACACTGTGTAATAACCAAGATTACCAGCAAACCAAGCCATAAAAACAATGTTCAACGACACATGGCCACTCCTGGAGGTATCGAAGTTGGCAGTCACAAACTTCGCCGGCATATCAACGCGAGTTATAAGTACCGAGTACACCGCCAAGCAAGCAACACTCAAAAATGACACAAACCATCGGTTGAGGATGGCCCATTTATGCCGCGAGAGCTTCAAAATGAGCTGAAGGTACGCCAAATTCGTCAAGAACTCCAGAATCGCTAGACATATAGTGAAGGGCCTTTCCACGGTCAAGCCAAGAAGGCGTACCATGTCGAGAGAGTCCATGTAGTACTGGTCCTTTGCTACCCGCGTGACCTTAAAAAAGATGGCCGTCAAGACCAGCAGGTAGACCAACATGGCCACCTGGGTAAGAAGCGGTTTCCGCTTATGCTTCGGCAGCAACAATATCAAAAACATTAACATCCAGCATGATACACACAGGCCCAGAAGCATGTATAAAAGCGCCACAAAGGAATCGCCATTATCGGCCACGTTGTAAGGGTTGATGTAGTAGTTATCTAGCCACTCGGCAACATCATCTGCGGTCAGGTTTTGGTCACGGATCTGCTGCACCAAGTTGGAGATGGAGCAGTTGGTCACATAGTACGCAGGGAGGAAATCGAGTGAGTCGTTCTGCCACAACTTGGAGTCGAAGTCCTGGGCCATGATCAGCCCCGAAATAAGCGAGTACACTGAGCAGTTGGTGTAAAGATTTGCATTTTGCAGTAGGAAGTAGACACTGTAGTTGCTCATGGGCTCTAGGCTATCCTTGAATTCCTCCGTCCACAACATCTTGGGCGGGATGAACGTATAAGTAAGAGAATGTTTGGTTTTCTGGGCAAGGTCGTTTTTTCTTGACCTTGCATGAGGCAGCGCGCGGCTCAAGCTGCCAAGCGAGCGATGCAAGCGGCCACTCCAAAGAGCACACCACTCGCCTACTTATAATATTTTGCGGCGGTGTTTCAGATTCGCCACTCACTGCACCTTGTTCTTATGGGGCAATCCTTCTTTTTGTGGACTCCTGCAAACCCCTCTTTTGCTAGTATATATTCCCTTCTTTCGGTTAAATTTTTACCCCTTTTTTTAAGCACTTTGGTGCCTCGTCAATCATTCTTCCGCCTCTCCCACCTGCAAATACCACTTTTCCAACAAGAAAGAGAATAGATACACAAAGGGGCTATCGAGGACTGGAATTTGATGGCGAAGGGAAAAATGTTTGAAAAAAAGCTAGGAGTGGGAAGAGGACATCACATGAAGTCGAGACAAAAAAGACGAAATAAAGCGTCATAGAAGAAGAAAAAAAATAGCGTCAAAGAAAAAATGACAGCGAAAGGAAAGAAAATTGTGGAAACGAAAGGGGCAGAGTGAAAAGCATCAAACGGGAGGTTAGTTATGGCTGCGAATCCCAAAGACGCGGTACGGGTGTGTTTGAAGCAGATCGCGGTGCGGTGCGGTGCAATGTTTTTTCAGTGACTTCTCAGACGACCACTACAGCCTGCATTGGTCTCCATATTCCGGTATCACTTTAACAGCGGGTACCTCCCAAGGATCCTCTTACATCACTGAAGCATCGAGGCTGTGAAGTGCTATTTTCAGTGATTTGCAATCTTCGTCCAGGTGATCCTTTGTTGGTGATCTACTTTCAGGGTTCCGATCTCTGATCTCGTCTTTTCTGCTTCCGATTTCAGGTTTTTGTTCCAGTCTCTGACTCCACTCCGTCTGAAATCTCAATGTCCCACTCAACTTCCGATCTTACGGCTGGAATAAATGGTTTGCTGGTGGATAGCAAGAAAAAGAAACGCTCCCAGAGAGCCTTCCACAATACCCTGGGTGGCTACCATTTGAACCACCCTACGCCAAGCCTTCCCAACGTACATACCCCAGTGACAGCTGAAAATGCACACTTTCAAAGCGACTTCATCACACCAAAGCTCCAGAGCAGCGAGTATTTTCTGCAAAACCCGCCATTCACCCCATTTGCCCACTCCAACTTGTCCCACCCGAATTTTCTGCCCGGAATCCCAGGGTTTCCAAGTATCCCTTCAACGCCTGCGGCGATGAACCACTTTCCCACTTCATTCCAATCGCCGGGCGCTTCTCCTGTTCCTCAAAGACACGTTCCTGGCGTCGAGAAAAATTTGGGCGACAACTTACCTAGAAACTTGCATGATCAGTTTTCGCTGCCTGCTACCTTGAATGTATCCAACCCTAAGGAAACAAGCGCACCACCACCTGAGTTATCTCTCTCTCATGCCCGTTATAATCTGAATGTGGAATTCACCACTCCTGTTTTCGACGAGGCCACGCAAACAGAACAATACAAGTCGTTTCTTTCGTTCCAGAATATCGTGCCGCCTGTCGCAGGTACACAGTACCATGCAGTGGATCAAGGAACTTCTACACCCAAGCACATGAGATGCACCATGTACAATGTGCCAGAATCGGAGGTTTTGCGCAAGGGCACTCGCTTACCATTGGCCGTGACAATCAGGCCGTTTGCGCCGTTATTATCTACAGAAGAACCAGTACCCACTGTTGATTTGTCGAAATTGGGAGAGGGATCTTACACGGATCCAATGGACGTTGGGCCTCCTCGTTGTAACCGGTGCAGGACGTATATCAATCCGTCGATGATGCATTCCATCTCGGGAAAATTCACATGTAATGTGTGTCAGTTTCCCAATAATACGGTTCCAGATGATTACGTGGCCTCTGTTGATCCATCCACCAACCAAAGGTTGGACCGTTTGATCCGGCCTGAATTGCATAAGGGTGTCTACGACATAATTGTTCCTTCGTACTATAATGTGGGTGGCACCGAAAAGACCCCTCATAAGTTGCATCATGTGTTTTTGTTTGATGTCAGTCAACCTAGTGTTGCTAAGCAATTGCCTGTTTTGCTTGCAGACGCCTTAAGAGCAGCTGTATTCGACTACAACAATGAAGAAGCGGCATCGTTTCGCTTCGCCATCATTTTATTCGACAAGGCCATGCATTTCTATAACTTGTCACCAAAATTAGACACAGTTCAGGTGTACACGTCTGGGGATTTAGACGATCCGTTTGTTCCTTTCAACGATGGGCTATTTGCCGATCCCGAAGAATCCAGAAACATTATTGAAGATGCTCTCAGCAATATGGAGATGCTTTGCGATGGGCAAAATGCTCCTGACTCTGAGCCTTGTTTATCTGCAGCTTTACGGACTGCAGCTCTTTGCTTGGACCAAGTGGGAGGTGGTAAAATAACCGCAGTTTTGTCAACATTGCCGTCGTGGGGACCTGGAGCGTCGAAGATTAAACAGAATCGAGCTGTGGGAAGAGCTCAGCTGGCAGAAGCAGAAAAGGCATTGTACTCCCCCGACAACGAGTACTATAAGCTACTTGCTAAGGATTTTGTGAGCCAAAACGTTGGGTTGGACGTATTCATGGTCTGCGATACTCCTCTGGATGTCTGCAATATAGGCTGGCTAGCTTCTATAACGGGTGGGACGGTATCTAAATGGCCCAACTTTGTTTTCGAGCGGGATGGAAGATCATTGACTTCTCAAATTGTGTCTTCCATCAAAAAATGCACGGGATACCAAGGCCAGTTGAAGTTGAGATGTTCCAATGGGCTTCAGGTAGCCCAATACTACGGGTTCCCCACCGGAAATGGTGAAGGAATTGTGGGCCTTACCAACGTGGCTCTGAATGACCCCGTGATTCCGGTTCTCCACGAAGATCAGACTTTCACTGTGTTGTTAGAGTACGACGGTACGTTAAACACCAAGTATGATTGCCATTTTCAAGCAGCCCTCTTGTACACCGACGTGCATGGTGTCAGAAAAGTGCGAGTGATCAACTTGGTTCTCGCGGTCAGTGAGAGACTCGTGGATGTCTTCAACTTCGTGGATCAGGACGCTGTGGTTACCACAATTGTGCGAGACACACTCTCTTTCATTGGCAAGGAAACCATTCACGAATTGCGCAAGTCGCTCAATGAAAAGTTGGTGGAGGTCTTCACTCAATACAGGCTCATGAGCGAAACCAGCCACAATCGCAACACAACGTTGACTAACCAGTTGATTTTTCCGGACCTGATGAAGAACCTCCCCAGCTTCTTCTTGTCTCTCATCAAGTCGAAGGCTCTCCGAGATTCTTCGGCGCAATCAGTGGATCTGAGACTATGCGATGTGTACCAGATGCTCTTCATGCCCATCGAGAAGCTCTCCTACCACCTCTATGGGGCCTTGGTGGAGCTTCACTCTTTGAGCGAGGATGAGTGTATGCCAATCGGCGACGAGGCCAATGTGAACGGGTTCCTTCGGCTTCCCGAGTTCAAGCCCTTGACTCACGCGGTTATAGAGAATGGCGTGTACATTCTTTGCAACGGCAATAGCGTCTACGTACGCGTACACCCTGAGTCAAATCCTCTCTTGCTCCAGGACTTGTTCGGCGAGCATGTGAAGTCGGTGGATGACATTGACCCGCTTCTTGACTCCTTCCCGGAGCTCCCTACCCACATTTCACAGCAAGCACGCAACTTGGTGGCATATTTCCACGAGAACATAATTGGATCGGCTGTTGTGGACTCACTGGCTATTATCATTGTGAGGGATGGCATCGACGCCAACACCGTCGAGTTTCGCGATTGCTTGGTCGAGGACAAACTCCCTTCTAAGACCGTCAGCACGTGCCCGAATTACTTGGAGTTCGTAGCGTCTTTGCACAAGGCAGTACGCGTGAAGATCGACAGCGAAAAGCCAAAAAAGGGGACACCAACCCCGGAGACGTTGGCACAAAGAATGATCCATTTCTGAAGCCATGAATATTCATTCATAAGCCCCGATTGGCAACTTGTCCACTTGGTCGGAGTTCTTGAACGCGACTGAGGCAAAAGCTTATCGAAATGACCAGACCGTGCATGTGCTAAGAACGCAATCTTAAAGAGAAGAAATAGAATCGTACCAATGATATTTTCTAATTACTACTTGCGAGTATTTCCTTCGTCATCTCAAGAATATCTCTGTTTCGGGCGGCCCTCATGACAGTCGTCAACGCCGTCTCCAAGGAAGGCCCGAAAAAGCCACTCTTTTCGTCGGCAACCTTCAAGTTGTAGAGAAGGGTGACCACGCGCAAAAGCAAATCCTCATTCTCACGCTGGTGGCGGAGAATGTCACACACAATCAGCTCAAGCTGCTTTTGCTGCTGGTCCAACAAACACCTGCATACAAGCGCATACTCCATGGTGCTGTTGGCCAAGATGCCCGCGATGATCACCTGGAGGTCTGCGTCCTGCAGATGGAGCAATTTGACCAAAATGTCTAAATTCTTCCGGCTCTGGGCATTTTCCGCATTGAAGAACTTGGCCAACATCTTCGGGTGTGTGATCACGTTGTTGACAAGTTCCCAGGCGGCTTTTTGGATTTCCGGAACGGAATCGAGAAACATATCCGGGAGCAAGTCGCCCGTTCTCCCAATAATTAGAGCGTGGAGCTCGGGGTCCGTCAAAGACGACACGTTAGTGAGTGCCAAAAACCCATACAACTTGTCTAGAAGCGAAACGGCAGGATTGGTGGAGTTTTTTAGAAGCTCCACGAGAAAGGGAACGCACGTTTTGACGTCATACTTGGAAAACGCAAGTCGTGGATCCGCCAGACGGCAAAGATTGGCCAAGGCTCGGGTGCCGGAGAGGAGGGGCTCAGAATCGCCAAAAAAGTCGGGATCTGGGGACGTGGCCTTTGTTGGCACGTGACTCTCGATCAAGAACTTGAGCAACACGGGGAGGGCACCCTGAGACACAGCCTCTCGCTGCACGCTGCTGCTCTGCGCGGCAGTGACGTTGTGGAGAATCATCACCCTTTGCAGAGAGAGGTTTAGGTCCTTGGCCTTAAGAGGGAGTGCACAGAGTGTTTGCACGAGTTTGTACTCGGAGACCAAAGCCTGGTTGTACCTCTGGATGTCCTGCACACTCTCCTCGTCCTTGGAGACCGCCTGCTTGATTCCCGACGCAGCTGAGGCCGCCGGGGCCCGGGTGAGATTGGCCAAAGTTAGTAGACCTGCATATAGCACCGCTGCCGCCTGCGCCGTCTCCATGACAAGCACGAGCTGGTTGGTGAGCTCTGCGTCGGCACGGAACTGCTGGCGTGTACCCAGCCCAAGCAGGAGGTACGTGAACGCCTCGAGGACGAACTGATGTGCCTGGTGTACGGGTGTGAGAAAGATGTCCCGGAGCCGGGCCACGATCTCGGAAAGCGGCATCTGCGCTTCGACCGCCGAGAAGCTCCAAAGCTTCACGATGCAGAGGAGGGAGAGGGCCAGCACCGAGTCACGTGACTCGTCCTGTGTGGCACCGGTGGCTGCCCCGCGGGCCCCCTGTATAAGCACAGACAAGTACTTCTCCTTGTTGAACTTACGCGCATCCTCGTAGACGCACGACGCCAGCACAACCCGAAGAAGAGTCTGGGTGTCCTGCATACAGAGCGCCCTTTCCAGCATCATTTTGTGGCACTCCGGCGACGTGTACACGGGCACGAGGGCAGGCACTAGCGGCAAGAAGGTCTCCAATGCGGCGGCAACCGCAGCAAAGTGGCTGCCCTGTTTACACAAATCCTGCACACACTCACAGAGCTCCCTGCCGTCCTTTCGCTTCACCCAGGCCGCCAAGCCGAGCGTGGCCTGCTCGGCGAACTGCAGAGAGAGCAACGGCACGAGAGTGCTGGCCACGTCAGGAATGTCGTATTTGGCCAAATGCACAAACACTTGCACGTAGAGGGAAAGGTCGGGACCTGCAGACAAAAGCGTTTCTGTGCAGACCAGGGCTAATATGCAGGCGTTTTCGGGAGTTGTCAAGGCAGCCACAACCGAGGCGGCGCCGGGGATCCCTTGGATGCTTTTGAGAAAGGCCTGGGGGTCGCTGTCGAGGGCTGCGGCCAAGCGCTGTTTCAGAGACTCATCTTTGAGCGTGTGTGCCAAATTCGCTGGGTGACCATCGGTCACCTCGTGTAGTAGACTCTGCATGGGGGCCTGAGGTCAGTAAGAGGCAGGGATGACGGAGTAGAGTCTGCTAAATGGCTTGATCGAATAGGGTGGGTCCTGCAGCCGGGCGTAAAGGTGGATCTTCCCTTGTTTCAGCCCCGTTTGAAGATGTCCAAGAGCGACGCGCGGTGCACGGGTGCGGCCATATGTCTGCTGCGCGGCCTATACAACAACCGCCAGAATGGACACCACAACGGTCCTCGACAAGTACACACAGGACCTATCGAACCTCCCGCTTGAGATCAAGCATCTCTTTGAGGAGCTCAGGGCCAAGGACACGCAGCTCTTGGAGGCACGCAAGCGCTACCAGACCAAAGACTCGCAGCTCCACAAGTTCATCAAGGCCAACGGCACGCTTACCAAGCACCCCAAGGAGCAGGCGCTTTGCCAAAAAATCGAGGAGGATATGAAGTTGGTGCAGCGCATCCAGAAGGAGAAAATCCTCTTGGCCAACACGGCGCTTTTTTTGGTGTCCAAACACATGTACAATTTCGAGGCAGACATAGCGAAGTTGGAAAAGGATGATCTTTTGGCGCCTATGGACGAAAACGCGGTGGAGACTACGGCGGAGTCTGCGAGTGTGCGGCTGTCGCCCGACCCGGTGCGCAAGAAGCGGACTTACTCCGTGCTCAAGCGGCCCAAGCGGCTTAAGGACGAGGACGACTACACGGACGGTGTGCGGGAACACAAGATCGAGGATGCGGACAACAACCTCTATTGTTTCTGCCAGCGCGTGTCTTTTGGTGAGATGATTGGGTGCGACAACGACGACTGCAAATACGAGTGGTTTCACTGGTCGTGTGTGGGGATCAGCTCGCCGCCAAAGGACGACGAGATCTGGTACTGTCCTGATTGTGCACCACGAATGGAGAAGCGGAAGAAGCGGAAGAAGTAGGGCGGTGGGGAAGCAAATGGGAAGATGGAGAAAATGCCAGACCGTGTGCCCAAACCAGAAACTCGAAAAAGCTCCAAAGGCTCTGACCCTCCGCCCTTGGTCACTACTCACTATTCAACAATGCAGGCTCTACACATGAGCCTCAGGCGGCCCCAGGGCGTCAGCAGCGGAAAAGACTTTTGCCGGCGGAGACTGAGACGTTGATGCCAAGACCAAGAACCATGGCTAGTCCCTCACTACGGCTCCGGCAATCCTGCATTCGCCGGTTGTGGATTGCTGACCGTTGGTAACAATGGCAGGTTCAGTGCGAACGCCGTGGTATAAATAGCTACGCGCCGCCTATTAATTCAACTCGATGTTTATCATTCGTTTCCTACAAGTGGCCCTCGATACTTTGCCACCAAGTTACCTATCAACCGGGGAGAAATGATTCAGACCGACGGGGAGAAATGATTCAGACCGACGGGAGAAATGATTCAGACCGACGGGAGAAATGATTCAGACCGACGGGAGAAATGATTCAGACCGATGGAGAAGGAAAAGATTAAGCGAATGATGGCGCTATGCCACAAACGCAACAAGAAGGGCAGGCAATGAACACCAGCGATAAGTTATCGATGGAAACTGTCTGACTGTCTCGGCTGCCTGCATATTCCCGCGACGTGAAACACGGTTCAATGTTTTGATGCACACGTGATCGCGAATAAAAAGATCTTGCTCCTTTTCTTCTGGACTACAAGAATGCATCTCGGATTCCACGCCCTTTTAGTTGTTTGCCTCGCAGATCTTGCTCTCTCTGCCGATCCTGCCCCCGCAGATCCCGCTGTGGCTGCGCCGGCAGCGCCGGCAGCGGCAGGAGCCGGTGCTGCAGCTGCTGCAGATCCAGCAACTACTACTGCTGCCGCCGGTGCTGCCGGTGCCGCTGCAACAACTGCAACGACTTCAGCTGCCGCAGCCGCCGCCGCAACGACTAGAACGACACCTGCTGCTGCCGCCGCCGGTGCAACAACTGCCACAACTCCAGCTGCAGCAGGTGCAGCAGGGACTACCACAACAAAAGGGAAAGGAACAACTACCACGCCTACCACGACAGTGGCCGGTGCAGTTGCCGGAAGTGGCAGCGGTGCAGATGCAGAGACGGCAACCATGAAGGCTGCACAACTCTCTGTGTGGAGTGAAACTCATACGATGAATGCAGACCAACTCATTGCTTGGCTGGCCACCCACACTCTTGGGCAGACCCCTTTGTCTGCTCCTGGGGCAGCAGTGCTGAGTGTTGCCACGAAGGCCGGAGCCGCGAGCGATGCCACAGCTTCGGCAGATTCCGACGGCTCTAATGACGGTAATGATGGGGATGTGGCAGGCAACAACGCCGGCGGCTGGATGAACGTAGTGGGCTCCATTTCTACTGCAGGTTTGGTGACTACGTACCAGAGGCCAAGCACCACTGCTGCTGCTCCTACCCAGTCCTCGCAATCGACTGTCGGATCCGGCGCACGGGCCAAGGGGCCTTCGTTTGGAGCATTGGCCTTGGGCGCCATTGCGGTGCCCCTCGGCTCTCTCTTTCTCTGAACGCTAGACGCATTCAGTGGACTCACTAGACTAACCGAGTAAAAGAACTACTAGACACGGAATAAGCATCAAACAGTAGCTAGGCGCTGCCGGTGCAAGACGAAGGTCTGTGATGACTGATGGACTGGTGTGGTGTACTGGTGCCATGTACTTTTGTGGTGTACTGGTGCGATGTACTGGTGCGATGCCTCAGTATCTTGGTCTCTGATACCCACCCACATGTTCCTCCGTGCCACGCTTCGCCGGCAGACGCATCGGCTCCATATCAGTGCCCGTGTGTGCAGTCCAAATAACGCTTTCCTATACACTAGCGTCAATGAACTCGGTCCCAAGATACACAGCGACGTCCTAAGCGCCTCGCAAGCAGACCCGGCGGCAGTCCACAGCGCCCTAGCCGCCTGCAGAAGGCTTCTAGTGGAGACACAAGCCCACGACAAGTTTCAGCATGACGTGGCAAACACCAAGGTGCTCAAGAGCATCGAGACGCTTCTAGCCAGCGAGAAGGTGGCGTTTTCAGCGCAGCTTCTCAAAGACGCCCTCTTGCTCGACTTCCCGCTGGCCGGCGCCATTAAAATCATCCAGATGTTCTACCAGCGCAACCCAGGCCAGGCCATTGACCTCAAGACTGCGCTTATTCCGTTCCGCAAGTGCTTGTACGACGGCGACACCAGGACAGCGCTCAGAATCACGGACTTGACGTGCGGCCACCCAAACTACATCCGGGCCAAGCACATGCGGCTCCGCAGCGGCGTGTTGCGGTTTGCCGCCACGGCCATTGGCATCACAGCGTTCTCGAAGGTCGGCGTCACGCAGCTTGTGGAGCTTGGCGTGCTCCAGCCTGCATGGACGCACCTCGGGTCCATTAACGCCATGATCTTGACGTACCTCTTCAACCTGAGTTTTTTCGTCACCATCGTCAAGTTCGGCCGGCAGTTGAGTTCGGCCGGCGGCGACTACTTGACGTGGCAGAAGGGCACGTTTTACACGCACTGGTTCAAGCACGCGGACGAGATGAGCATGTGCACGCGCATCTTAGAGACGGACGTCAAGATGAACGGCGGCGTGGAGCCCAGCCCGTGGCTTGTGCAGGAATTGTGCCGGACTGGCGACGGTGACGAGACAGGCACGTTGGCACCGGGGCTCACGCGGACCGGCGACAAGGTGCGGCTCTTGGCGCCCAAGGACAACTTGGAGGAGTTGAAGCTCCAGGCCTACTGGATGAGCGGGGGTGACGGCTTCGAGTGGGTGGAGCCGGACCAGGATCCTGCGGACATCTTGTGGAGGCGCCACTTGCATGCACTCCACCGACCGGAGCTTGGCGACAAGGCCCGGAGCTTGAAGTGGGCCGAGGAATTGATGTAGCCCGGGTGGATGGCTCTGAAGATTTGCAGTATGCAGATGGTTCCGCTGGCGTTGTGATTGCTGATCAATCCATGTATATAGCTGGCAGTGGTTAAGTGCTCGGACATGGTTCGGGCGACGAGGCACGGCAAGAGATTTTTCTGAATAAAACTGGTTGATGCTGGGTGGCGTGAAAAGTTTAGGAGGAAGTCACTATCCTTTGATAGGTTTTTATCCTAGTAGTCTTCTTCCTGGTAGTCTTCTTCCTGGTAGTCTTCTTCCTGGTAGTCTTCTTCCTGGTAGTCTTCTTCCTGGTAGTCTACCTCTGGCAGTCTTCTTCCTGGCAGTCTACTTCTGGCAGTCTACTTCTGGCAGTCTTCTTCCTGGTAGTATACTTGTAGGTCGCTATTTACTAGTATTATATCATAGCCCTACACATACAATACTCTCATATCACGGGCTATAACACTGTGTTAATTTTTTATAGTCTAGTCCTTTAGCACTCCTGATTACAAGATCAGACTACTTTACTTAAAATATGCCGCCGTAGCCAACCCTTGGTGATACAATTACGGAGGTACAGCCTCAGTCGAGCACGTCGCTCAAAAGACAAGAGCAGAGACATGTTGTGGTAAGTCGTGCTAATTATTAGTTGTAGTAGACTGTATTAGACTGTATTAGACTGTAGTAGACTGTAGTCTATGGTAGTCTATGGTAGTCTATAATAGTCTATAGTAGTCTATTAGTCTATAGTAGTTTATACTAGTCTATAGTAGTCTATACTAGTATATAGTAGTCTATAGTAGTCTATACTAGTCTATACTAGTATATATTAGTCTATAGTAGTCTATAGTAGTCTATTAGTCTATAGTAGTCTATAGTAGTCTATTAGTCTATAGTAGTCTATAGTAGTCTATTAGTCTATAGTAGTCTATAGTAGTCTATTAGTCTATAGTAGTCTATAGTAGTCTATTAGTCTATAGTAGTCTATAGTAGTCTATTAGTCTATAGTAGTCTATAGTAGTCTATTAGTCTATAGTAGTCTATAGTAGTCTATTAGTCTATAGTAGTCTATAGTAGTCTATTAGTCTATAGTAGTCTATAGTAGTCTATTAGTCTATAGTAGTCTATAGTAGTCTATTAGTCTATAGTAGTCTATAGTAGTCTATTAGTCTATAGTAGTCTATAGTAGTCTATTAGTCTATAGTAGTCTATAGTAGTCTATTAGTCTATAGTAGTCTATAGTAGTCTATTAGTCTATAGTAGTCTATAGTAGTCTATTAGTCTATAGTAGTCTATAGTAGTCTATTAGTCTATAGTAGTCTATAGTAGTCTATTAGTCTATAGTAGTCTATAGTAGTCTATTAGTCTATAGTAGTCTATAGTAGTCTATTAGTCTATAGTAGTCTATAGTAGTCTATTAGTCTATAGTAGTCTATAGTAGTCTATTAGTCTATAGTAGTCTATAGTAGTCTATTAGTCTATAGTAGTCTATAGTAGTCTATTAGTCTATAGTAGTCTATATCTGTAGTTCATCCTGAATCGGACAGGTCAATGTTAGCTATCTTGTTATAAAATGAACTAAGCTTAACAAAATATAATACATTCCCAAGGTAGCTCAAGATACGTATGAATTGAGGCAATTTTTGGTCCTCGCGGTCTTTTATCTAAATATGTGTTCCATAAATTTAAAGATGGGTATAACAAGTGATGATTAAAGGTTATTCACGGGGTAATATAAATATGAGCCAAGGAAGAGTGATGCACCATACGCTACGACCTAAACCTAAACGACAGTGATTGATATCTTAAAGCTAGAGTTTGAACCAGTGCCTATATATTTGTTGCAAAGAGATTAATAGTGATTAGCGCTGATTAAAGTGCTGGTAGCTGGTAGCTCTAATTACTAGTAGTTCTAATTACTAGTAGTTCTGATTACTAGTAGTCCTAATTACTATTATTATTAATAGAAGTAGTGATGATTAATTCATGGATTGATTCTGGCTTATTACTAAAGCGCTTGTTACTAATAGTACCAGCAGCACTGACACTTTACTGACTAATAGAGACAACTGCTACAGTGCTGATTAGTATTAGATTAGCGCTAATTACTAGAAGTGATGATAAGTGCTAGTTAATAGTAGTATTACTTACTAAAGTGCTCATTACTGAGTGTGCTAATTATTATCCTCTAGTTTACATATTTCTACGAAAGCACTAATTCAGTGCCCTGACACTACTGCAGTATCACATACAGCTTACCGTAGTACACTAGTACACTATTACACCTAGCAGTACTCTTACTATCTGCTCCAAAACCAAGACTCTTGCTACTTCATCTCACACCCCCCTACTAGTGTCACCTCCATTGGCTCAATAAGTGTAATTCTAGTGAGGCAAACCTGCTTGAGTCTAGTGATGAGTACTTATGCTTGTACCGCCTGCTCTACACTGCTCTGTCTACTACTAGAATCCACTTTACTATCCATTAAATCTACATGACTACATCGACATGACTCCATCTACATGACTACATCTACACACTGCATCTACCATCTACGTGTGCTGATGCTTCCTCTTGTCGTGCTACTTATTACATAATTACTCAATCCTAGTGCTGTCCACTAAAGACGGAGCCACTAGTATCCAAGGCAATAACTCCTCCACAACACTATTTATGGAAGCTCAATCAGTAATGAACCTTACGGTGGTTATCACACTGTCGAGTGACACGAATTTCTGCATGGCTAGTAATACCAGGACGGCCTCGCATGAAATCTTGTTTTCCCTCCCGTAGATAAACATGAAAAATTAGTACTGGATTTGGGATCTGACACTAGTGAAGCTACGACAGTATCTACTGCGTTTTCCTACCAGTGTAAGATGAACTAGTACCACTAGTTTTTATTCACTGGTCAGCTTACTATCTACTTATCGATACCTACGTACTTATCTATTCTTATGTTCACTTGTTACTGCATACTTATGCTATCTACTTATATCTTTACCCATCACTAGTATACTCTACTCTGATCACCTAATATTAGTGTACTGGTGGCTCGTTGTTGAGTAGTATCAGACGCCGTATCATTTAAACGTGTATTATGTATCTCAGCAACTAGCCTGCTATTCTCAAGTACTTACTATCAGACGATGAGTACTCGCTCTGCAGCAGTACCTTCCCTCAGTGCTTTCTAGCTTGAAGGCTGCCTTGAAGCGCCTAGCTCAGAGCACCAAATCAGCTGGTGATCGAATTGGGCGTCGCAGTGCAGAATAGAAGCCCGTGTGTAGAATGTCTTGTTCTCCACCACTGGCCACATGACATAGTAGAGGCCTGATTAAGCCTTGCAGTGTTAGCTCTCCGACTTTTCTTTAGTCACTTCTGAAGCTTCAGAAGCTTGCAAGCAGCTTGGCCCTTACCCCTTTGAACATAATGACATTCATTCTTTGACTCAACCTCTATGTTCTCGTTCGTCGCGCTATTACCACTTCACCCCATAACATTTCTTTCTCCACTTCATTCCCGTCATTCCTGTCATTCCCGTCATTCCTGTCATTCCTGTCATTCCTGAATCGGCTCGTCCGCGCTGCGCCAGCGTGGAATCAAGCGGACGTCAAAATCAGTCTCTTGCCGCAACTCCTCCCACGGCTCGAAGTTCGCCCACACCATGTCAAACTCGTCATCGCTGTCCATCACGTGCGTGCCGAGCTGCACATGGGGCTTGGTGTACTGCTCGTCGTAGTGCACGTGACCGTGGCCCTCGAGGATGGCGTCCAACCGCTGGGCCTTGTTGAGCTCGGTCACAGAGCTCAATTCCCCCGCGAGAAGCTCGGCGGCCTTGCGTGCGTTGATCTGCGCCAAGTTCTGGTGGATGTCGCTATACGCCCGGGGGCCCGCCGCTTTGAGTGCAGTATGTGGCCCTATGGGGATGCTGGTTAGGTCTAAGGACGCGCCGGCGGGAGCAGTTGCCCCGTTATACGCTGCGTTGTATGCTGCTTCGTCGGCCTCTAACGCGTTCGCCGTGTTCTCGATCCAAATGCTCGTCTTCTCCTTCCATTCCTGCATGGACATCGGCGTGTAGTAGTTGGCGCCGCCGAACCACCACAGCGGCTTTTGCCCGTTTTTAAGCGCCCACTGCCGCCAGTGCCGCGCCTCTTCTGCCCAGGGATCATAGGGCAACACTAGCCGCGAGTACTCGAGCCCGGAGAGAAAGACGGCGCTGGCGCCGGTGACACGCCGGACGCCCGTGGCCAACCGGGCAAAAATTCGGCCTTCTCCGACTCTCGGCGTACGTCGCGTGAGACAAGTGAGCCCAAAGAGACACTGCACGGTTGTGAGGAGGAAGAGTGCTGGCCTGTTGTCGGCAGCGGGAACGATGGGGGTTAGTAATCGGAGCCCGAGACTCGGGTTGCGCGGGATGAGGCTGTAGGATGGGTCCTGCATGTGGAGACGGTGGCGGCTATATCAGTGGCGAAACCAGTGGCTCGGTGCCAGCGTGTTTATGATGTGGTATGGCAACGGCGCAATTGGCTGGCCATGTACGGCGCGGAGTACGGCGCGGTGCACGGATGCGAGCGGTGTACGGGTCTGCATCTTCGATGGTCCTCTGGCATGCACCGTATACGCTGGCCCAGTGCTCTGAACCGCCGGGTCCAGCTCTTGCCATTACAGCCGTCAGCCTTCCATTCGGGCTAGCACGCTCCTTTTGGCACCGGCTTAGCGCAGTCCCTACTACATCGCTACACTGACAGCAACTAAGCTAGAACGGTTGTAATTGCAACGTATATTGGACACTAGGAAATTGTGATGCGTACACAAGGAAATTGTGATGCGTGTTGGGCAGATAATCTACTCGGCATACAACTCCTCCTTCAAGTCGATGCCCAAGGCCTCTCTAGTCTCCTTCAACTCATCCAAGTAGGCGTTGTATTGGTCCTTGTTTTCGACCTTGTGCTTCAAAGCCTCGAAGGTTCTAACGGCAGTGGGGTAGTCGTTGACTCTTCTGCAGGCCTCCAATGCCTTTTGGATGACAGAGGGCGAGGGTACCAAGTCGTAAGAGAAACAGTTGTTCAAGACTCTTTGGACTTCGAACAAGTCGTAAGCGTCCTCGAATTCTTGCTCGTATCTGGGGTTAGTATAGGTCCAGGAGAGGATGCCAGATCAGTGAAAATGGAGCGGCATCCACGCGATCAAAGATGGAAGAGAGAGAACGTGACCACATGAGTTTGAGTAGCTCATCTATTGGGGAAATGAAAAACTTCACTGATGAACATCAGGGAACAGAAGTACCACGCCATATGCTGATCCAAATGTGACATTAAACAATGCACGAAGATCAAGTATTTGATGGAAGACCGGGCATGTACATGCAACAAACACAACCACAGCTAGAACACACGTGGCGTGAAACTGGCACGTTCATACCGTGTCTAAAAAGTATCAACTTGATTGGTCTTGCTTGTCCAGGGGATTATGGCTCTGAAGCCACAGTCCAGCGGAACAACACCCAAAGCCTATGGAGATTGAGGTGAAGTCATGCAGAACACACACAGCAATGTCTTGAGCCTTTTTGTTCCTGCCGCCCAGCAACAGTTACATGACCAACTAGGCAACGACTGCAGTGTGGCCTCGTACTCAGTATCTTCAAATAGATGCCAAAACGAGCAGTTCACGCGAATGATTCTATTCTTTGCGAGAATTTCGTTGGATTTTGGTAGTTCCATTCCCTCATTGTTTCCCTTTTCATTGACATGAGCGCAGTAGCCAATGGTAAACAATCAATAGGTCACACAAGACAGACCGAAGATGACGCCATGACACATGACACAGGATGCATCACACATCACACCATGTAGTTATCACATATGACACCATCACACACTCTCGCCAATTCACTTTCTAGATTGCAGACATTGTACCTTGTGTTCCCTGAGCTACTGGCATGGATTTCAGTACTTGGTCGTGCCTGCTCTGAGTTTCTCTCTTTCGTCTTTACTTCTCTCCTTCGTCTTTACTCCTCCCACTCTGTCGCTTCTATCCACTTATAAATCATTGCTGTATACATACCTTTGGGTAAACTCCTCGAAAGTCTCCTCCTTGTGCTCGTGATGGTCGGAGTAGAGCCTTATTTGCGCAAACGACACCTTCTTGGCTGCAGGAGCCCAGGTTCTAGGCACTGCCAAAGATCTAGATCTGAGGGCACAACGGATAGAGGAGGCAATCATTTCGGTGGTGGTAGGTGCTGGGTGAGCGAAATTGAGACCGCACGAAATCATGCGATGGCGTGCGCTTACCGATTGGGCGGCGCCAGGGCTGGGCACTTGGGAGCACACTCCGATCACGTGAGACCGGCATTCAAAAAGTGTGCAGCCACGAGTTGCAGGGCACCTGCAGTATCGACCGGCCGCCGTTCATTGGCCCCGGGCCCCGTTGCCGGCACGCGTGGGCCCGCTGCTCGGAGCCAATGAGCGGCACGCATTTGCAATGCGCACCTGGTGCGCGCACGCCGTTTTTGCAGCCGACTGCATATAATACACCCGTGCACCACACTCTTAGCGTGGGTCCCGGGCTTACTGTCTCCCGCTGGTGGTCTCACTGCACCGATGTCAGGGTGTTTGCAGCGGTGTTTGCCACGGTGTTTGCAGGGCGGGGGCGACGGTGGCGGTGCGTGGGCATCGCTGCGCGCGACATTTGGTGCACTCGTGCGTGCGACACGGCCCCCGCCATGTAGCGGGCACCTCGGATTTCATCGCCTTCTCCCAGTCATGGACCAAGAGTTCCTATGGAAGAGCCATACCCCCGAAGATACATATGCCACGCCTGCACATGAATCTCTTTTACGGGAGCGACTTGACAGTCTGCAGCTTCGCCTAGACCCGAACACCATGAAGCACGGGCTCGGTTCCGAAGACCCTCGGGATTCAGTCCCCGGAATGGCCAAACGCATGAACAACATTGATCCTTTGGGCAACATATCTGCAGCGCATCCATCTCATACCGATATGGACCGGGGGATCAGTGTCGGGAGCGCCCACGAAAATGCCGCTCATAGTAGCGGTATTGTTGCTGACGCAAATGTCGTTGGTGCCCAGACCAATGTTGCCTCTCATATGGGCAACGGTCCTGGCAACATTTCCCCCCGGAATGTCGTGGCTGCCACCGGAACTGTCCCCACGGCACGCGAGGGCACGCGCAAGGTGGTTTCCACTAAGCGAGCAGCTCAGAACCGGAACTCCCAAAACGCGTTCCGGAAACGCCGCCAAAAGTACATCGAAGAACTCGAGAGTACAGCCGAAAAGGTCAAAGACATGCAGAAGACCATAGATGACTTGCGTCTGGAAAACATGGTCCTACGAGAATTTTCTGCGGCACTACAGGCTCGTCTTTTGGAGATCGAAGGCGAAGGCGAGACAGAGCGACATGGCGACACTCGGGGAAAATAGAGCGACATGGCGGCACACATGCAATAGAGCAAAATGGCGACACATAAATCGACCTATGGGTGAGGCGACTGGGAGTCCTAACTACACAACAGTTTCAAAATTGTACTGAACTACTTCAATGTCGCCACGATGTTGTCACGACGTCGCCATCGACGATACCCGCCATTACAACATCGGCGCTGTTCTGCCTGCTACAATCCATCGCCTAGTTGCGGCTCTCAGTAGTGTTTCGGGAAAGCTGGAGTTTATTGTCGGCCTGCATATAACCACAGAGCTGTTTCGGCCCGGCCAGCGCAGAAGCCGAGCGAGCACGGATCGCAGGTACCACAGGAGACCTCTGTGCCTGTACACAAGCAGGGCCGTTCGGCACTTCATGTACGCAGAATGTTCTATTTCATGACTCGGAGCCTTTTTCATAGTTTCATCTGAAACGCTGAGGACAACCTCACGAAACATCAGTGAAACACAGAACAAAAGGCCTGCAATGTCCGAAAAAGCTCGGACAAATCGCTACACATCAAAGTGGCATCATCTACTGCAATTGAGAGGTGTGGCAAGGTTCTTTTACTGCAGGATTTCTTTGTGACTCTCAAAGATGAGCAGAATCGCTATTGGAATTAAAATCTTAGAAGCCGTAATGAAACCGATTTCAAACGACCTAAACCGTTTAAGCTATAATCCGATTCCCGCGTAGATTCAGTCTGGGCATACCTCGTAGTCCCGAGTCTGGGCCCAGCAGCTCAACTCAATTGACCAGGTACGGAAGTCAGGCCAGCTGAAGCTGCTACATGTGAGTCATCTGTGAAAGGCACTTTGGTGAGGCACTAGTTGCCGTGGTGTTCTGCATGTGGGTGCAGCCATACATGATGCACGAGCTTTACGAGACGCACCTCTCGAAATTCCGCGCGGCTTCGGTGACTCTGTTGCGACTAATTTGCGCCAGACCACTGAGCCCTTTAATGTACCCATTCACTTCTTCTTTACAGCAGCATTTGATTTCACGATTTGCCCCTTTTTTGCAACTCGTGATAAGTCCTCCTCCACCGCATCCTCGCCCTTTCAGCCTCGACTAGCTGCTTCTGACAGTTCTTCTGATTGTTTGATCTTCGTTTCAGGCAGAGTCAGCTGCTCCAACCACGTCCACATTCAACCTTCTCAAACCTCGCCGTCTGTCTACGGCCCTTCTATTGCTTCCGTCTATTCAAATTTCCTATTTCAATCCTCCCATCACAACTCATAATGGACGCGTTGACAGCCCCCCTGAACACCGCGCCCAATCCTGTTGTTCCCGGGCTCTTCCCAGCGGTGGAATTCTGGAACCACAATCTGCTAGATTTGGACTTGGCTTCCCCTTGTATTCTTGGTGCGTGCACACTCAAGTGTAAAGTGTGACCAGGCCCGTCCCCATCTACATACATTTACACCCGGGCATGCACGGGTGCGTGCACACATAGAGCAATACGAAAACGACTCGTGATGAAACCAGTCAGAGTTTGAACGAGAATACAGGCCCCCACAAAAAGTAACATATCTTGTTATTCTATTGATTCTGTGTATTCTGAGGCTGGATACTGGGCTTGTATACAGAACTTCTGTGTTATTGCAGCTCGTCGATGCCAATGCTCCGCTGTATCTCGAAGAAGGGGCCCCATCGTTCCCCAAAGTGAGTATACACAGGACGTGCCTGAACGTTGTCTCTGAAATCCTGCTTTCGCAGAGGCTAATTCGAATTCGCCACAACCAGTGACGAGGCGAAAGAGAGTGGAGACTAGCCACAAGCAGCGTGATAGAAGCCGTGAGGCCATAAAGCGATGGAAAGGCGGGTGCCCCATGCAGGCCACCTGCAGCGACGCTGGGTCGCCGCTGCCAACGCCCCCGTCCACATGTCACCTCCCACTAGCTATATAGAAACACATGCTGGTGTACCAAGCACCACCCTCCGGCACATGCAACATCGCAGCCCTCCGGCACATGCAACATCACAGCTCTCCGGCACGTGCACGCGCGCGTGATCATGATCACGTGTTTCGCACATCATAGACCTGAAAATCTTCCGCAGTCCCCCTCCAGCGGCATGAGTTTCACCCTTTTCCACCCCCTAAGAGCCTCACTCGGTGTCTGCGGCGCGCCCAGATTGCTACAAGTCCGTGCTCTTGCATTCCGGGTATCCAGCCCCGAGGAGCAGGCGAAACTACTCCAGAAACCAGCTGAGAACCCCGCCTCCACTTACATTGCGCCCCCCCTCATTGATGACGTTTTCTCCACCGCCTACGATGTCTTGAAAGAACAACTGGCAAGCGTGTACGAACAAATGGAGAAGAACCCCAATCTTTCTGCTGCACAGGCCGAGGAATTGCAAATCAAGGCAGAAAAGTACAACCCCGAAGTGCACTACAACTTCCGGTTCAACCAGTCCAAAGTCGACGCCAAGCAGCCCGTGTACCGCCACTTGATGCAGAAAAAGTGGGAGCAGCATGACTTGATGGTGACCATGCAGCGGTTGGAGCAGTTGCACGTGATCCCAGATACCTTGCCCACGTTGGAGCCCCGTGCAGACGTCCAGGTGCAGTTTGCCCACAATACGGCGGCGGAGTTCTGCGGGTACTTGCGGCCCGGCCTGCGCTTGCCAGCATTCGCAGCATCCCGTCCTCCCACTGTGAAAGTGCAGGAGTTCAAGAGTAGCGAGTTTTCTGGACTCTACTCGTTGGTGATTGTAAACCCTGACGTGCCTGACTTGGCAGGCAATACTTTCAAGACGCTGTTGAACTACGGTGTCTACAATGTGCCGTTGACTTTTGCCGAGAACATCATCTCGCCTGCTCAGTTGCAGGAGACCCCCGAGCGAGTGTTTCACCAGTTCCGCCCTTTGGTGCCGGAGAAGAACGCTCCTACGCAACGCGCATGTGTTTGGGTGTTCAGACAAGAGCGGCCGCTCCTGGATCTTTCTTTTGATGCCGATAACTTCGACATCCGCAGCTTTGCCGATGAGTACGGCCTAGATGCCATCGGAGCGCATGTATGGAGACAGGACTTTGACCGCAGCACCAATGCTGTGAGAGAGCAGTATGGAATGGGGAGAGGTGCAGTCTACGACCGTAAGCGTGGAACGAAGCCGCTCGTGTAAATAGTTAAGAGAGAAACGTGTCTCTGTGGTCATGAAGTCTAACATGCGCTTTTACCGGTGTCCGCAACATGCAGAGCCCTGCAATGGGTAGCGAAGCCTCTGTTAACTTGCACGTGGTGCAACACGAGCAGGCATGTAGTCAGATGGGAGGAGGATCACACAAGCCGTGTAACTCAGACTGTTCAAAAGCTCTGGTAAGCGGAACGCAGGAGCCAAGCTTCAACTTGAAAAAGTTGGCTAAGCCGTTCAGGCCAGGAGTATGGCGCCCCGAAGCGAACGTGTCATTTATGAGTAGGGCACGACCTGGATGAAGTAGGTTTGTCCGAAACGGCAGTAATGCAAGCATGGGCAGACCCGACCTTGCTTGGGCTTATTTTGCAGCATCTTAATGTGACTTGTGTTGTATATTTGTGCAATGCGAGTCTGTTGGTAAAGACATGCCTAATGCTAGGAGGATATGAGAAATGCACTCAATGCGGACAGCCTAGCAGTGCTTGAAATTGGGCTTTTCGAAGCTGCATCGGTAGTAATTTTCAGACCGGTAGTACACTAGAAAGTTCGGTCCAATAGACTACACTACACTACTACACTACTACATGTTAGATCCGACATGGGTAATACACGACCCATGGCTATCAGAATACCTTCCCTGGTCGATTAGACGCTACCATCGTTCTAGATTCGGCCATCGTCAGACACAGCCATCGTTCTAGAACCTACTAACCGGCCCGACCGGTTCGAGGCTCAGGATATCTGACCACCCGGACAGAGACCCCCCGCCGGGCCAGTGGGAAGGGGCTGCCCAAACGATTATATATTCCCCGATCCTCGCCCTTCCTGGTAGGATCATCAACAAATAAACACTTGCTTAACATCAGACGTTACTAAAGAATTTAACAAAAGTAGAGAAAATAGAGAAAAGTTGCTCTTCTTGTAAACTAGGTCTCTTGGAAACCACCATTGTTCATCCTACTACTACGGTCTTTATTCAGCTTGCAATTAATCTATAGGATTTTGTACGAGTCTGATCAATGTGTTGCAGGCTGTGTCACACCAATGCTTACATCTCATATTGCAGACTCAAGGTAGAAGTTTTTAAAAGAATATTTGTTCCTGGTGGAGCTCCATGACCTGAATTCTATGTTTCACAATCCCGTTAGTTTGCCTAGGTTCATTACACGATGCCACAATCCCACCTCTAAGGGTTCATTGCATCCTCACAATCCATAGGCTCACATGGGGTTCATTACCGCATAGC